>OX637864.1:6483748-6671248 GCA_951802705.1 Netelia virgata | reverse complement strand
TTTTTTTTTAAGTAGGTGATCCTGGATTAAGTCATCCTTGTTGGTAGTAATAATACGCGAACTAACCTTCGACACTCGGCAGTGATAAGAAAGTCTCGTTATCAGCGCCCGCATGTCTGCGGAAAATTATTTTTCTCCGGCTTTTGAGATAGCGGACTATATGCAGGCATGGATCTATCTCTCTCTGTCTCTTTCAATCTATCTAGGGGAAGGTGGTACAAAATGATCCCCCTAAGGGAACATAGCTGTAAAACGAGTGAATGCAGCTTTTTCTCAGACTTAAAATATTTAAGGGGTAGCAATTCAATCAAACTACAAATTTAGTAAGCGTTGAATCGCATAAGCCATTAGGAATAATTTTGATTAATGTTTTCGTGAAGGTCTACTAAAGGATTATTTTGTACACCCCTGTGTTCAAAATTCAATCAAGAAATAAACATCCAATAATCTTTTTTGGTAGTTTTCTTGTAGATTCAGTCTAGGCAATAAATTCAAACAACTCTGTCTGAATAATCATACAATAAATACTTAATTCTCGTAAATCTCTATAACAGTAATAGCAGTTTTATAGGTAATAGCAGTTTTATAGTATTATCGATCTTTCTGAACAGAATCTTAACAATAACATTCTCTTTTTAACTAGTATCATTGGCTTAACAGCCTTAATTATTTTCGAATAAAATATTAAACAAAAAAAGCTTTCTTAATAGTAAATATCACTGGTAAGATTTCTAAAAGTAAAAAGGCATAAATGACTATCGCATATTTTTAGCAACAAAATAAAGATAAGTTTAATAATATCATAAGTTTATGGATCGTGAAAACTTACGACATTATTGAATACGTGGCTTATATTCATACATTTAAGTTATAATTGTGCATAAAATACTTCATATTAAAAAAACTAAAAAAGATTTATTAACAATTAACTGAACACGATTGGAAGTAGGTAAGCAGGGGGTAAAATAATCCTGGGATCATTTTGTCCACCCTATGAAGGGATTGTTTTGTCCCAAATGCTTTATTACCGAAAAACATCAAAGCCCATGTTTTTCGAATACTGTAATGAAAGTTGGTTAATTCCATTGCTAATTGGTAACAGAAATTGAGACAAACATACCTATCACCTAATATGTACGTCGACTAAAGCTACATAATGCCACATAATTGCTTGCCTTAGATGGAGCACAGTAATTTTCAATATTTTGTGATAAAAACTTTCCCACTGTCAACGAGATGCCACGACACTGACAAAGATTGTACGGTTTGGCTGTAGGAGCACGAAATTCACTTGAAATATCCTAGATGGCGATATTAAGTCGATATAACAAGCGGGGATCGTTTTACCTCGAGGGCTCATTTTGTACCACCTTCCCCTATCTATCGCTATCTCGCTCATTCCCGTTGAAATATTCTTTCGTGCAAGATATTCGCGTTCCTATCTCTCGTAACATTATTATCGCGACTCGTCTTGGTTTTGTTGTTACGATCGAGAGGGAATCGAGGGATACGCGCTGTGAGAGGAAAAAAAAGTAGCGAGGCTTAATCTCGTCTCTGTACAGAGAGAAAGAGAGAGAGAGAGAGAGAGAGAGAGAGAGAGAGAGAGAGAGAGAGAGAGAGAGAGAGAGAGAGAGAGAGAGAGAGAGAGAGAGGTCTCGGCGTTTATTGAGAGGCTCGAACGCGAGACTGTGTATCTTATCGCAATTTCTCATTTCGTATAGGTTTCTCGATAATATTGACCCGAGCAGACGCATCGCGAACTCGGTTGAGCCTCGACTACGAGATCTTTGGTAGGGCCGAGCGCGAGTTACGCTCGTCAACATCATAGAAAACACTCCCGGTCACATGATACAGATGGCCGTTTGTTTGATCAGTGGCGATACCCGCCGTACGATCCTTATCGTACGCGACGATATCGCTCTCGTTGACAAATATTCATAAACACGGATGAAGAAATATTCTGGTCGTATATTCGTTTATGCTGGAAATAGAAAAATAACGTACGGGTATGAACTAAAAATATGACGATTTCTGGTCTTTGACAATTGATACGATCGAAATGAGAGAAAACAAGAAAAGTTCGGTTTTTTCTTCTTCGAATTTTGACCGTGAATAAGGGATGATATTGTGATATTCGTGTTGTACGAAGAATTTACGACTTTGGAACTTTTGTAAGTCGAGGGAATGAATATTGTTTTGAACCGAAATAACTTTAAAACTCCCTGAAAAATACAAAAATTTTCGTAACTTACGACTTGGGGTGAAAACATGGAAAAATGTGAGAATGAATTTTGTTCATGACGAAAAATGACTCGTCTTAAAAAATATGATTCCATAGCAAAAACAAATCGCATCGCAACATTTTCGTTGTGATCGATTTTCAAAATGAAGACAAACAAGAAAACAAGAAAGTTGCACCGCGATCATTTTTCTTTTAACTTCCGGCGTTACTTTCGTTCGGCTCCCGAGACTCTCGCCCTGACACATTATTAGATCCACCGAGCCAAGTACAATATCGCGAGCACTAATTTTACACCGTTAGACGTAGCGATTCGTCTATGTGTGAAAAGCGTGAGTGTGAAAGAGAGGCGAGAGGGACGTCGGGCGGGACGAATTTGCCCCGGGGCGATCGAGTGTGAAAGACAAGCAGTATAAGATGGAAGACAGACGGCGAGGGGCTGAGGGGAGGCGGCGAGGGGGCCGGTTTTGAGAGAATGGCGAACGAGTGTGTATATAAAGGAAGGAGTACACGTAATAACGTGCAAATCCCATTACTATCCGGGTACAACCGGTGGGTGAAGCGTCTACGGGGTCGTCTTGGGTTTGGTACGGGAGAAGAAGGACCGTATAGACGAGACCAGGAAAGGAGGTAGCGGTATATATGAAGGCTCTCTTTTGTTATTCCCTCGCGACGGAAAACTTATCATCCCCGCCGTGGTCGCCTTTACGCGTAGAACTTCTCTCTCGCTCTCGTTCTATCTCTAACGAAAGAGAGAAAGAAAGAGAGAGAGAGAGAGAGAGAGAGAGAGAGAGAGAGAGAGAGTGTGGCTACGTCAGTGCCACATCGCGGGCTTAACTGAAACCTTATCGTAATCGCGTACGAATCTGAATTTCAAATTTATTATACACGTATCGCGAGGAGAAAAGAGAGAGAGAGAGAGAGGGAGAGAGAGAGAGAGAGAGAGAGAGAGAGAGAGAGAGAGAGAGAGAGAGAGAGAGAGAGAGAGAGAGAGAGAGAGAGAGAGAGAGGATGAGATGGTCGATGCAAGCTCGATGCTTAATATTCAGAGAGCGATGAAAGAAAGAAAAAAGAAAACAAAAAAGAAGAAGAGAGAGTCCAATGGAAAGATAGTGAAATTGGGCGAGCCGCGCTGAATGTCCCTAAATTGTGGTACACGTTGGTTTCGTTTTCTTCTTATTACTATTATTTTTTTGTTTTCATTTTAAATATACAGTTTTTATCGACGTTTTTTTTAAGCTCGTGAGCAAATGGAAGGATAGTTTTGTATTTTTGTGGCAACAAGCGCGTTCTAACTAATCTCCAGATTTTTTTCTCGTTTTTTAATAGAGATATAACTAAGAGGGTCTTTGCCAAAAACTCTGCCGTGAAGTCTGCGGTCGAGTGCAACGTGGCGCCGTCTAGCGGACACTAATTGTACATTTCATTCGGAGCGTACACACCGAGGTGCAACCTCTGGTGGAAAAATTCGTATATTATCTGTTTTTTTTTCAATCTAACGGGGCAATCGATTTCGACGAACTATTAAAAGAAATTATCGATATATTAATAATCGATGATAATAACCGTCTTTTGTATTGCGAGGAAAAACCTTCCTGTCTGTTATCTAGCGACGCATTGGTCCATTGTTTAACCAGTAAAATCTTTTATCCACGAGCCGAGAAACCCTGCAGAGAAAAGTCCATATATATACACACACACACCCTCGCCTGGGTAAGGAACAAGTTGGCCTCGCTGCGAGATCCGAGTAAACGAAAATTATGTGTATACAAGCGAGTATTTTCTCTGCAAACAGAACCAGCGTAACATGGTTCGGAACAAGCGGACTGAGGTGATTCGACTGGTGGTGTAGGCTTGTATATATATATATATATATATATATAGTACGGTACAGTACTATACCTGAGTTAAACGATCCATCGACTGGGCAGACCGCGTAGCGGCTGCCTGGGCTGTTACCAGGGAATAGAGTAGGACGCCGTGTACCGTTCGTCACGAAGGACGGAGAATAGCGAAAGAGCCGTGAGTCGAACGAGGAGAAAGCTAATGGTGCTCGGAACGAAGAGAGACAGAGAGAGAGAGAGAGAGCGAGTGAGCGAGAGGGAGTGAGAGAGAGAGAGAGAGGGAGAGGGTATGAGCGATAGAGAAAGTTGCAAATATATAGTAGCTCGACGTTGCGAGTTAGATGAGCGGAGAAAAAGAGACAGAGAAAATCCTTTTTTTCTTCACTTTTTTATTACACATGGAGAAAAACGACCAATCCTAGATGTTATACCTGTAGGTTTTCATGCATATGTGTACACACGTTTGTGCCGAGTGCATGTGAGATTTTCACGTGTGAGTTTAATGAGAGAGAGAGAGAGAGAGCGAGCGAGCGAGCGAGCGAGAGAGAATGAGTGAAAAGGAACATCCAACGGTATAAACTGTAGGTTAGCGGAGTGGCCCTTCGCAAAGGACCTAGACAAAGAGAAACACGAATATGTATATGTAAGCCTGTGTGTGTATGTGTGCGAGAGGAGGAGAGAGAGAGAGAGAGAGAGTGAGAGAGAGGGAGAGAGATGGATTAACCGAATGTACAAAGGGAGAAACAAGAACGGAGGGGGTTCACTTCAGGAGGCTTTGGGTAGAGCTGCAAAAGGGGAAGCAAACGGGGAAAGAGACGGCAAAGGGACGAACGAAAGGGCGGGCGGGGGGGGCTTCGAGTTCAACAGGCGTGTGGAACAGAGACGAGAAACGAGGGATGACACAGGACGGACGTACCGGCTTCTTCGACCAACAGGAGCGGTTTTACATCACTACGTAGCCCTGGGCTACTCAAGAACTGATTTTCTTTTCTTCCATCGTAAATCTCATCGCCTTATTCCTTCCTTCCAACGAAAAATCATACAACAACGACCGTTACACTTTTTATCATGAAAAATAATTCTCAATCGAATTCCAGATTTATAGAAAAAAATAAAATAAATGAAATTTATCATCCCTTTGTCTGACGAGGAAAACCTTCAAGTTCACGAGAGCATCGCAACATTTTCGGCACATTTGAGAATCTCGAGATTGATACAGCCCTGGTCAAGGGGGTTGGCGGGTGGGAAGGCAGCGAGTGCGACGGAGAACGTCGATGTGCTCGGCACGGTGGCTCGGGAACGAGTGAGACGGAGCATGCGCAGGGGGTGCGCGCGCCAACAGAAAGAGAGAGGACGTGGATTGGGCTCTCTCGCGCGTATAAGCGAGCGAGAGGGGAGCTCCGGTCGGTATAAAGGCAACGGGAGCTGAAACGGCGTGAACCTATCGTGCGAGAGCGTGCGAGCAAGGGAGACGGCAAATCTTCATCCGTGGAATATTCCGCTGAACTCTCCCGCTGTATAGAGTATAGTCACAAGGGGTAGTAGGGTGGGAGGAGATATAGCGAGCGAGTGAAGGTGAAGAGGGGAGGTGGCATACAAAAAGCATGTATAGGACACGGATATATATATGGATGTGTGTATGTATATGTATACATATGTGTATATATATATATATATATATATTACTATAGGTATATAGTAGTTTTATAGTACACGAGAGAAACGAAAATATACGCTATATACGTGGCGTTTTCTCGTCCGTCTCATCCTTTCTTCGTCTCTTGTCATTCCTCTCGTTCGCGCTCTTCGGCTTCTGCCCTCTTTCCTGTTTTTTTTTCTCCGACTCTCTCTCTCTCTCTTTCTCTTCACGTCCCTCAATCTAGCACTTCTTTTGACTAAAACGTGTATGGGAGAATGTATGCGTTTGTATATGTGTGTGTACGTAGGTGGGTCTTCTAACACTCGTCAAAAGCGACTCCGACTTTGTGTGTATTCCTTCTTTATTTATTTTCTTTCTTTTTTATTTTCTCTCGCTACGCCAGCTCGCGTGTCGACATTGTCGACTCTCGGTACCGAAGGGGGTTGGAGCGGTGAAGGGCGAAAGGGAAGAGAAACGAAAAGAAACGTGTACACACGATGACAGACGAGAGAGTGGAAAAAAGATAATAAGGAGCGAGCTTTTGGGACGGGCTAACTCTAATTACGATTCGTTACTATCCTCATAATTTGCATAAATTGGTAACGACGCCGAGCGAGCAAGGGGTCGAGATCGCCACGGGTGGGTAAACGGACCCGACCAGAAATTGACCCGAGCGAATATCAATTTTCTTCCCCACGTAATAAATCTTTCGTCGATGTTTTCTCGAAATCCGAATTAACGAAATTAGAAATTTTTCCACGTTTCTACCAAAGCTCGTTCAAGGATGATGTTTATTTTTCGGGCTAGGCCTCTGGTTCGGCGCTTACATTATCGATTGAAAAATATTTTTCCCCCTCAAAAATTTATCACATTATAGATTTTGCCCAGTTCATTGCGAAAGGCGAGTGGAATTAGTGTTCATTTTTTGGGTCCGGGTTTTGTTTGGTTGATACCAGTGGGGGGGGGGGGGGCTGTGAATGAAGCGTAGTAGAGAAAGTGAGGGTAGCATGTACACATCCCTACAGATATATAATATACATATGTATACGTACGAGCGTATACGACAAAAGGAAGTCTCAATGACCATCGAACGATCAGCGTCCGGTGGTGCCTAGCGTTCTCAAATTTCCCGAAAATATCTGGTTTCTCGATTTCCTTACAGGACGATTCTCCTCACGCGCCTCGTCCTCGATACTCTCGTTTTTTGCTTTCTTTTTTTTTGTCCACAATACCTCGCCCCGATTTTTATCTCTCTCTCGATGCGAAAGAGAGAGACAGAGAGGGAGAGAGAGAGAGAGAGAGAAAAAAAACAGAGAAAGAGCAAAAACACATAATCTTAAGATACGACGAGAACGCGATATCGTACGTGTACGATTCGTAGGCCAAGGACAGCCCTTGACTTCCGTTTTATCGGAGCCAAGTCGAATTCAAAGTTCACGCAAAATATTGCGTAAAAAGTCTAGAGAGTGAGTGTGTGTGTGTGAGTGAGAGAGAGAGAGAGAGAGAGAAAGAGAGAGATATGGAACGCGAGTTTTGAACTCGTTACGTCGTACTCGTCGTCGAGTACCTCGTACTCGAAGTATTTAACCGCAACTTCCTCCGTTTCTAGGACAATGGGGAACAGCAGCAAAGTGACAAAGGTGTATCCGTTAACAATTTGCCGAGAGAGAGAGAGAGAGAGAGAGAGAGAGGTAGTCTCGGGTGAAGGAAACGAGCGCGAAGCTTCTCTATCTCCCTTGTGTCTTCTCTATTAGGCTACCTCTCTCTCGACTGCGGGGCGGGTGGGGGCGATAGGAACGGAATGAACGCAAACATGCAACACGAGGGCCGTGTTAGCGGCGACACAGGACTCGAAGTATATGATGGTACGGTATGGATGTACATTTTAATTGGTATAATCCAGGGAGACGAGTACCGTTCTCCCTTTGTCAGTGGACCCGCATCGATTCGCACTAATTGCTGTTTGTGAGTTCTCTGTCTCTGGCTCTCGTGGTTCTCTCTCGCGCCGCTAGAGGGAGACGGGTACGGCAAAGCTTCGGACGGTGTATAGAGAGCGGGTCTGTGCAGAGATAGTGGGAAGAGGAAGAGAATACCCAACACTATCGTTACCGAGCTAGTTGTCCCGCTCGACTCTCTGGTCTTCGTCTCCGTCCTCTCTCGGTGATGGATGCGGATTGCCAGAAGAGCGAGCGGAACAACGCACGCGGGGGTAACCGGGACCGGGACTGTGTATCGAATGACCAACTAAAACGTACAACGAGAGTGCGGATACCAAACAGTGAAACTAACCAGCGAGCTCTCCGACTGTCCGGAAACATGAACGAGTCCGGTTCTCCATCCTTTCTCTCTCTCTCTCTCTCTCTTTCTCTATAGAGCTAGTTCTCGCTCGTTCTCATTGTTTTTCATCAATCCCTCTCCGTCGCTCCTCGCTCATCCACCGAGTTCGAAAGCCCACGAACCCCGCTAATTGGGCATTGTTTCGTAGGCCGTACTATCGTGGCTTCGACCAAATGGCTCGGATCGTTTTCGATGTAGTTTGAAAACAACCAAAAACCCGGAAAAAAAATAAATGAAGAAATGAAAAGAGCGCGAAAAACGAGTGGCTTGATTAAATATTCGCTCGTTAAAGGGTGGGTTGTGGCGGTGAAAGAAGAAGACAACACAAAAAAGGGGATTTTCTCGTCGATTAATTCGTACGGGGCTCGTTTCTCTGGCACGATACCAAACACAGTTCAGGAAAGAAAACTTGTTTCATTGTCAGTTTTATTTCATCCTCCGTATTTAACTTCTTCATTTCTTTCACTCTCTCTCTCTCTCTCTCTCTCTCTCTCTCTCTCTCTCTCTCTCTCTCTATCTCTTTCTTTCACACACTCTCTCACGGATATATATGCGCAACATCTGTTGGTTACGGAGAACTCCGACTTGTCTCACGCGTCGACCGCTCTCTCGCGGTAGTTACTACCGATTTTACAGCGCTCTCAAAGAACGAGCCGATATACAAGTCCCTATTTATAGATTATATTCAGCCACTGTATAACTAAACGGAGCACAGGAAGAACGTTGTGTGTGTGTGTGTGTGTGAGAGAGAGAGAGAGAGAGAGAAAGAGGACGAGATGTTCTGTGAGAGAATGATAGAGGGTTGGGGATTGGGGGAGGGAAGTCAGACTTCGCTTCCCCCTCGAAATACGAAACACGTGCTAAGCACCATTTTTATTTTTACGGTAACTCTTTGTCCCGCTCGGTTAAACACCGAGTGTTGTATATCACTCTAATTTAGTTTCTTTTTTTTGTTCGTTAATTTCCGTTTCGATGACTGACCAAAAAGAATTTTTCTTTTTCCTCCATTCGATGCTCGTCGGTCTTTTGTTTTTGTTGTTTTTTATTTTTTTTTTAGAGAAAAGATTTATCGTTCCATTGAAAAATTCCCTAATAACGGGGGAATGGGTCAGAGTGCGTGCACGATTTTCGGATAGCAAATAGACTCGCCCTTTCCCCTCTTCGTCCCTTGTATCGAAATCGTATATACATATATACATATGCACACACACATAGCCACTTATATATGTATTACGTAGCCTCACGAGGACAAAGGATTCCCCAGAGTATTTTCCCCATCTCCGCCCTCATGGATCGCTCCTCCTTCCATCTCTCTCTCTCTCTCTCCCTCACAATGCTCGTGGTTGTGATTTATCAGAAACCCGGAAACGCTCTCTACCACCCCCCACCCCTCTTCTCTCTTTCTCTCTCGCGCTCATCGCACTCCCTCTCTGCCATTCGTTCTCGGTTATATCGAATTATTCGCGACCGCTTGCCGAACCGCAACCACCGTGAGTTCTATCTCTCTCGCACATTTCGCACTGTGCGAGTCAGGGAGATGAGAAAGATAGATTGGCATTGCGGGAGGTAGAGTGATAGGTGGAGGTGACGGCGGAGGACGCGGCGTGGAGGAGGGGGGGGGGGATTATGCACGAGCGTTTTGCGACATTTGTACGAGAAAGCACTTGCATCGTGTCAGCTTAGACCACTGCGTTTTACCACCTCGAACGTGTGTATGTGTGTGTGTGTCTGTGTCCGTGTACGTTAGTTGTTATCAGCGATGGAAAATGACCGTCATTTGGAGCGAAGGTCAATTGACGGTCATGTGACGTCACTTATTTTACGTCACGTAATTTACGTTTTTTTCTTTTCTTTCTCCTTCTTCATATTTCGCATGCAAATTTGCGGTCGGTTCTTTCTGATACGATAATTCGAAAGTATTTTTGCATATCTGAAAATTATGATCTAGCTGGTAAATTTTCTTTGTGTGTGTGTTTTTTTTAACCCTAGAGCGTCGTTTTTTTTATCACGACATCAATGTTTTACGTATAATTTTGTACGAGTTAGCACACAATTTTTGTGTATATAATAACACAAATTTACGGAGGACGAATTGAAAAAAGAAAAAACGCTTGAATTTCCTCGTAGTAAATCGAGATAACTTTGCAATACTGTCAATACACGGGATAAATATTCGGGATTTGGACAGAATCGAGGTTCCGGCATGATAATCCACGTATCTCGTGTATCATGCACGTATGTACTAGGGAGGTCGATGTGTGCGAGATCAATCGTACGACCGCGTCGGTGTGAGTCTTTAGTAAGCTGTAGGTCTCTTGTCGAGTAGAGGGATCCTGTCACGCACCCCTTCGATAAAATCTACCCTTTTACTTTCACCCTTTCCATATCCCTCCCCGCTGGAAAACATCACCTCTCTCTCAGGCTCCCTTACCCTTCGACGCATTATAATTTCACTGAATACTGTGACTCTTTGTGTTTCAACACACGTAAGAGAGAGAAAGTGTGTGTGTGTGTGTGTTTGAGAGAGAGAGAGAGAGAGAGAGAGAGAGAGAGAGAGAGAGAGAGAGAGAGGGGGGGGGGGGTTCCGGTATCTTCATCTCTCTCGCCAGCTGCGCTTTCTCTCTCCCTCTCTCCTTCTCGCACACACACACACACACACTCACACACTCACTGTCACTCCCCTCACCATCGCACATGCGTATTCGGCTCTTCTTTGTTCCACGCGTTTCCCTCCCCCGTAAGCGTTCACACGCGCATATTTTGGAAATTCCCCCTTTGCCACCACTACCCCGAATTGTCCCCTTGTACCGACAGCCCCTTTCGCGTATATATATATATATATATCAAGCACTCGTCTGTTTTTATCTTTGTTTTCTTCCTCCTTCTATCCCTCTTTCTCTGTCTGTGTGTGTCTCTTTCTATCTTTCTCTCTCTATCCATCTATCTATCCATGTTTCGCTCTCGGTCTTTGCTGTACGCTTCAACCCCCTGCAGGTCTTTCTCATCTCCCTTGATTATCACCCTCGCGCCGAGTTCGCTCCGATGAAGTCTGGAGACAGTGACGAGGGTCGAAATCGATCGGGAATCGATCCGATATATTATATTACCCCTCCCCTTCTCGACGAGAAATTGAGATCGTGTTGTGTTGATATATATAGATATATATATATATATACGCGTGTAGTGGGTTTGTATACGCTGTGTGATGATAAGAAGGGAAAGGGGGGCGAGTCAAACGATCTCGTAATGTTAGATATCACACTTCGATTCACTCGAATTTCGTGGATATCCAACCACTCACGAAACAATCACGTACTCCATTCATCCGATCACTTACTCGACTTACCCAAACGCAATATTTGTTTCGAGGAACGGATCAAATTTGGGATATCATTAGGACAAATGGAACGGTCGGATATTCGCTTGGTCGAACTAAGGATACGCTGTAAAGTTTTTATTAATAAAATAGAATTTCGAAAATAACTTCAACGCAATTTGGAAACATTTTCAAGTAATAGGTATTCTTCACGAGGGTTATTTTCTTGGAGAATTTTAAAATGTACCAAATTATTAATTTTTACAAAAATGTAAATTTTATTAAATTCTCAATACAATTGAACCTCGATTATCCGGTGTAATGACAGGTTGAGGGTTGCCGGATAATTGAAATGCGCGGATAATTGACAAACATATAACAATGATGAAATGTTTGTTATGAAGACAAAAGAAAATATAGAATCCAAATGTATTGACTACATAAATGGAAAATCAAGATAGAAATTTATTTATTGCTTGAAAAAATCAGTTATTTGCATCGGTTTTTTCTTATCGTATAGTTTTATACATACACTGGAACGAATTTTTCGCAAGTTCAGAATATCTATGTGATCTGTATCATTTTGTTTATCTAAGAAACTCAATAGGCCTTTTACATATGAGAGTGCAGCTTCAGGTGGAATTTTCTTTCTGTGATGTGAGCTCATAAGTCTCGATTAAACGATTCAATTCAATGAGATATGATTCTGCAACGTTTTTATCGGAACTTAATTTTTCACCCTGAATATTAAGCTGCCATATTCCGTGGCGTAATTTGAATCGATGTAACCAGCCCTGCGATGCTTGAAAAGGTTATTAAATGTTCATCTCTTGGTGAAACCACTATGCTTTCTCTAATAACAGTGGTCCTATAACTGGATGTCCCTCTGTTCCTCTTTGTTCGAACGAATGGTACACCGCATTGTCTAACTCTTCTAGTGTAGAGGATTTTGTCGATTTCCGATGCGCTGTTCCTTTCACTGAATCAATCCGCGAAGTGAATCTTAAGAGGTTTTCTTTTTGTCGAACAATATCTCGAACAGCTTCCAATCCAACATTGTATTCTTTTGCTAACGTAGAAACAGTATCCCCTTTCTTGTGACGTTCAATCAATTTCAGCTTTGTTTCGATTGTTAGAACCACTTTCTTTCCCTTTGCATCAATTTTTGGTTGTGTAGGGCGCATACCTACGTATATACGCGGCGAAAAAAAACTGTTTGGTGCGGAAACGGTGCAGGCTTGTGCCGAACTGACAA
The DNA here is from genome assembly GCA_951802705.1 of Netelia virgata. Taxonomy (NCBI): domain Eukaryota; kingdom Metazoa; phylum Arthropoda; class Insecta; order Hymenoptera; family Ichneumonidae; genus Netelia; species Netelia virgata. The sequence continues at coordinate 6,658,618 of OX637864.1, read as the reverse complement.
TGAGATGAACGGCGAACCGGCGATACACAGGGTGAAATACCCTGTAATCAGCCAGGAATCAGTAGTCGGCCACTGCCTAGACCTTGTATGAGTGGGAAGAATACACAATATATACTTCATGCTCTTCCCACTCATGTAAAGTGTAGGCAGTGGCTGAGTACTGGGTGTTTTACCCTTCATGTATTAGCGATAATAGGGGTCAGTGAATCTGCCGAAAACTGATGACGCACGGTTAACCGGGTTCTAAACATTGACATGCATGGATATTAGAAATGAGGGCTTTGCACGGATTACCTAGAAAAAGGGATAATAGATGCACGGATTACCGAGATTCCACTCTATTTATGAAAATCTGTGTAAATTGATAAAGTCCAGATTTATCTAGGTTACAGTTTGTATACAAATTCTAAATTCATTAAACTTTCGATGATTGCCAAAGTTTGAAATTCATCAAAATTCTGATGTTTACAAATGTTTTGAAATCCATCAAACTTCCAACTTCGCAGCGATCATCGAATCATCACGTTATGCAATCACACCGCCTTCCATCGTCATCGTGATTTTCACCCCAAATACTCTTCCACGTTCGAACATCCTGTGCGTTTCGCCACTTCGCCAAAAAGCTGTCTAATCGATATCAAACCTGGACAATAAATGTCGGGTGAACACGTTTCAAAATAACGGTATGATTTTGATCCGGGCACGAAGTTAGAGAAGCGGTAGGAAGATGAGTAGAGGCAGGAGCAGCCGTCAATGAGCGTACGATGTTACAATGCCGGGTCCTCTCGGTTGTCACGTACATCGACTGTAGCGAAGGATTTCACAAACTGTACCTTCGCCTCACTGTTGCTACGTACACCGCGCACGTAGGTACGTGCTGCACCGTGCGCAGATCGGCCTACATAGGAGCTGGAGAGAGAGAGAGAGAGAGAGAGAGAGAGAGAGAGAGAGAGAGAGAAGGAATGACTGGGAGGGTGTGAGAGAGAGAGGGAAAGAGAGAGAAAGACAGAGAGAACTCGACAGCTACTCTTCCCGTATTATAAACCGACGAGATACAAAGCTTGGTTGGTAAATTCGAGCGTGTCGTCTGTGATAATGAAATAAAGAATCTGACAAGAGGACACGAAACCTTCGACCTCGGTTCGCCCTATTTATCCTCCGCACGCCGCGTTTCAGCCTTACCTTTCCCTTTATCCAAGCCACGATGATTGATGACGCGTTATCCGTATGTAGTTTTTTCCCTTTTTTTCCACCCACCCGCTGTTGTTGTTGTTGTTGTTGTTGTTGTTGTTGTTATTGTTGCCATTGTTGTTTTTGGACCGCGAAGCTCCCGGTCGACTTTCGAAAGGCGAATGCAGTGTTTCGATGATAAATGAGTCCGAGGGCCCTCCTCAACGGCGTCGCGTCGGACAGACACACGGAGAAAGATTCGTATCCCTGGAACTCACTGGGGGTGATGACGCATGATCGGATCATCGAACGCTGAAATCTCGATGAAGAAAAGATCGCGAAGATCGCAGGCGGTAACGTGTGACGGAAGTCACGAGGAGCAAAACCTTCGAGGGAAGAAACGAGATGGGGGGAAGAGGGTTGAGGGAGGGAAGTCGACTTTATAACTTTGTGGACAAAGAGAGCTTCGTCCAATTATCCTTGCGCTCCGGGATTATTGATATTCCCCTCGCTTCCTTCGTCTCCATTTTTTTTGTTTTCTTTCCATCTCTCTTTCTCCCTCGAACACTCGGAACGATACGAGGGACCCGTGTCAGTATGGAACCACGGGATAGAGAGACGGTGACTCTCTCTCTATCTCTCTCTCTCTCTTTCTCTCTCTCTCTCTCTGTTTTGCTGCGATCGGCAGAGGGATTGGAAGGGAAACAGGATTTATGGTTGTCCTGCGCCGGAAGCTTCGTTCGATCGTCAGGCACGTTCGCCCCGCGGGACTGGTTCTTTCGTGACGGATAAACGAGTCCACGGGATCGAGGGAGAAAGAGTCTCTCTGTATGCCCGCGAGAGAGCGATAGAGAGAGAGAGAGGGAGAGAGAGAATGTAACAACAGAGCGTATATCTTCTGGATATGTTGCTTCCGTTTTTATTTTTATTTTTTTTTTCGATTTCTTTCGCGGTGATTTTCGTTTTTTATTTTCGCGAAAAACCCAGCGCATCTCTAGAACCTCGTCCGATACTTAGGATCGCTGTAATCTCTTAGCTAGAAAAAATTATTATTTATTACAAATTTTGAAATTTACCAATTTATCAATTTCTAGAAAAAAAAACACAAAATTTTCTTTAATTTTATAAAAATGCAAAATTTAATCAATTTTTATTTTTCCGTAAATATTTTATTAAAGTATGCGAATGATTTTATTGTTAGAAACATTGGTTCTTGCCGAGGATGACAGGACGGCAGGGAGGGAGGACGGGTTGTTGAACTCGGAAAAAAAACAATCGATTACGTAATTATCGATAACGCATTAGCCGATGCCGTAAGTGGAGAGGCGAACGAACGGACGTGTCCGTTGACGTTGAACGAGGTCTGGCATTTCCCGATGCTCGAAACGCCAATCCCGAAAGAGTTTCGCACGCGGCAATAAAGTAAAGTGCGGTGTCATGCGGTCGCGTACATGCAGAAAATCGTACGGTGGAGAAAGTGGCGGTAAACGCGGAAAAGGATCCACACCCGAGTTAGTCGGGTTGCACAGTCTGTTGCGTCTCGTTCCTATCCGCGGAGCGTTTTAACGCGCGATGTAAATATCGACGCGCGCATCCCCACTCCGCGCCCCGGCCACTCAGCCTGGCTCGGCGGGAGTGGGGGTAGAGAGAGAGAGAGAGAGAGAGAGAGACAGCAGCGCTACCGCCACAACACGGAGAGGAACTGTACGATTTAACGTACGGGCAAACGCGATACATTCGCAACCCGGGTGAACACGATAGAGGTCATCGTCGTGGCAAAATCGTGGGAGCGAGTGATTAGGGTCAGAAAAACGAGGAAATAATAACAACGCGACGACGTAGCGAGGAAACGTCCGTTACGTGGAACTTTCCATATTTCATCGGACCGCTCACCCGGTTGGCTGCGAACGGAGAAAACTCGAACGTGGCAACGACGCGAAGAATTCTCATCGTATCGTTTCGATGATCGGGCAATAATAATTCTTGGATCGAAATGGCACGAGATTGGTAGTAAGTAATGTGAAGTCGAGGAACGATGACTTCGATAGAGAGCGAACAAATGAAGGCAGAGAGGAAACAAAGAAAAGAAGCGAGAACAAATCGGTGGGGAACCCTCGGTCGTTTCTCGATATCGATGATGGCCTCTTATTTGCCTTCGACTCTGTTTTTTTCTTCTCTCTCCTTCTCTCTCTTTCTCGCGGGCAAACAACTCGCACCCTCTTTGTCTCTTCCTCTCGGCGATCTATCGTAATGACAAGAGGCAGAGCCGATTCGAAGGAACTCGGGGGTGGTTCCCTCGGGGGAAATGAGGCTAAAGATGCGCGTATGGGGTCGAGAGAGAGAGAGAGAGAGAAGGGTCGAAGACCAATTTCCTGGTGGGGTAGCTTGCGCAGGAAATTATCATGAAAAGGCCAGATTTCTCGGTTGAGGTACACTCCATCGAACAACTCGCAGCTTCTCTCGTTCGCCTTTACGACTCTGACAAAATATTACCCCCCCCCCCCCCCCCCCCGCCATCCTACATCACGATATTTTATATCACTGTATATTTATCACATCTAACGAATGTTCGAAGAGACAATAACTCTGGACTTTCGTTCACCGGCTCGCTTTCATCGACGGCTGAGATGTAAAGAAAAAGAAAATAGAATGGAGATGGTACGAGGAGAATCAAGAGGCAATGATTTCGTCGACTATCCGTATAGAAGTAGATACAAACGTTTGAGGCTTCTAGGCGGACGAAAACATTTCGGACATAATCGTTTTGCGGCCGTAAAACTTTCAACGATGCCCGTACTCCGCCGGGATTCTCTCTGTCTCTTCCTCTCACCGGTTCGCCATTATACTCGTCGGACTCTCTTTACTACGAAATAAAATCACCGAAATTATATGGTATCTTGCTCGTGTCGTTAAAAACTCACGGGGCATATTATATCGTTCCGTATAATGTACGCGTTTATATATTACTCGGGAGAGGGGGTTGGGGAGTGAGAGAGGGTATATGTCTATTGTAAAACGTTGCACGACTACACGTGAGAAAGGGGCACACACGAGGAACGTTGAGTGTATAATTTCTTTTTTTTTGTACTACCTCGCCCAACTCGACCCGTTTATTCTCCTTTTCTCGACGCTTATTTTGTCTCTTTTTTTTTTCTTTGTCTCTCTGGATCGCGAGACTGTGATATTTGGGGTAGAAGGTAGGGGGAAGCTCGGCTCGTGGGTCTAAAGCTCTTCAAGCTTGGCCGACCTATAAATCACGAGATTCGTTTTTTAATTGTCCTACCTTATTTTCCTTATTTTCTATTTGTCCGCTCTGTCTGAAGCCTTTAAATCTGCTTTCTCTAGAAAAAAATACTTTTCAAACTCTCTCAGCTCTCTTACCTTCGCGTCGATTCAGTCGATAAGGGCTCGAACGTTCCTTACGTCCATTTGTCACAGATAAGAGCCTAACAAAGCTTTTACTCTTCCTGCCATTCTTGGAATAAACGTTTTACTGGAACGGGATTCTTCACGATATCAACTAGTTTTTCTTTAAGTGTTTGATAATATTTTGGGGGAATTTTTTAAAAATATGTTTTTCTGTAGATTTTCGACGGATATTGCATTTTTATTTTTCGTTTCGAAAAGCGTCGTGAAACGAAATTCTCGAAGCATAACGTGAATAACGTGAATTCTATTTTTATATGAAATCTTCCATCGTGTTGAACATTTAGTTTTTTTTCGGAAAGAACACCCTCCTAAATAGTCTCGAGGACACAACTGTCGTCATTGCGGTAAAGCAACACGCGACGTTAAATCTCCCCGGAGTTCTCGTCAAGCTGAAACGGCACCGAGATACACAAGAAGCCAATAAATATCAAAGTGGATGCGGAGAAATATCATTCGTAACCAAAATCGACCATTCGCCAAACGACAAACTCGATGACTATTATTTTTCTTTTTTCACCAAATGATTAACTACATAACGCGCACACGCGTTCGTATCGTATCGAAGGGTAAGCGAGGGTCCCTCGCGTTCGAGCCCCGTTGGTTCATTCATCAAAATCAGAGGGATAGAGTGTTCATACGGGGCGTTTGTTCGTGCGAATGGTAGAGAAAGGAAAATCGAAGGGGTGATACCTTATTATTTATCCTAGATTGGTCTCTGCCCATTACTCTAGCTGAAACTCGACGAAGTAACGGGATAATACGTGGTGTTTTCCTCCCATCTAGCTGACTTAAGGATAACAACACACCATTGAATATACAACTACGAGCTTGGTTTGACTAATCGATGTACTAGTCCGCTAGGGGGCGCTCGCCTCGAAGCTCTAGGGACTCGTCGCTATTTTCTCTCCGTCCTCACCGTTTCTAATCCACATTTCTATATTCGTTATGATATTCAGCCTGCCGGTAATAGAGGATATTATTTTTCGGGATAATTGCGCGTTACGAGCAAAGTCCTTTAGGGGTTGCACGACACGTGTCTACGTTGGCTTCTTTGTTCGGAATCGACCCAAACTGTTCATCCCTGGTAAATCTGGGCAGTGAAGATCTCTGGAACGAGACAAAGTGCATCATTTTGCGAAATGAGTATCGCGCGTGAAGACAAAGGAGGTGCTTCATCCCCTGCGTGTGTGGCGATGTCATGACAAAGAATCGGCTAGTGAGAGACTTTCTGTAACGTTGTACTATAATCGATACTTTTCCTTCAGGAAATAGAACCGGCTACCCTAATGCTATGTATGTAATATATATATATATATATATATATAGAGAGAGAGAGAGAGAGAAAGAGAAAAAGGAAGGCAACACAAAGTAGACACCCCACGAAAATTGTACAGGGTGGAAATTTCCCATCCGATATACTACCCCATATACGATGTAGTTACAGCGTGTACCGAAACCACCACCACCAGCAGCAGCAACAGCTGGCCCCTCTACTGACTCGCATCGCCGTTTCTGCCTCCCGCTGTGGATAAACCCTATTGATTATTTCATAAAACCCCCGAGAGCGGGCAGGCAACAACGTCGACAACGACGTGTGCGATGGCAGTGCGGGACGGTTTTTGGCTACCCGACAGCGTCTCCACTTTCGCATCCCCGAACTCCTTTGTCCGAATTCACTTCTTTTTTACCGTCGTTTCTACCCCCCCCCCCCCGGTTCTACCCTCCCTGAAAATTTTTCCAATTGTCCGTTCTAACGTTGCCGCAAAAATTTGGCTCGATAATAATCGAGAAATACGCGTGTACGTCGATTAATTAAGAATCGTGAAGAAGAAAAAAAAGGATTCGATCTTTCCTCTCTCGCGTCCGTTCTCTCGCCGCGATGAACAAAGGGCGCATAGGTAGCGTCGGAGTGGGTATCGATTTTCGATTTTCCAACAGTTCGCTCGCGCCGCGATGCTACGGGACGGACAAAGGAAAACTGGTCCGGCTTCGAACCACCACCCGGAAAAAAGGGGACAAAAAATTGTTACCATGCCACGAATACCATCCGCAACCCCTCCATTCCATTTCTTTTTCCTTCTCTTTCTGTCTCCCTGAATTCTTCTCTTTTTTTTCCACTCCGAGCTCCACTCGTTTTAATCACACAACGCGCGTAATGCTTTCGTACATATATATATATATACGTGTGGATTCGCGCATGCCCCCTGGCCAACCGCGGACTTCCATTCTACCTCTCGTACTTCGAAATCGTTCCAGTGAATTACGCTCTCGGAAAGTTGTTGTGCTGTTCCGCACTCGTGTGTGTTCCCCTTTCCCTCCCCACCCTCTCTCTCTCTCTCTCTCTCTCTCTCTCTCTCTCTCTCTCTCTCATCCCGTTCGTTTCAGTTCCGTTTCTTTGGTTTCTCCGTCTATTATACATATATATATATTTGTACGATCCACGATGTGCAGCAGAAGATCTTTATCGCGAAATCGTCGAGTGCGTCGACAATTCATCGCGATAATACTACCTCTGTATTTTCTATATATGGACATATGTATATATACATATATATGTATATGTATATGGGACGCATAGAAGAGAGAGAGAGAGAGAGAGAGAGAGAGAGAGAGGGTGTTGCATCCCGCGGTGCAGTGCCGCATCTCGACGTAGAAATGCATTCTCGCACTTTTGCTCGTTTATAGTTCGCCACTTGCTGATTAGACGTTTGAATATTAATCCCGTTTCGTTCGCTGCCACGATACCGTAGGTTTTATCATTCTTTTTTCATCGCACCTTGACCGCGCTTATGCCGCAACAAAAAAAAAGTTCTAATTTCTGTTACTTATTTAAACCCTACCGAGTCGAATCACCGTGAATTTAATTTTAATTGATCGAATTACCGAAAGTCAAATAACCGGGAGTTAAACTACCATCGGTCGAATTACCAAAAGTCAAATAACCGCGAGTTAAATTACCGCCGGTCAAATTACCGAAAAGTCAAACAACCACGAGTTTAATTTCATTCGGTCAAATTTACCGAAAGTCAAATAAACGCGAATTAAATTTCCACCGGTCAAATTACCGACAAATCTAATAAACGCAAGCTAAATTTCCATAAGTTAGATTCTCGTCGTACGACCTCTCGTAAGTTAAATTCACGTCGTTTAACTTTCCCATGAGTGTCTTCGCGGTCTTCATGAGTTCTTCCCCACAAGTCTTCGCGGGTCGAATACACCAACGAAATATAATACATTATTCTCAACAAATCAACATTTTCCAACTTGTATTCCCATCGATAAAGTGTCCGACCGTCGACTCTTCCCAATAAATCAACTTCCGCTACATCGGACCGTAACCGCATATAAACTGTTGATGTATTACAATAATAACGACTCTCCCGGGAGAAAGACCGCGGTACCTACTTCGCGTAACGGTGTAAAAAATCTACCTGTGGGTCGCCCAGTTCGTAGAAAACAGCTGACACGCTTTTCGGTATCGTGCTCTCGCCTCGTCACGTACCGATGATGAATCTCTTGTACACCGTCTACCGACAGAAAATGGTGTAATAAAAAAAACCTTCGTCTCACGCACATTTTCCAAAATCTTGTAGAGATAACATTTCCTCCGCCCCCTCGCCTTGCCTCCTGGACATCCTGACTTTCTCGCGTGCACACGAATTACTGTAACAGCGTTCTCTGTGTCCGTTCGTGGGGCGCGCGCACACATGTCTTCATAAATATATGCCTTTGGTCACCTACGTGGCGTATTGCTCTCGTCGGGCATTGTGCGCGACAATGCCGGAAGAAAGGGAAAAAGAAGGTAATGTGACAAACAGCAGGCGACTGTACGACGAGATGACAACTAGCGCGACCCGTTATACATACACATATATATATATATATACTTTTATTCCTACGATATACATATATATATATATATATGTATATCGTAGAAATAAAAGTCAGACGTCGTGTGTAACGTAATCCGTTCTCGAATGACGGCTTCATCTTTCCGTACGATCTCAAGGGTTGCCCGTGACTCTCGCGGGGTTGAAAAAAAAGAAAAAAAAAACATGAAAGAAGAAAAAAAAGGAGAGTAAATTAATACCCGCGTTGGATAGAACCCGGGCGGTTAACGCTGTTGGATGAACGCTCACGGAGAAATAATGCGAGTACTTTTTTGTTGTTGCTTCTTTCTTTCTTTCTTTCTTTCTTCCTTCTCCACTTCTTGGCGATGTCTTTGTCGATCGGGGGGGAAATGAATGAGAAGGGAGAGGAACGGGGAATGAAACTCTATCGAGCAGAACGTGGATTAGGTGAATGTGACACTCTCCGGAAGCGTCTATATATTGTCTCGCTCTGTGTGTGTCTGTGTGTGTGATATACATGTATTTTGCTCCCCCTTCCTAAGGACAATCGCATCTCTCTTTGTGCAACACGCAACCCCCCTTAACCGATAATAACCCCCGAATAATACGCGACCTGGTCCCTCGTTTGCGAAGCGAGGGAGCGATCCTGAAGAGAGAGAGAGAGAGAGAGAGAGAGAGAGAGAGAGAGAATGGAAAAAAGAGCCCTCGTCTCGTTTCTGCCGTACACGAAACGCACTCTTTATGGCGCGATGCGCATAACGGCGATGGGAAGCAAAAAAAAAGATAGGAACGTTCGTAGCTCACCCGGGTTTTGTATCAACCTGTAAAATTAGTGTACCATGACCGTGTTCTCGCATAAATGTTATCTATGGTCGATCGACGAATTCCCTTTGTTCGTACCAACGTCTAGTTCGCACCTATACGTATATATATATATATATATATATATATATATATATGTGTGTAAATATATGTATATTTATGTTCGTTCGCGGAAAATATCCTGAGGTCGATTCACTTTTTTTCTGAAATTGTTCAGACGTTATTTTTTATTTTGCTAGCTCGCATTTTTCATACTTTTTACGAGAAATTGCATGTTCGCTCGTCAATATTTGCGTACGAAGCGTAGAGCGAGGCCAGGAAACGCGAATTTATTGTTTTTCCAATGTTTAGAAAAAAGAATTCATTGTTTTTGCACCGCAAACTTTTTTTTATTATCAATGATTTATAATTTTTCCAAGTTTTATAAAAATGCACGAAGGAAAAATATGTAAAAATAAAATGTTCGATATAATTGCGATAAATATTTTTAAGCTATATCGCGAGTTGGTGGATGATGGAAAAAACAATATATTTGTCGAGTTATGAAAAGAAAAAAGTGTGGTGAATTTAGCGAAGAACGCCTCGTGTATTGATATTTTCTGTATAGACTCGACACCTCCCTCGTCCCTCGCGAGGTAAGTCTTTCATGGAAATGGTCGACGATGTGACAGCTCGTTTCGTTGAAAAGACCGTAGGTTATGCTCGACCTACGAAGAAGAAAACAAAAACAAGCTTAATTAATGACGAAACACCGCGGTGGATATAATAAAAAAAAAAGAAGAGAAAAGAATAGTAAAAAATAAAACACGTGTGCGACGAACTGAGAGAAGGGACACGACACGCATTAGCATATCGCCCATAATCGTCTCGGTTCGGTCTCCGTTTTCCGTCTCTCGAACGCGTATCTCGTCTTTCTCCCCGTGTAATAATAATACCACGATAAGCTCTTACGCCTTTCTCTTCTTTTGCATTTGCATCGGTAAATGTAGGTTTGTATTCAATGACACGAAATTTGTAACACGAATTTCGTTGTACCCCGTTTGAATTTCAATTAATTTCCGACCAAACTCACTCCGAAAATATATCTTGATTATAATCTCGATACGATAGAGCGATTTTACAGCTATTTTCGACTGTTTGCGGGGGAAGGGAATCGTTGAATTTTGAAATCAACGAATATATATAATCGAAGGGACAAAAAAAGTATCAAATTGTTTTTCTTATTACTTTCTCTTCAAATTAAATGACTCGATGTGATATATTATTATCGATAATTAAGAATCATTTATTTATATAAAGAAAATTATAATTCTGTTCTCTTCTTTGATGAAAAATTCTTCCCGGTGTTAATTCAATTTTACGTCAAATGCATAATTTTCTACTTTGATCGAAGGTAAAACGTTACAATTATCGATAATAGATTGAAAAATTTATAATACAATAATAATCGAATTATTCTGCATCGTATCTCTCCTCTTCACGTGAGATCAATTCGTTTATAAGAAATAGAGCAACACCGCGCGCCCTCGGGGCAGCTTTCGAAGTATTAAAAAATACCGTAAACGCGTGACGTTGTCTCGTTCCGTAACGAAAGATCAAGATCGTCATCGCGACGTCAAGATCGAAATGATACGAGCGCACGAACCAACGATACACTCGGCACGTTGCAACGGGGACTCTTCGAGAGTTCACGAATAAATGTCAGCGAGGCGTGCACGAAGTCGACGACGAAAACAAAAGAACAAACAAAAAAGAATTCCAAGTGAAGGAAAGAAAACATGTCGTCAAATTGAGATAAGATAATTTTTTTTTTTGTTTTTTTAGATTCGCCGTTGCATCTGCCAAACGTCTCGTCCAAGCCAAGAGAGATAGAAGACAAGAGACAACGAAGACGTCGAGGAGATCGACTGGGTGAACAGCCGGGTAGGGGCCAAGAAAGGTTGCGCGTAATGTCGAAAATTCGAGAATTCGACCTCAAGAAGAAGAAGGCAAAAGAGGCGAAAAGGAGTCACCTGCCAAAATTCCCACGTCTCGATCTTCCGTAGGACGTCGACGTATGGAACTTTGAACGCGTGTATGAACAACGAGGGACGCATGCGTCACTCTCTTCTTCTTCTTCTTCTTCTTTTTTTTTTTTTTTTTTTTTTTGACTGTACGGCGTCTCCGGGTCTCCACGAGGGTCTAAGTGGTGTGTGTCGAAGTCTCCTGGCAATGGGGGAAGACACTTGCTTGCACACGAGGGCCATGCGACAAAGGTTCCACGGAGAAGAAGGAAAAGAAGAGGAAGAAGAAGAAGAAGCAGACGGAGAGCAGAATTCTCTTTGCCTTTGGCCATTATATTATGGAAGGGCATGACCGATTCCCTATCTTACTCCCTCTCACGTACCGAACGAGAGAGAGAAAACCCACTTTGCTCTCTTTGCGTTGTTTGCTCCACCTGCACTCCTTTTTTTTGGTCTCTTCCCGCAAGGGATTGACGTGAAATGTTTGCTCGATATATTTCTCAGTAGGTTTAAGTTTGCGTAGGACAAATTTCAACTTTTTGTCTTCTTTGTATTTTCTCAAAACCACAAAAAAATCATTTTTTTTGCAGTTAAGGTAGTACGTTACAAAAACGCCTGTGACAGAAAGTTTTGATTTTTGGAACTAATATTGGTTAGCATATCCAGCACAAGTTGGTAAAATTTCAACTCCATTGACCATCCAGTTGCAGAGATATTCGCAATTGAAAATGGCATATTTAACACACTCTGTATAGGGCACGTGATGTAATTTAGAATATATCCATTAATAATTATAAAACGCTCATACAGAAAATGATACAAAACTGAAATTATAAACGAGCCCTCGATGATGATTTTGGAAGAAAAATTACCACTATTTACCACGTACTTCCCAAGTTATAAATTTTCGAAGTATTAAATAAACGGCGAAACAAGACCGACCGAACGAGTTGGCGCTGTCAACGATGCTACGTAAGGTTAGGATGGTATGACAGCATCAGCTGATCAAATTGGACAAGTGCTGGTAAAAAGGTTTTGACTGCAGCCAAGACAGCTGTTCTAATAATTCATCTCAATTCAATTACCACGTTATGTTTTGACGTTTGAATGTTACATTATACTGTATCTTGTAACTTGAGACTAGATAAGATCATGAATTTTCAGAAATATCGCTCATACGAAAATCTCAAATTATGTTAATTTTTTAACGTGACGGTCCCGCCTGTACTACCTTAAGGAGGCATGGTGATGACCATGCTAGTAAACTTAGAGTCTATGTTGCGGTGCACTACCGACACGTTTTATATATATATATATATTTCCGATTTTTCGAGAAATATTTTTTTGAAGAGAAGTATTGAATTTCGAGTTTCCTATTATTTTTATAATATAGAAAAGACGTAATAATCTACTACTTGACTTCAGTAGTACGCCATATCGTCGACGTTTGACATCGATGGCTGTCATCGGTCTCACGCGCCCGGCTAATTATTTGGTTAAGATGGCTACTGCTACGTCACGTGACGTGTCGCTCTTCGAATATCTCGATTTTTATCGACTTTATTCCTGAATTGATTGCTTATTATTCTGGCGAGCTTACCAATTCAAGGTGTCTTATTGATGATACAAATTCAACGAATGCAACCATCAGTCTTCTTTACGTGTGTCTTGGCTCGAAGTGCCATAAAGAAATCGATATATGAGAGGACAGGCACATTTTGTCGTCTACGTGTTAAATGCACTGACTTTAATAATTAATATCTCAGAAACTATGTGGTAAATCTCGTGGAAATTCCGCTTATGCATGGACGAAGGGCTCGAAAACGCTATATAAAAAAATTGGACTTTTATCTTATAGTCGCTCGAATCAACGTACCTCCTTAAAGGAAATTTTGTATTCGAACAAATCGAGTGTAGTTTCAAAGGGCTCGAAGGATTAGAGAGAGAATTAACACGGATCACGATTGAAACTTGAGCGAGAAATCATATTACGATAATTTTAATAAAACAAGTAATCTTTTACCATTTTTTTAAAAATCTGTTGTTTTTTTTTCTTCCTGTGGCTAACGAGTTCGGTACGAAGGTTCTCGCCGAAGGTTCATACCCTCGTTCAGATTGTACAAATGCAGGAAACATAAAGACGAAGGGCAAGCTCGTAAACGAGGTGAAAGGTAGATCGTGTGATAAGCGAAAAAAAAGAAACAAAAAAAATAAAAATAAATGGGAATTTTAATGTGGCATTATCGTTGGAAAAAAAGTTTTAGTTGCAGGGTTAGGCGGAATTTCGTGACCGAGGTTCTTTCACGAGATAAGAGTTGACAAACGAGAGGAGGAACGACATTATTTTTTATATCACCGTCGAGCTGGCATTAATTATTCCGCTCCTGTTCGATAAATAACTCTCTTCTCTCTCTCTCTCTCTCTTTCTCTCTCGTTCCTTTCTTTCTCTCTAGGTGGATACCGGTGCACGCGTTTTGTGCACGTGCATAGATAATTGGAGCGATTCTTTATAACGATTGGCTTTTTTTTCTTGTTTGTTTTTCCTTCGATCTTTCATTCCCTCGTTTCGTGTCGAGCGAGAGAGAGATAGATAGATTGGGAGAGTAAGAGGGAGAGAAGGCAAGGGCGGTGATAAACCAGTTTTATGAAGAGGCACTGCCGGTAGCACCGATGAGCTAATAGGCTACCTGTATTACGCAGCTCTTCGAACAGGCCGAACGAGAAAGAGCGAGAAGGAACGAGAGAGGGAGAGAAAAAAAGATGAAGCGAGAGAGAGAGAGAGAGAGAGAGGGATAGAGAGGTCTAAAGTATATATTTTTACAACTCGTTAACATGCTTCTCTCGTTTGAATGAAATTAATTTTTTCTTCTATCCAGATATATAACCAAATGATAATAACGAACTGACACCGTTGACACGGACTTCTCTTTATCATTTATCGGATTTTGTTTTTTGGTACGAAAATAAATTTAATTTCTGCGACTACGGTGATTAGAAATAGGAATTTAATTTGAATTAATTAATAAAGAAATAACGAATCCTCCTCGAACATGGCTTCTAATCCAGGATTAATTATCATATCTATCTATAGTATTTTATCGCACTTATGCCGTAAGCTAATTTCGTTTTACCAAGGCAAATCTGCACCTGAACTCGTCATTATGTTTCGAACGATACATCTTATTATTCCTTTTTGTTTTCAATTTTCTTAACGACAATTGTGAAATAAAAATATGCGAATTATTCAGGTATGTGGTATGGTTCTCGATTCTGTGAAAAAATCATACGATCGTGATCGAACATATCGTTAATAAAATACACACAATATATATATATTTATGATGAATAATTTTACTCGTGGCAGAATTATCACACAATGAGTGACAATGGGCATATACATATATATACATGTCTATATACACAAGTAGTGATTATTATCGGTGCAAAGAACTCGAATCAACAATACATACAGCTGCGCTTATTTTTGCTGAAATCCGCTGGACGCCAACGCGAAGAGAAAGAGCGAGGACAGAGAGAGGGAGAGAAAGAGAGAGAGAGAGAGAGAGAGAGAGAGAAGTAATGAACTTTCGAAAGAATATAATTCTTACGGATGATTCGAGGCCCAGAAGTGTTTACTGTTTGGACAGCTCATTCGCGGTCTCTCGTGTCCACTGACCCCAGCCTCTCTTTCTCTTTTCTTTCTTCGTTTTGCTTTTCACCGGAGCAATTGCACGGACCTGCGGTCAAGACTCTTCGCCGTTCAAAAAAAAAAAGAGAAAAAGAAGCTAGAAAAAGAGAAAGAGAGACAGAGAGAGGTCGAAGAGGGCGGAAACGTAAGAGGAGAAGAACATTTGTGAGGCAGGAGCGACGATCGCAGCCTCGACCAGCTTGGCGATCTCGCGACGATCCTTTCCTCGTAAAAAGGGAAAAACGATCCTTTGAGAGTCACTGCCACCTGGCGAACTACCGTGCTACACTCCTCCCCGATTTCTGCGCTCGGGTTGAGATTTTTTTCTCTTCTTCTTTTCTTTCGTGAGGTTGCTGTGTCCACCGAGAGGAGCAAGGGGAGGAAGAGGGACGGGTGATGATCGAAGAAAGACTCGAAGACCCAAACACGAGTTGGTCGCGATCGACATCGGCCAGAAGATCTCCAAAGGACTTTCAATAGGGACAGGCGGTAAGAGGTGGAGAGGGGGAAGAGAGAAAAATTGTCCCTCCTCGTTCTCTCCGGGGGCCTAGTGACGTCAGCTATGCACGCTCACGAGGGACTACCTGCACCAAAAATAGAAAAGAAACGATCTTTACGAACGAGCTTGGTAGCTCGACGAGAACGCCTAGCACAAGATTCTCCCTGCTAGCCAGAAATTCAAAGGGATTTCTAGGAAATGTCTTCGTGCACCTCCTTATATATATATAGCTATACCTATAGTTATAGTAATATACGTATATAGGATAGCTATAGTAGCTGGTATAGTCAGAGTTTGGACGGCGGTGTGGCCGAGTAGTTCGGGGTCTGCGGGGGTTGAAAGTGGAGGAACAGGTTCCTCTGCTCGGATCTCT
Organism: Netelia virgata; assembly: GCA_951802705.1. NCBI lineage: Eukaryota > Metazoa > Arthropoda > Insecta > Hymenoptera > Ichneumonidae > Netelia > Netelia virgata. The sequence goes on along the minus strand of OX637864.1, from coordinate 6,642,783 downwards.
CGTACACGCGCTTTGAAAAAAATAAAAAATAAAAAAGAAAAGAAATAAAAATAAACCTCCACTCACCATCCCTATCTCTCTCTCCCGGTTTTCTTCTCCTCCCTTCTCCTCTCGCCCTCCTCCTACGTCTCGCCGTCTCGCTCTTACGTTCGTCTGTTTTTCTTTCGCCTCGCCACGTGAACGATCCGGGACAAGCACCCAGAGCTTTGCTCTCGTCTGTTTCACCGACTCGACGAGAGATTCTCGAGAAGATCGTACGGCGATAGAGGTAAAAAATGAGATATAAACTTGAGGGGGGCAGGGCGGGGGGGAGAAAAAATAGAAGAATAGATCGAGAATCGAGATTGTCGCTAGTTTAAGTAAAATCTCTGATTTTTTTAAACTCTTTTTAAATTTGTGGAAATATATTTCTTTTTCACGCGACAAAAATAAATCTACGGAGGTAGGTATACGTGCAAATTATTCCGCGGATGAAAATTGCGTTTAGCACTGTCATCGATAATTCGACTAACGACGATCCAATTTCCTGGACTTCGAGTTATTATGACGTTTTGACTTTTGTATTTTTATGGTCTTTTTTTTTTGCGTCTTTCGCACGTTTCGTGCGTCACGTGTTTGTCGTCACGCCGCGAGTATATGTGAAGTTTCGTTCGTTTTTTGTGTTTTTTGTTCTCATTTCTTATTTCTTCTCGTCTCACATTCGTTGAGAATAAACGAACGAGGGAGAAACGAGATACGTTAAATGACGACAAATGCATCAATGATAATTGCCTGGTTGGCTTCTTTTCACGTTTTTCTGTACGTCACTTCGTCCTCCCCCTTTTGTCTCCTCCGACTCTCGTTTTCGCTCATTGTCGCCTTCTCCTCGATGCGTGCTCGGCACGGCTTAATTCACTCGTTCTCATCATCAAACCCTCCTCAAGCCTCCTCGTCTTTATTCAACTCGTTATATTCGTGACGGCGTTAATTGGTCGCGAGACTATTGAATTTGCAGCGGGCAAACACAACTCTCACATTTAAACGACGTGCATCGTGCATCGCGGAGTCACGAGACCATGAAAAATGTTTCGTCACGATATTTCGTATTCGTAGATTGGGTGAGTTAGGACAGTATGAAGCAGGCTGGTAAAATAGACCGTCTCATGTTCGCTACGAACGTGGTCGGGACAATTTTCACTTTACCACGATTATTTAATTTCTCGATATTAAATTAATTCATTGTCTAGGGGATTGAAATTTTTTTTAGAAACAAAGTTCTAGAAACACTTATTTTTGTCGCCTTTTTATTATAATTACTCGATTTTTTTATCTTTTAGTACAAAAATTGCGACGTATCGCGGGGGTCATTAATTACCCAGGTTAACAGTATGGATTTACAGTGTATATATTCCTTGTTACCACCGTCATCATCGGGTCGTTCTCCGTGCCAACCGAACGTGGATATACGTAAATTTAGCGAGAATAATACACCTTAATGATCTCGAGAGAAGCGAGAAAATAATATCATGAATCTTCGAGAGGGGCGGGGGGGGGGGGGCGATTAGGTGAAAAGCAGTAAATTTTCTTGTCTCTCGACGCGTTCGACTTCTTTTTTCTTGAATGACGAGAGCGGCGTAAAGACACAAATACAGTCAGAGAGTATGAGAGAGAGAGAGAGAGAGAGAGTGGTGCGAAAAAACGAAGAGATTCGCAAAGCCTCTCTTCGTCGGCGTCTTCGTCGTTGGCAAATGCAAATTTGACTATGATAAGAGAGCTTAAGCCCACGTGCGCTCAACTCGGCTCTAATCCTCGTATTTATGCGAGGCAAAAGTGCTTCGCATAGAACCCGTTGGTTCTATACCTTTTCATCCCTACTATTTCTCTCCCTCTCTCTCTCTCTCTCTACCTCTTCCTCTTACCATTCTCTATTTCTCTCTCTTTCTCTCTCCTTCTTTATACATACATATATGTATAAACGTACGATAATATTATATCTTGACGTTGCGAACCCTCCGCTATAATAGCAGAGCACACCGGAAAGAGAACATCGTGGCTCTGTGCGCGTGCGTGAATACGCGTGTACGTGAGTGAGTCAGCTCATTCGTGCCAGCTGGGATTCGCAAATCATTGCGAACTTACCAACTTTCTAAACACCGGGAGTTTTCGCTTCCTCTTTCTCTCTCTCTTTTTCTCTGTTACTCTTCATTGAGGAGTTGCTTCGTCTCTTTTAACATCTTCTTTATTGCGTAATAATAATAATAATGATAATAATAATAGAAATAAAATTTCGAAAATACTGCGACCTTTTAATATTAGTTTGCTCGTTAATTTAACAGAGAAAAATCTCGCTAATTTTATTTCAACGAACTTAACAACGACTTCGTTACCGTGGACATTATTTATTGTTTTTTAATTTCCCGTCGAACGTAAACAAAAAAGAAAAATGCTCAATAAGAATGTCAAGTCGGACGCGAAACGCGTAAGCGCGAGATCCGTAAAAGACAAAAATACGTTCGTCCGATGCGACGTGAAAGAAGGTAATAAAGCGACATTGAGATATAAATACGAAGACGATAAACCAAGAATCGGTACGAGCGTTGCTCCTCGATGTTTTTTCATTTTTACGACGACCTTTTTCTGTTTTTTTTTTTATTTGTTCTTTTTTATTTCAATCAATCGCGGCTCGGCGCAATGCCGGTAATAAATAAAGAGAAGGCGTGGCCCACGCGACCCGTTAAACGTGCCTTCCGTGCGACAAACGCGTAAAATTAAGAAAGAAAAAAACGAAAAAAACATAGAAATCAATTTCCGACGTATCTAATGATAAAATAAATGTGTGAGAAGTGGCCGTTGGTAGCTTTCGCCTCGTGTTAAACGACGACAGTCCGCGAGCATTACATTATATATTGTTGACAATGCGTTAGAATAATTTATTTCGTCGTTATTTCGTAGCTTTTTTTTATGAATATATGTACATATATATTAAAAAATAAGGATTTATAAAGAAATCTAATCGTTTCGTGCACGGGAGCTGCGCCGTTCGAGCATCGAAAGTAGGAACGACGTGTCTCGACTAGTTGTTGTTGTTGTTATTATTTTTTGTTTTGTTTTTGTGTTTTTTTTTCTTTTTATCCACTCGTTTCTCGTCCTTCCTCGCCTCTGTTACAAATATAATATTCCAGTCGTGTATACGCACACGTGTCCTCGGGTATCTATGCGCTATCTTGCGTGCGTGGGCGGACGCGTCGTACGCGCTGTTAACGCAACACTCTCCCGCACAAAGCCAATCGCACGTGGACGAGTGATTATTTACTCGTAAATGTATACGCGATTCGAGGATCGGTAAATGGATGCGTATGTGGGTGTGTCGGTGTCTGTGCATCGAGAATCGAACGGCGAACGTCGAAGATACGAGATACCGATATATATAGCTAACTATATATATATATATATATATATGTATATAGCTATGTATACGCCGATACGTAAATCTATATGTATATATGTATACGTGACATGTATAAATGAATGCGCGAAGCGTCATAAATTATATAATGCCCGCGAGGCAATTTTTCTTTGGGATAACAAATTTGCATCGCTCAAAGTCACGTTGAAGTTTAAAGCCGAACAAATAAAATACACAAATATTAATGTGTTTGTTTTTTTTATAAAAATTGCAAAAATTGTTATGCGTTTCGAAAAAACGTATTTTTGTTTTCGTTCTATTTCTATTTTGTCGATAAGAAAAGATCGAGATTGGCCTAAGTCGACAAATGTTTTTAGATTGTACGAGTTACTCGGACGAAATTTGTCCTGAGTTACGACGACGGTCACCCTGCTGCTAAAGGCCATTTAGTATTTTTGTAACTATCGATAATGGACTTTTCATGAGAGGGGTTTGAATATATTTGTGTTACGGCCGAGAAAAGATTTGGACGAAAGAAAAATAAGAAGAGGCAGAAACGAGAGAGAGAGAGAGGGAGAGAGAGAGAGAGGGATAGAGAACTCGTTTCTTCGATGATGCGCTTCGCAAAGAGACATTTTTCATTTTTTTTTGTCCCGTATCCCCCTTTCTCGTTCCATCTCTTTCTCTGCATCTCTGCCATCCTCGAAGCCCTTTTCCTCTCCGCGGCCTTTCTTCGAGCCTCGAGGATCTTTTGGTTCACGAAGAAGAGGCCTGTGGTCTCCCCCCTCCCTCCCTCCCCCGCTTTCGCCTCTACCCCGCACCATCCCGCCTCTGCCACTCCCACGACGACGACGATGACGACGAGCACACTGGTGAAGCAAGTGGAAATTTACAGAAGCCTGGTCGACGAAACTCTCGTCTGAAAGATGAAAAGAAAGAAAGTAGAAGGAAAGCCCTTCTACTTCAGAAAAAAAGCAAAAGAAAGAAAGCACAGATCTATACAACGTCGAGAAATTTGTTTTGAACTTGCACCATAGATGTGGGAAAAAGATCGATCGATTATCGATAGGATCATCCGTGGCGATAGGAGGAAAAAAAATCAATTTACAATTTAGAAAATGTTGCTTAATTACTTTTCGCGCCATGTTCCAGTAATGGATGCAAATTGGAAAAAACAAAATGAATTAACATACATATCCGTATAAAATTTACATGTGTCCGAAGCTGCTGTGGTTTTATCCGAGTTCGACCTTCTCGCTCTCGTCGGCAAGGACGCTTCGTCCCTTGGACGAGAGAGAGAGAGACAGAGAGAGTCAAACTGGAGAACGCCATGCTGGATGAGCCCTCCGTCACGTAGGCATCGTTTAACGACTTCAAGGCCCTTCTCTCTCTCTCTATCTCGCTCTCTATCCCTCTCACTCTCCCTCACTCCTTTTTCCCCTCTCTCGTGAAGGGCCTTGACGTCATAGAAGAGCTGATGGTTTCACTGGACCCGTCAACGATATAGTGACAGCGACGAGGGAAACCGCAGAAGCGAAAAATATCTTGTCTCGTCCGTGCACAAAAAAAAGAGGGAGGCTTTTTTGTCATGCTTCGAAAATTTTGTCAAAATCGTTCAATGACAACTGGGTCACACTCGCGGAAATATCTCGTCTCGTCCTTTCATGAAAAAAAAGGGAGGAGAGAGTGACGCTGCCCTTTTACTTTGCGTTTCAGAAAATTTTTCGAAATACTTTTTCGAAATACGAACTGGGTCACACTTGCGGAAATATATATACGAATTTTCGGTTCGTGCGTCACGCACGTCGTACACTGCCTTTTCAAATTTTCCAGACAGTCCCTTCACGGATTATGCATGCCTCTTTTTCGTCTTACGGTTTCTCGTCGCGTCAGGTAAAGATTTTCTTTGAAAAATCGTGCGAGAACGAGTCGATGCGTATATCGCTGAAACATTTTATTTTCACGTATTGGTGGAACGTAAATTCGAGGGCAGGGATGAATATTTTTGCTTTTGTATAATTTTTATCTTTTTTTTTTCTTTCTTTCCTGGCCCATGACCTATTGAGAACGCACGAACGAGCAATGGAAGGTACGAAGAGTGGTGCCATTATAATAATGTCTTACTCGAGTTTACCCCCTGTGTGCGTGTATATATATTTATATTTTACGTGTAATATATAAATGGAGTTTTTCGAGTGTGTCTGTGTATCGGCAGAAAAGTTTTGTGAGCAACTCGGACTCGCAGGTCCCATTTTCTCTCCCCGTCTCTCTCTCTCTCTTTCTCCTCTCTCTCTCTCTCTCTCGTTTTTCTGTATCCACGAGAAGTACTGAAAAGTCCAGGTACCCACTTCGTAATATATATTTATATATATATATGCTACCTGTCCGCCCCGGTGTTGTCCAGGCCACGCGATATTTACCTTGGAGCGAACACTCTCGAAAACGACAAGGGGCTGTGTACTTTTCGCATATTTATTTCCCTCTCTCTCTCTCTCGCTCGCTCTCTTTTTGAACTAAACTTTTTTTCCACCCTGAGTAACTCTATTTACCGACGTTTTTCCCTCATTCCACGTCGACGAACTCGCCTCGTTCGTTAATACTTTAATTGAATTTCTTTTTTTTTCTTCTTACTCCTGGATACCGAATACCGCACGATTTCATTCAACTTCTTGTTTTTCTCCGAAATGGAATAATTTAGTTGGATGCGTTTTTTTTTGTTCTCTCTTATTTTTTCGTCGCTACCGAATACTTTTAATTTAACTTTTTTCTTTCGTCACTGACACGGAATACCAATGTATTTTAATTTGGGCTTTTACTCCGATACAGCGTTCTCGTTAACTCCTCCTTGTCCAACCTTTCTTTGGATGTTTTCTTTATGTACACGCAGACACATACACGCACACATATATATATGTAGCGTTTCGGTAGACTCGGTAATAAACGACCGTGCTACTTTGTTCGTCGAGTACTCTTCCTCTTTTCTCGGCTTCCACGTTTCTTCTTGATCTTAAATCCAGAGACGCTTGAATTATTTAACAGCGCGAACCTCGTCTCGACGACTTTCCTTCGTCTAACGACTCGTCGTCATCGTCGTCATCTTCGTTATCAGCGAATCGAATAGCCGGCGATTAAAAAAATAGCTTTTATGGTCGATCGTGAAATAAGAAAAAGAAAACACGGAATAATTTTTTATTTTCATCGACGAAAAAATCATTGAATAAAATTTTAACGAGCCGATTTTCCTGCTTTTTTTTTAGATAAAGAATATTCCCGTTGTTGATTCTTGTTCTTCGATTCGAAAGAATAAAATTCGTGAGGAGTACATTTTATTTCTTTGCACGATATTTCGTTTATTTATTATTCCGCAGCGCATCATCTCGCTTCCCTGATCCTATAAACAGGGCTGAAAGAAGCGTCGCTGAAAGAACCCTCGAACGATGAGCCGCATGCAATCTCGTCGTTTTCCGTTTCCTTGTTTTTTTTTCGCATTCTGCACTACGGGTCTTTTATCTCTAGCCGTGCACGACGACATTTATTGTGCATTTACGAACTTTTATGTCGGAACATAGGGGCTGCCCGACGCAACTTGTGTATCGGTTCACTGCTGAAAGGCCTTTATACACACACATATATATATATATATATATATATATATATATATATATCCATACGCGACTACGTGACTGTGGGGTAAAAAGGGCTTTGCCTTATCTCTTCCGTATCGTTCTCGCAATGTCGAATGTCTCCCGCGGAACTGTTTGGTATAGTGAGACGAGGCAAAATGTGCGAGCAGATAACGATCGTGAGGTGTCGTAAATCCACGAGACAATACAACGAGAAGGACGACCCTCCCTCACCCTGCGCGTCTCGGTTAAATTAACTCGACGAAGGCCAATGGAGAATTCCAAATCGGTGTGACTGTTCAATAACAACAAAATCCGTACGCTTACAAAAAACAAATTTATTTCAATTCGAAATCTCATTAGACCGAGAAGTTTTTTTATTATTAGAAAGAATGATTATTAAGAATAATAATTATAAATTCGTGAAGTAAATTACGTTGATTATAAAATAAAAATTAATAGACATATTTTTAAACAAGTGAAGAACGAAATAACGACGGAAATAAATTTTGTTCTAATCGGAAGATATTTAGATATTTTGAAAAAAATTATAAAATGAGACGAATTAATTCTTTTTTAATGAGATAAAAATAGACGAGCAATAACCATACAAATGTATAAAGCCTTGAGCCTTAGCTATGTATATACATATAGTGATATGCACTCCATGAAATCTTATCGGAACGAACGTACCCTCCCGCTGTTTCTGGCTTTCATGCTTGCCCGATTCTGTTCCCTCGGACACAAATACAAGCGTGAATCCTTCGTTCTGCGGTGCTCTTTGGGTTTCATGTAGGAGAAAGAGCGTAGTTTTACGATCGTACGGAAAGTCTGATGCGCGAGACCTCTCTCGTCTCTTTGGAAAACTTCGTTATCGCCTAAAAGCAGCGACCGAAGCGACTTCCCACCGATATACGCATACACACACATACATATATATACTTATGTACGTCGTATACGGTAGAGAGCACAGCTTTCCTTCTGATCCATTCGATTTACACTTTTACCGGTTTACCGTGGTGCGAGAAGAGAGAATGAGAGTGGAGGGGGGAGGGAGGAGGGAAGGGCGACATAGGGAGAACACTCTTATGCTTCTCGCCATATAACTGCAACGCTTCAACCCCCGACGCCATAATAAACGTCTAGACGGCGCGAAGCAGCGCACTCAGGTAAGAAGAAGGTCTGACGGCGATGACGACAACGATGAAGAGATGAGAGAGAGAGAGAGAGAGAGAGACGCGACGCGGCTACGTCATGGAAATTTTATGTCGGAGGTATACCTGTACGTCAGAAACTAATCGTTGTACCGGAAATTTGTCTGGAGCCCAAGAGCGAGACGGTCCGAGTGTTTGAGCGAATATCACGAGTCTCCTTAGCCCGCGACCTCTAAAAATCGACCATAACCGGCGAGGGAGCAGATACGAAGGGAAAAAGGATTTTCGTATCGATGGAGTAAAAAAATTCCGAGGAAATGCGATGAGAACGAACCATTTACTTATATGCTCGTTAACAGCGCCGCCTGGTGGCAGAAAACTGTCAACTCAGGTGGTACCGCCCGCGGAGATGATGGCGCCATTTTGTTCGAATCTAAAAGCCTTTTCTGATTCCGCATTGGTGACGATTGCCATGCGGGCATTAATATACTTGCACCGTGAGGCTTCTGGAACGAACGAAACGTGCATGATTTTTCTGAATGTATACGTGAGCGAAGACTCGCCAAACGTATGATCCTCGAGGAGCACGAGAACGAGGCTTATACATCCCAAGTCGCTCTGTGGTCATCGTCGAGCCCGACGGAATCGTGTTGACCGCATAGAGTCTCGTCTCTCATTTGTATTCCGAAGAGTATCTCCCTATCTCTCTCTCCCTCGCTGGAGTCTCGTAGCCCATTCTTGTTTGCGAGAGAGAAGACGCGACTAACGTGTATTCCGAGCCTCGAGGAACAGGAGAACGAGAGAATAAAAGAGAGTGTGTAAGTGCGATGCGTGGCTTGCACACCGCACGTGTGCAAGCGCGCGCCCTCTTTGCGGTTTAACATACGAACTATTGTCTTTCGCTCCCTCCTCTTTCGTTCGTGATCGTCAGCGATAGCACCGAATCGTCTTGAATAGAAAGAAGGGTATGCCAATGACTGTCGTACATCTTTCGTCGAGTCGGCCGATCACTGGCGACTCTCGTGCGTGTAAAAGGCTTTATAAAATCTTGCAGGCGCAACAGAAACACTCGGAGAATTCGAATAGGCAGAAGACAGCAACACGTTCCTCGAACGTGCACTTTCGTGTCATTTTTCTCTCGCTCGTACTCTCACACAGCCGCGCACAAATATTGTAGATACACTCGGGAACGTAAGTACACATACATGTATACATTATCTCGGTGTAATGTAGAAGTTCGTCGTCGTCGCAGCTGCAGCTGCAGTTTGTACGTTGGTGCATTGGGCTTCGCAGCATGCAAACCGAGTACAAGGTCGTCGTCACCATCGCGATATACCTATATATCTAACGCTGCATCGCGCATAAGCACACTCTCCGTGATATATCAATGTCCGAATTAGATTAAACAGCGTAAAGTTGGGGCAAAATGGACCATCGAATTATTCGCGACAATAAAATTTATAAAACTTCGTTAGCAAGATACGATTCGTCGAGATCCAGCATCGTTTCTTCTCGTTTCGTTCCAACGGTCCAATTTTCCCCACTTCGAACAATCCTTCCAATCTCATAATAAAAAACATCCCAAGTGCCTTTCAAGGTTTTACCGATCTTTTTTTAAGATCGAGCTTTATCGTGGCGTTGTAAAAAAAAAATTACCAGCACTCTTCTAGCAACATGGGCCATATTCCCCTCCATTAACCACTATCGCCACCAGAGCGCTCTGCTCTCGAGCTCACATTTTGCTCTCGCAGCGTTCTATCAAACTCGCCCGATTATATATTCACGATTCTATGAAAGAAAAATAGAAAAAAAAAAACGAGATAGCACACCGGAGAACGAACATGAAACGTACGTATTTAGAAAGAAATAAAACACAGGATCGTGTGTGTAAACGTGAGAGATTCATACGCCGAGAGGAATCGCACGCGCTTAATATGTGCGAATACGCATACATTGGATTATCATGCGTACTTATATTTAGCGTGTTCAAACTGTATATACATATCTATACCTCGGTTATATACATCATATATAGCTATATAAATATAGATATACATGTATGTACCTCATGGTGTGTCACGTGTTGTTTATGCGTTCGAGCAAGGCCCCGCCCATCTCGCGATCTCCCGAAGCGATTCAGGAGGGCCTCCTTCCTCTAACTCCATCGAGCGCTCAACTCTCGTGCTGCACGACCGAGTTTACGACAAAACAGACGTATAGCCCCTGGACGCGGAGTGAAAGAGACGGAGAGAGAGAGAGAGAGAGAGAGAAGGGCTACGATTATTTCGTGCGTTTTTAATGACAGAAGAAGACGAAGAAAAAAAAAAACAAGAAAGAGCTCTCTCGGACGATTCGTATGACGGGGGAACTGAGAAAAGGCAGAAGTGAAATTGGACGTCGCGAGGCACCCAGTGGTGTTCGAGCTTAAGGGGTCACGAAACGGGCCATCGGGGACGTGGCGAGCAAACTTTTTGGTCGTACCAATGTATGTGTGTTTGATCAGGCACACGACGTTACTACTGCCGAGCCACGTTCTCTTTGTAGCTAGCACAGCCGGCAAACAGACCGCGATACGAGTTTTTTTTTTTTTTTTTTTTTTTTTTTTTTTTTTTTTAACATATAGTTCTTATTACTCACACGAATTATTATCTCTTCGATCGACTTATGTGTCTTTTTATCATTGAGGTAATATTGGTTTTTTCTTTTTTTTATTATTGAAATAAATTCTTTTTCTCACTCAACGGAAATAATCGTATGAAAATTTATTTTTCCTGGAAAATTTATCTTTCTCCACTCGGTGAAAGTATTATTCGTCATCCTTGTTTACGAATGAATCGCAGAGGCTCGAGGTGAATTATCGAGGCGACAACTTGAAGGAGAAAACCAACAAAATTTGTAAATTTAATCTCGAGTTAAAAATTAAGAATTAATTATCGAAAGCGATAAGTGATTTTTAATGTTTTTGTACGACGAGGCGCGAACAAAGGAGGCTAATGGTTGAGAACCGCTGGGCATCGAGGCGTTTAATGGCACAAGTTGCATCATTCACGTGTGGCACTCCTATTTTCCACGGTGGGCTCCACGGCCACGTGCGAAAATAAACAAAATCTCGCCTCGACTACCGTCGAGACCAACACGCTTTTCTCCCCCACCCTTCCCGCTCTCTCTCTCTTTCTCTCTCTACCTCCTGCCGTTGCTTCTCTCGCGCTAGGATCTTTTCTCGCGTGCTCCGCTTCTGGTTTACGCGTGGATCTAAGTAGGAACGAAAAGCTGGCAAACGAACAACGATTGGCAGTCTTTTCGGTAAAACGACTTTGAAAGAACGGAGACACGAGTATGCCAATGACTGTATTTTATGTGAACCTTAAATGGCCAATTACTGTATTTTTCGTCGTATTTAACACATCTTCGGTATATTACGACGTTACAAAGGGTGTGCTGGCAAGCCGATTTATATTCTTCGTTTCTCTCTCGCTCTCTTTCTCTCTCCTATTCTCTTTTTGTGTGTGTGTTTTTTTATTTCTCTTTCTCGCATGCGAGCGTCACATCCGCGTCGCGCACAGTTTAACCGATTATTTTTCTTCTATCCGACGAATCTCTCACCCTCGTCTTTTCTTGCCTCACCAAATGGCTAGAGGAGAGCTTTTCTTGGCTCGTTGGTAGCCCGCACACGCCGTACGATATATATCTCGATTCGGAGGCGCCATTGGTATTTTGCCTTTGCCTCTCTCGCACGGTAAGATAAATAGATTATTTTTTTTTCTATCGTTCGTTATTGAGGCGCCGCACATGCGACAGCAGCTGAAAAGTAAACACGGAGAGAGAGAGAGAGAGAGAGAGAGAGAGAGAGAGAGAGAGAGAGAGAGAGAGAGAGAGAGAGAGAGAGAGAGAGAGAGAGAGAGAGAGAGAGGAATATAGAAACGTAATTTCGCGATTGTATATTCGTTTTTAACATTGCGTATAATTTGGCGATACTCCATCCACGTGGAATAATTCTCAAGGTCTCTCGCGAATATTTAGCGTGTTTACACGGGTGTAATTCGATCTTAAGGAAAATTCACTCTCGGTAGATATTTATATTTTCCAACGATAATAAAAATCGTACGAATCTTTTAGTTGTCAATAAAAATTAAATTTCAAATCTTGTTCTCTCTTTGTTCTATTTATTTATTTATTTTTTAATAAAAATTAATTGCGAATAAATTTGAAAAAGAAGCTTTTTACTTAATTTTTTAAATAATTAATATTTGCAAAAAAAGAAATCGATAAAATTGGATAGATGTAGCCGTCAATGGTAACGAGCTCGATCGATCGAGAAAATGATAAAGATCTAATTGAGCCGATACGAAAATACCTAATCTTTTGTGACTGAAATAAATTGTTTTTTCAACGATGATAATGATTGTTATGCTCGATATATCAAAGAACGTGTAAATTATTAGCTGTTTACAGCTAAGAAACGTACGATGTGTACACCTGTACATATATCTCATATATATATTATATATAGCTGGTTTATCAGTCCACGATGATCTTTAATAAACGAGCGTGATCGTTAACACCACGAGGGGATAAAAGAATTTTCCGGATTGAAAGACCTTCGCGTATTTTCTCGCGGGATCAACGAGCCTCGATATTTGCGATGAGAGACGACAGACGGTGGAAGAGAGAGAATTCAATCTCGAGTTATCTGAACTAGATGTTGAGCGAGTCGGTGATAGTAGATAACGGGGCGCACGCGCGACGAATAATATACCCAGTTTTGCCGCACGAAAGAAGAAGAAGAAAGAAAGAACAAAAAGAGAAAAAAAAAAGAAGGCAACTCGGTCCCTGACACGTAATTTTAAGATGGCTGATGAGAATTTTAGATCAGAGAACACACCGCCGCTAATAAAGACGCGATTCGGTGACAAACTGTTTGTACTCTTCTTTGTTAAGTCCGACTTACGTGTTTCGTATCAGCGTACACAATTACGTGCGTACACATACGAAGTACATATACTCATCGCGCGAGACTTTATCGAGTCTCTCCGTATCGTGCCGCCGCGATGCGTGCTTGGAAAATTAAAAAATATAAAAACTAAACAATAAAGAAAAAAAAAACGAGAAATAATCGAATAAAGAATAAAATAATAACGTCAACAAATCATAAAAATCCAATAAAATATTAAATATTAAACGCAAAATTGGTACAAAAAATGAATATATAAAACGAAACGAATAAAGAAATATAAAACATTCGAATAAACGATACAAAAATAAAATTAACAAATAATAAAATATTCAATAAAACAATAAAATATGAAACGTAAAGTTGTAATCAAAATTCAAGTCGAAGAAACGAATAAAGAAAAATAGAATGACGAAAATTATCATCCGGTTACAATTGTTAAACGAATATTTCGATTTATTTATCCCGCGTGCAAGAACGCCTCGATTTTCATCAGCGATCATTAAAATAATAATAAAATCGTTATGATTGAATTAAATCGATGAATCTCGTCCGAAAAATATCCGTATATGTCTAATCGGTCGAGGCTCGAATAAGGTCGATTATAATTCGACTCAGGGCCGAACGAGCGGCATTAGACATCGTATTACACAATGTACGGATGGAAAAGAGAAAAAAAGAAACCGTACGTATAATACATAATAACGATATCGTTAATTGTGGTATCGCCAATTAAACGATGTCGTCGTCCTCTTTCATCTTTGATCTCGTAAAGTAGATGCTTGTTAATCCTCTGACGTATTTGACGCCTGATAGACTGTGAATGGTGACCTCGATTTTGATCGGTATACGTGTGTGTAACTTTTTCTCCCTCCTCCTCCTACTCCTCACGCACTCTGACTATATATGCACAATCCTCTCTCTCTCTTGCCCCCCCCCCCCTTCCATCCCAAGTTCTCTTTTGCTATCTCACTTTTTCTACGTGTGCTCGAGTCTGCACGCTCTTTTGTGATTGAGCAAATCCGTGAGTGTGTATGTGCAAATATACATATATTTGTACATACACACACACACACACATATATATATATATATATATATATATATATATATATATATATGTATGTATGTATGTATATATGGTATACATGAATAAAAAATATATAAATATATACATATGTATGAATGTATGACGAGCTCGGGTCGTTGGGCGACGCGCATCCAACGAGCTTCTATCGAGTCAGTTAAAGTCAATTTCCGAGCTCATGTACAACAGCGAGCTACCTTCTTTCTCTCTCTCTCTCTCTCTCTCTCTCTCTCTCTCTCTCTCTCTCTCCGTCTGTTCTTCTTCTCGTTGATGCATTATTTTTAAAAGAGGTTCACAGGTCAATTGCTATTGGCAGCTTCTGGTAGAGAAAGAGCCTCTTCTTATTATTACAAGACCGAGAGAGGGGAGGGAGAGGGAGAGAAGGAGGGATGATTTTAGTCGAAGCAGAAACAGATTTTCTTGATCACTGGGCACGACACCGAGACGGCAAGATGAAACGACTGGTATGTACGATCTTCACCACCTCAAAAAAAAAGAAATAACAAAACTGTTTCATTACTCCATCTTGCAAAATAAGAAAGAGAGATACATAGATAGATAGATAGATAGATAGAGAGAGAGAGAGAGACAGAGAGAGAGAGAGAGAGAGAGAGAGAGAGAGAGAGAGAGAAAGAGAGAGAGGACCATTTTCATCTCGAATTTCCAGGGAAAATAATCAAGTTTCATATCGTCGCGGTTTTATCGTTCTCCTTGAATTTCGTAATTTACTTTTTATTTTACGTCGACGTACCGAGAATTTTCGCGTCTTTTAAAAAATCTTTCTTCTTTGTTCTCATTCTCTTTTCTAGATATTTTTTTGTATTTTTATCTTGGTTTCTCGCATTCTTTTTCCTCCTTCTACCCCCCAGCCCCCTTACGTTTTTCATCTCTCATTTAATTATCGCTCTTGTCGTCGACGTTCGAGGTTTTCTTTGGGTGAGCGAGAACGCGCTACGTGACCGACAGCACGGTAGTCGCGTCTACCAACCGCGAGGAACAACTTTGCCAATATATATATATATATCTATATATATATATATATAAATATATAGATATATATATATATATAGATATATGAACGATACGAGATCCCGGAACGTAGCGATAGACACACACACATGCGAACTCTATCGATGCTCCTTAAACGCGCGACTGTACACCCGCGCGGTCGTACGTCGTACGTGAAGAATGTATGAGTGTGCGTCACGCATTGCTATACGTGGCGATACGAACGTACGCGCCACGATGTCTCACGCGGACAGATATCGGGAAAAAAAAAGGAAAAAAAGAAAAAACACAAACCGAGGAAAATTGGCAGAGAATAGTCAAGGATACGGGTTGCCGTGACGTGCCGAGAATTCCACCGGTGACTTTTATAAAATGATTGCACGCTCGCTACACGTTTTATGTTCGCTTTGATTCGTTGAAAACTAAATTTAGAATTTTGTTTCCACAATTTTCACGTATTTCTTTTTCTTTTTTCGCTTTTTTTGTTGTTAAAGAACGTGTTTTCAAATTTTGTATACACATTTGAAAGGATTTATCATCGTTGGACGTTTTGTGCTCGATAATTTTTGTTTGACGAGAATTATGATAATGTTCTTTTATTTTATTTTTCAAGAAAACTTGTTGTTTCTCGATTGATGATAAAATCGATCGAATGACGTTAGAATTTTGATTAATTTCTTATCGCTTCGATATACTTTATCGTTAGTATTGAAAAACGTTACATATACCAAAGCCGAAACCGTTCGCTGTGCAATTTACAAATCGAAGTTTCTCCATTTACGAGTAAATCAAACGTTTGTTTCCTGGATGAAAGAAATACCGTGGTTTCCCTCCTGATGTCACGATAGACATTATCGAAAGAGCGTATCATCGTCTATGACGTTCGTTCTGAGCCCCCCCCCCCCCGCACACAGACACACACACACACACACGCAATTTTCTATATATAGTTTCGCGTCTAGCATGTCGTTGGTAATTTCGAGCATGAATTTTCTACTTCGTCCTGGAAGGTGGGATCATCGACGTCAGTAGGTCGACCAATACAATCTCGACTCACATAAAACTCTGTGTATTCAGGGTATTTAGCGCCTTCGCCTTCGATCGACGATACAAATTCTGTCTATTTTCAAACTCAAGACAAAGAATTTATCGAGCTCGTTATAAATCAATTGGACTAATGTTTGCTACTGTATACATATATATATATATATATATATATGTACAGTAGCAAACATTAGTCCATATATATACATATATATATATATATATGTATACAGTAGCAAACATTAGTCCATATATATATATATATATATATACGCATACACTCCATTTATTGGAGTATTTGGCACTATATATGTACATACGTCCTATACGTATCTTGTAGTCGAGTATATCATGTCTTTTATCACTCCTTGACCGTGAATGCCGAGCTAAGGCTAAATATAGGTCTTTATCTTTATACCAGAGTCAGGAAAAGAGCGAGAGAAAGGGGGGGGGGGATCGATCGTCAGAGTTTGACGGAACGAGGCCTCGATAACGGTGATGGGATAAACGTTTCCACGTAGATATTACACAGCGCCTGGCTAAGATAATTCTTATCCCCTTGATTGGCAGCTTCTATTTTGTATATATATATACATTTCTTTTTCGTTTTTATCATTTCGTTTTCTTTCGTTTTCTTTATTCTCTTCTCCTGACATCGGCCTTCTCTTCTTCGTCCGTATTTTCAAAGCGTCAAGATCAAGGCGGGGAGGTGTCGAGTGAAACGTCGAGGCCCTCGTACCGTATTAGAGAATCCTATTCGCTCTCGTCGCGTGTCTATCGCATTGTCTTCCGACAGGTGAAAGTGATGACAAACCAGCTTGAAAAGATTCAAATGAATAATGCATCGGTCAACGAGGGTTAGGTACGATGTAAATATCGGGGAAAGAAATTTTTTGTTTTTTTGCTTTCGTCCTCTTCGTGGCGTTTATCGAACTTCTTGTTTTATCTCGTAATATTTATTGGGACTGGAAAATTTGGAAGACATTTTTCGGGCTCGAAATTAGTCGAAGCTGCGGTCAGACTGATTTATTTTGTAAATCTTTCGAAATATTCCAAACGGTGTGTCCTCTCTCGCTCCCTCTCTCTCTCTCTCTCTTTCTCTCTCTTGAGAGAGAAAAGGAGAGATCATTTTTCGAGTGCAGGTGTCTTTCCTTTTAACTCTCACCCCTCTCTCACTCCTTTTCTTTCATTTTGCCCTTCTCCCCCTTCGCCATCTCGCTCTCGCTCTCTCTCGCTCTGTCTCTTTCAAAGAGGATTGACCTGCGCGTGGCCGGTCTCTCGCGCGGCTCTCGACACCTCACATTTCGATTTCACACCCAATCTCCTTTGTCCACGTACACAATGAGCCGACCTATCGAAAAGAATATAAAACTCGGGCGCTACAAACAAATATGAACCGCACGACCAACTGGTAAACCAGGACGAGAGGCGACGCGGTAATGTGAAAGGGACGTGAATTAATATATCATCGTTTAGAAATTTGTCGCTATCGCTGAGAGGAATGTTTGGGTCACGGAATTTTCGTTTCTGTGATTTTTTCCCCGTTCATTTCGATGTTTGCGAGCCGAAGCAAAAATTTAATTTTTTGTCTCGAATTATTTATCGATCGTAAAAAATTATCGTAAAAAAAAGGATTTTTTAAAAATCGAAGTTAACGTATTTTTCAACGTTGCGAATTAAGCGACGTGATTTATCAAAATCTCATGTAAATTTGCGAGAAAAAGATCGCCCGATGTTTTTCACGAATTCCCAGAGAGAGAGAGAGAGAGAGAGAGAGAGAGAAAGAGCGAGAGCGAGTGAGAAACAGCAATAAAAGTCCCAATATGTAAATTTCCCACGAATTTCTTAACTTTTACGAGTTATAAAAATTGAGGAATGAATTCGGGCAAAAGTATCATTGCGATGATCGCAACTTCCTTAAATTAAGGAACGCGATTAATCCTGTCGATTGTAAATTAAACGGGACGCGCGTAATAAAAAGTGACAAAATTGCTCGCAAAAAAGAAGTACGCTCACTTTCATTTTCGTGTTTCGCGTTGTTGCATGTCGAAGATATTAATGGAAAATTTGGTGGTCAGCTGTGCAGGTGTCGCGGATAATATTAACAACCTGCTGTTCGTACGACAGTTTCGTCGAGAGAAACGAGACGTTGAACAAAGGAGACTTTCTCCCTCTCTCTCTCTCTCTCTCTCCCTCTCTCTCTCTCTCTCTCTCTCTCTCTCTCTCTCTCTCTCTCTCTCTCTCTCTCTCTCTCTCTCTCGCTCTCTCTCTCGCTCTCTCGGCTTTTCGGGTCAGAATCGTCTCGATTTCAGCACAGCATTGTCATCGTCGCGTTTATTCTCCGCATCACCGACGAGACAATCGAGCTTTGAAACCGATAGTCCTTGAAGATCTAAAGCCCCTAAAATCTCTATAACCATATATATAAATTTAAGGGTCTTCAGTCTTGTGGATTTTTCTCTATATATAAAAATGAGAAGCGCAAATCCCTGAACGAAATTCAGCGAGACAAGGTCCGAAACCCAGAACCGAAAATTCCGTCTAAGAATCTCGTTATATTTATTTGGAAAGGACACAGGTACAGGCAAAATGTGCCAGCTCTATCTCACTGTCTCGAAGGATTTTCAACGTTTCCACTTCCACCAGAAACTCGTCACGAGCAATGACAGGTGGTCTCATTGTTCGAAGGTGGGCAACGCGTTTTACCCCGAGATTTTACCGTTCCGGTAGCCGACACTCCCAGGGACACGAGTATCCTCAATAAAACTTTGTAACCGATACGTTTACGGCACTTATTACTCCCCGAGGAATATTAACCGGTGACGGAAATTCGAGATGAAAATGTCCTGAAATATTTACCGCTATACAAAGAAAATTACGTAATAATTGAATTACGTAATTACGTGATTAATGAAATTAATTAACAAAATTAATATTACGAAGCAAGATTTTGAATAATTCCTCAATTATCTGAAACATTCAATATTCATTAATTAAATATCAAGATTATTTTAATCAGATGAATGAAAATTGAAATAATTAATAATTAAAAAAAAACAATATCTTAACTAACAAAAATTGATGATTATTACAATTTTATTGGATTACAAACAAAGTGTAAATATTGTTATTTATTAATAATTCTTTGCTCCCAGAGGTGGCTGAAACGATTTTTCACTAGTAGGAAAAAAAATGAAGATAAACGCGGAAAGCTCGTACGCGAAAGCGATAGAGAGAGGGTGGAGGAAAGAAAATTGCGTCTCCGTTCGTAGGAAGCTCTTCTCATCTTATATATATAGGAATTCTCATTCCGTCGGATATTTCGATTCGCGAACGCTTTTCGCCGTCACGCTCCGGGCGTGGATAATATTTTTGTACCTTTCTCTCTCTTTTCTCGACACCGCCGTCTCTCCTTCTTCCCGTCTCTCTCTCTCTCTCTCTCTCTCTCTCTCTCTCTCTCTCTCTCTCTCTCTCTCTCTCTCTCTCTCTCTCTCTCTCTCTCTCTCTCTCTCTCTCTCTCTCTCTCTCTCTATGTCATCTTACCGTATACCACTCTCGAGAACGTCGTGTCGTCGTATTCGAAGCTTTCGTGAAAAGCCCTCGCACGTCGAAGACGACGACTCGAACGTGTATAAAGTTTCAAGCGTCTACCTCGAAAGATATCGTAAATAAATCCCCGGTGAAGGTAAATATTGTAACATCCTGATGCCCCGGGCGCACTCGACATGCACGTATCTTCGATTTTCCCGAGGCGTTCTTCGACGCCTCGCGAACCGATGGAACGAATTAACGGACATACGTTACCAACGTCGATCGATAAAATACGTTTATTTATCCTCGAATAAATATAGGATTAAAAATAAAATTCGTACCGATAAAATTAACGAAGTTAATTAAAATAATCGTATGAAATAATGATAATTCGTTAAATCGATCAATTTGATTAAATTTATTTAATTTTGTTATGCCTCGATGGAATCTTGTTGGCGAAGTAAATTATTTGTTTGATGACGATGAGAAAAAAATGTGAAAAAAATGAATGTTTATTTCGTTTTAAATCAATGAAATTTCGTTCGATACTCGTTAAGGCCGATGTATAATAGTTCGTAGCGACCACGAATTTTGTAAGATTAAAGAGGTTCTCCGGCGTTATCTCGCGAGGGCAACATGGTTCGGTTTGTAGCTTAACGCGTATTCATACCCATTATGCTCTGTAACGTTCCAACCGATACCCCGTTCTCGTAGCACATGTGAAATCTCCCCTTCGTTCGATATTCCACGAGCTCTAATATGCAGCATCAGGGGTACAGCTTGTACGATCGTCGCTAACGTGCATCGCATTTACAGGGCTAAAGTGGGGGAATATGGACCACCAAAATATTTGTCTCATTTGACATTAAAAATCAAATTAAAAATAGAATTTTATATGCTCACATCAATAACAATATCCAATCTCACCATTTGATAGAACAAAGTATCAATAGTGTGATAAAAACGATTGAAACCTCGAGCAAAAATATTATAAAAGTATGAAAATTCGTTAATTTCAATTAAATTTATAATTCACTACATTTACATTTCGAGATATTTTATGAATATTTATTCCGATAAGTAATACGATAATATTTAGAATATTTTGGAATTTGGGAGAAAAGCCGGTGGTTGGTTTCAGCCGCCTGGTCCATATTACCCCACCTATTCGTTATATAGATGATGCATCGATATTAGGTCCCTAGGGCAAATCGGAGCATCGTGGTAAATTCTGGGCCGACTAGACTCTGCTTATGCCTCGCTCGCATCGTAACCGAACCGCGTATATAAACGCATGTAACGCGTCCGAACCCTCGCGTATCAGTTTACATCGCGGGAGGGAGAGAGATGGCCCGACTGTAACAAGGTTCGTACTAACAACGCTCTACGCTGATAGGCGTATGAACCGACCCAAGCGATATAATAACCACGTATCACAATGATTATACGAACGTATAGATTGCTAAAATATGCCTCGTTGTTTCCACGTACGTGTCGTGACACTCTCTCTCTCTCTCTCTCTCTCTCTCTCTCTCTCTCTCTCTCTCTCTCTCTCTCTCTCTCTCTCTCTCTCTCTCTCTCTCTCTCTCTCTCTCTCTCTCTCTCTCTCTCTCTCTTCTCTCTCTCTCTCTCTCTCTCTCCCTCTCTCTCTCTTTCTCTGTATGGGTGTTTGTCGACTACCATAAGTTCGTTCATTATACGCTATCAGTACGCTGATATACAATGTACGCGAGGGCGCGTGCTGGATCGTGTATCGAACATACGATGTCTATCGTGAGTCGCTACACTTGTTGGTATTACGCGTGTTGCACGTAATTACTAAAATCGTTCTGCATTTTTCATGGATGTACTAAAAATAAAATATTTTTAAAAATTAACGCCTTATTTCAAAATTTTTATCGATCAATTTCAATTGATTTACTTTATGTTACTTCCTGCTGATATCGTGATTTGTTTTTCATTTATGTCGATACAATGAAATGATTATCGAATTAATGAATAAGTTTCAATAAATTATAGCAAATTTTGAAATAATGAATTTTTACTAATTACAATTATTTTTCATCGGATTTATACGACCTGATTTTTATTTGAATTTTAGATAATTATTTTTATATAATTGAAAATATATAAAAAACATGAATTCAAAACAAATGATAATTTTTGTTCTATAATTGGAAATAAAAATCGATCAATTAAGGGTTTTATTCCATTCCGCTCTCATTTACAGTAAAACGCGTTTAATAATATTCCCGAGGTCGTGAGAAATCGCACGTCCGCTCGTCGTTTGACTTTATAAACGAGCGAAACCGCGAGAGCTCGAAAGAGAGAGAGAGAGAGAGAGAGATAAAGAGAGAGATGAGTATGGCGATGTCTTGGTGGGTTGGGCAAACGACGATAAAGTGCCGACATTACGCAGCCCAGAAGCATTGTTTTAGCACCGCCCGCGGAATATACCCTATCTCTCAACCAGAGTGCGATAGAGATAGAACGATGGAAGGGGAGTGGAGGGTTGAAGAGAACGCGTTAAAAGGGTGAGAGAGAAATGAGAGACTGGTCGCGAGAAGCTCACCAGTCCGTATCCGCGACGACGACGTCAACGGCGAAGAGTTTCATCGTAATCGCGACTAATTTTCATGGTTCGCCGAATACGACGAGAGCATCTCATTCTTTGCCTTTTTTTCACTCTAATTCTTAAGCTTCAATTTTTTTCTGTCTTTTTTTCCCTCGAGAAAACGCGTGTACCGTAAACTGGGGTAATATGGCCCAGGTCGCTCAGCTGGACAACGAGCTCTTTGTACAAACTCTTCGACGGCAAATTTTAAATCGTTCCATATTTATTTGTCTCAACTAGAGATGTCTTCGAAACTTTATTCGACATTTTCGCTATTGAAAAAAAAATGGATCGTTCGAAAATTTCCCAGACTATCGATATTAAAATTTTTCTTACTCGACGTTAAAATGAATCGTCCGAATGAAATATTTTTTTTAAACATTGCTAAATAATATTTCGACATTTGCGAAAGCTTCGAAAAATACGAATTTGGAATTTAATCGCTATTTTTATTGCAAAGCAATTTCGAAGTGGTCCATATTGCCCCACTTTACCGCGCACGCATCTCTCCCGAGCCTCACGACTCTTACGAAACTTTTATTTTTCCAAGGGAGAGAGCGAGAGAGACGCGATAACCTCGCAGTCATGCGTTTTTCCATCTTCGGTCATAAAGTACACCGCTCGCACGCAACGTTTCGTACACGATAGGGAGGAACGACGACTTTTCGTATCTTCGTAAGATTCGCTGAGAAAGTTCACGCGCGATCGGCGCCAATATAAACACCGCAAGGGTTTTATAATTGCATAATTTCGTGATCGATCGTTCGACCTTTGGCACTCGCCCGAGAGACTTACATTTCGCAGAGATTAATATCACGCTCGATTTGAGCGCGACGTGTCTGATTTACAATCGAAGCTCAAATTTCAAAACGCTCGTTACGAAATACGTAAAGAAAATTATATTTTCTATCCCGATATCGTTTTATAAACGATCCTATCGTATAAGTCAGAGCGATGATTTTCTCGAAGTTGTTTTTTGCTTTTTCTTTTTCATCCTAGATAAAAAATGAATAATAAATCCGGATTATACTTTGTAAGCAATTTCATGCGGGCGATAGAATTTATCATACGCCGTTGTATGTTAATTGATCGAGGTGTATTTTCCCGTATGACAGTCGAGGTGACGATTGAACGAGCAAACCAGTTGAAGAACCGGTCCAAGCTGGCTCGATCGCGAGATCATATCTATATGTATTATTTCACCTTCTCGCTTCTGACCACTTCCCACTCTGTTTTCCCTCTCTCTTTTTATCTCGCGTTCTCGGCCTCTGTTACGAATCGAGCACTCTAACGCGACTGATGACTCTGCCCTTGAGCATCATTTGATCCCCAATCGAGCAAATCAGTTTGGTATCACTCGAGCGAAACGTGCCCCATTGCCCACGCGTTCTATATCGGTTACCTCGCCTCTCGTCGTGTACCGTCATATTCGTCAGACCGACGGACACCCTGGGATAGCGACAAAACCATGGGGTGAACATTTAGTCACAAATTTCAATTGTAAGAACGAAAATATCTTAATCGAGGCTTTAAATAAAATAATTTAATTTTTTAATAATTTTCGTTATCGAACTTTTAATTGATTTAAAAATTTGATGAATTGCAAGATACTTCAAGTGATTCGTTAATTCTTTAAAACGTCCTTATTCAAAATAGAATTTTAAAAATAATTCAATATTTGTATTATTTTAAAAACGAAAGATATTCGAATTAAAAACTGTACATTCAAATTATTTTTCGAAACATCTTAACTAAGATTTTTCTCGTATAGTTTCACGTACCACTATTAAAAGAAATGCCTTAATAGAGTCTTTAATACGAATCGAAACAGTGGCTCGATTGATAGAAAAGCAATTAATTAATCGATGATCGATTTAATCGTTTATCTATGTGTAATTCATTCCTACCGATTCGATTCTCATAATTTTTTACGAGTCGATCATTAATAAAAAAAAAAAATAAATTTAAAAAATCATAATTCATCGATAATTAATTACCGTGACTTCGATCGATCGATATCGAATCGAATCGCCGACTAATTTCCCATCGAACGAAAACAAGGATGCTCTTCGATCGCGTCGTGCTCGCAACGTCCGCGGGGTTTGACTTTTCCTAATCCGTTGTGCGCCCTTCGTTACGTTTCATCGCATGCTCATTGTTTTCGTGTCCATAGCCACGCGAGGATTCATTTTGACATTTAAACGCGCCCCGAAGTCTAACCCCGCTGGCTCGAAATCGAGATCGCGCGATTTCTCGAGAGAATTAACCTTTGCAAAACTTTGCTCCACCATCAATCTTCTCCTCGATGCATCGCGATCGAAACCCCGTACAACACGGTGTACCACTTCTCATCATACACACATACATACATACATACGTACGTACATATATATATATATATATATATTCTTTTTTTCTTTTCTTTCCTCGTTTTCTCTTTTACAACAATAAAACATTTTTCGTTCGTTGTTGTTGTTGATGTTATTGTTGTTTTGTCTTTTTATCTTTCTCTAGAACGAGAGAACTCGCGATACTGTTAATACCAAAGCTCGTGCTTCGTGGCAAGTCATTCGTTTCATTTATCGTACGACCAACCTGCGAGTGTACCAAGAGTGTGTTTCAACGATCTATCTCTGGTCTCGGAGCTCCGCAACACAAGCCCGAATGCTGACTCAGCTTCGATAATCAATAATCCTTTTTTCACTCTCCCCCGTCCCCCTACCTGGCCCCGTGACCCTCCCTCCTTATACCCCACCACCTGTTTCGTCCACTCTCGTAAAATGAGCGAGCTACACGAGATGACAAGCCCGCGATTGAAACAACAGCGCTGCAAGAAAGTTGCACTGTAACATTGTACGAGGACGACGAGTATCACTTCGTTTATTTATATGTTTATATATTATGTAGGTGTATACGGGACTTTCCGTGTCAACTCAACCAACCGTGTTTCTCTTGGATTCGATTGGCGATTTTTTTCTACTATTATACTTGGGCTGAAAAACATTCTTGATGTGAAAAAATTCACCTAATGTTGTTTTATCAAGATCCTGTAATATGGAAGGAAAATGCTGGATAATAAAGGATAATGGAAAATTTTGAACCGTGGGAAAAATCTAGAAAAAAATGAAGCCACTTTTTGGCTCGAGTTTAATCGGAGGGAAAATTGTGAGTTCAATCCGAGAGAGTTCACAACTGGTGCAGTTTGCATGGAAAGCCCCGTATATATACATATATATATATATACATATACGTATATGTATATTTTTTTTCCTTACGCCGCGTGTATTTTATTCCTATCTTGTATGTACTTTTTTCAACTCCGGAGACTGTTTCATACCGCTAATACACATCACAACCAGCACCTTTGTCGGACAACAAGTACAACGAGAGAAAGAGAGAGAGAGAGAGAGAGAGAGATTGCGAGAGAGACAAAGAGAGAAAATAGAGAAACGTTGAGCCGTCTCGTGTAGTGATTAATATCATTGTTACGACAATCGATTACTCGCGCGCGCTAGCCAGAGAGAGAGAGAGAGAGAGAGAGAGAGAGAGAGAGAGAGAGAGATCCGCTGAGTCATCGAGTATAATAAACCGGGAGCGGAAAGTTATTGCGGAACGGGAAAAACTCGATGACACGAAAGAAAAAAAAAAAGAAAAAAGAAAGAAAAAAAAATTAACGAAGAAAAAAGAAACGATTCGCTAGTATTTGGAGACTTTCTGTTCGTCACCTTTCTCGATCGATCGAAGGAAAACTCGATTCGGTTGTCGCTCATGCGCAACTGAAAATTGTCCGGTTCCACTTGGTCGAAAACCAGCATTTTACATGTTGTCAGAAAATTGCTTGAAAAATATTTCTCAAACACATGCAACAGCGATGTATCGAAGTATCGACACGGCTGAGTCATAGCCTTGGAGAAATATCGATACGTTTTTTTTCTTCTTTTTTTCGTCGACGATTGATATCGGCGAGTTGTAATTTTTTTTTTAACGATTTTAGAAGGACAGCCTAGGCAGGCAAAAAGGTCAATTTTATTCAATCGCTTGTTCGTCGACGAGTAAACAATTCTACGCGATACGCGAAATTCATTCGATTTTTCTGAATTAAATAAAATTGTAAATTCGCGAATTTTTCATGAAACAAATTTTTCTCAAAAATCAACATAACGTCGATAAAAAACTAATATTTATTTTCGTTTATACGCGAAAAATCATAATAATCTCGATCTCGCGTGTACGCACACGCGATAATACCGAGGAAGTAAAACCTTCATTTATCACGAATAACAAAAATTCATCCCTCGAGTAATTTTTCATTTCTCTCTCTCTCTCTCTCTCTCCCTCGTACCGGATGTCGTGGGGGTAACGTTTCTTTTTTTCAGCTCGTTTCCTCTCGGTTCCGTGCAAACGAACGTGCGGGCGACCCTCGATTTCGCGAAAAATTCTCCTCTCTGTGTTGGTAATACTTCAAAGAGACGAGCTGGCGGAAGCAGAACCAGAGGAACAGAGAGAGAGAGAGAGAGAGAGAGAGAGAGAGAGAGAGAGAGAGAGAGAGAGAGAGAGAGTAACGGTGCAAAAGATACGCGAAAGTGTCTCGAGCTTGCTCGCAGCACGAGCACACACGTCCGCCTTCGTATTTCGCTACGCGGCGAGAAATGAAAATGATTGATGAGAAGTTACGTCGAGAAGCGAGCGAGTTCCCTCCTTACGTCCGACCACTTACTTCTTTTACCACTCTCGGCTTGCGTATCTCCTCTTCCGCTCTCTTTCAACCCTCTCACGGTGCACGAGTTTGCGATGCTTCACGTATAAAACCGGCTCTCCGCTCGGTCTCTCTCTCTCTCTCTCTCTCTGTCCCTGCGCGATTTCGAGTCCGAAAGCCAAAGCTCGAAATCTATTTTTGTCCGTTCGTTCATTTATATGTATAGCGTAAAAGCACACTCAAGCTATATATATATACAGTGAGCTTTTACGGTCTCTTGCCAAGGATAATTAAGCTCACTGACCTAGCCCAGAGAATCGCCCACCGCGCGAACTTCGAGTCAATTTTTTCCTCTTCCTCCGTAACTCTCCCTCATCCTCTCTTCTCTCATGCTTTCACCTACGCATCCTGCCTCGATTTAATTTTCCGAGAAAATTACGGAAATGTAAAAAAAATCTTACGAGCGTGGAGAGTTACTTATTTGTTATTCGGAAAATTCGTGCGAGGGGTGGTCAAAGCCCCGGGATGTCGACCGATATAGAATGCTCGAAGCTCGAAATGTCGAGGGAAAAGAGACAAAAAATCTAATTTTTCGAGGTAAGAGAGTCGCGAGCGATTTTTGAAATTTGTCAGAGAAGGATTTTTAACGGATTCGAGACGAATATCGAAGCATTTTGCTCGATTCTTTTCGCGGTCAAGGACACATTTTTCCTTCGTTCGCCGGCTGACCGGATTAGTCAGCACACTTGGCCGATGCGCTTCGGGTTACGCGACGATAAAAAAAAAAAAACAAAAAAAATAAATCGCTCCATCGGCAATTTTTTCAAGGATTTTTCAAACATTTCGCGAATTTACCGTGCGCGAACGATTATTGTTTTTTTTCCACCCGCCACGTTTCACGAATATTTCCGGTACTCGCCCGAGAATGAGTCAGAGATTCGTTCGTAAAAGGAAAAAAAGGAGAATAAAAGACGCTAGCGATAAAACGAAACGAAAAATAAAAAAAAAATGTAAAAGGAATTTGAAAAATAAATAAAACAATATTTTTTCAACGAAGGATGAATCGTTTTTTATTCTTTAAAAACGACGCATCGACACGCGTCGCGAGGGAAATGATCGCTGTGATTTCTTAATGATTCGATAAAGGTTACGGACGATGTTTTTCTGTTTCTTTTTTTTATTTCTTCTTTTTTTTATTCGTTTTATTATTGTTTTTCTTTTTGCCACAAGCGTGAGAGACTGATTAGCGATCAATTATGAGGCGAGGCGATCCTTTCACCGCGCGCTCCATGTGGGCTGAGGCCAAAGAGTCGGGCTGTACGTGAGAATCACCGCTCCTTACTTTTGATATCTTCGACCGTGCGGAGCAAACCAGAAGCGCAACACCCATATCGTAATCACCAGTAACCGCATATGCGCTCTAGCAATCGTACACTGCGCGAAACTAGAGACTTTTGCCTTCGCGCATCCATTTTTTCCCCTTTTGCATTTCTTTTCTTTTTATTTTTTAACGTCGCTCCCGAACTCGCGTAGGAAGAAAATACGCTAATCCAGCGTCTCGCTTTTATTTCGACGAGTTTTTGTTTAAAAAAAAGCGATCTTTTTTTTAAACTTTATGAAAAATCGATAAAAATTCATTATTTCGTAAGAAAACTAAAAAAAAATCGTATTATCGTTGGGTTTTTAGCTCCTCGAAAGAAATAGAACGTGAATTATTCACAAAAATGGGATAATCGTGGGCAAAAAATCGAATTATTTCGACGATAAATTATTCGTTTATCACGAGGTTTCATAATTTTTTTATATTTCGATCGATCGACGAAAATCTTAGATAACGAATAATAAAAAGTGTAAACTAAAAGTTGATACGATCGGGAGAAAAGAATCAATTTATCGAGTTCGATCGTTCCACGAAAATACGTATTTCTACCTGTTATCGCGTTAATACAGGTAGAGAGAAAGAGAGAGAGAGAGAGAGAGAGAGAGAGACTTACCGGTTTACGTCGTGGCGTTAGTCATAACGGAATGTCTCGCATATTTCAATCACACGAAACGACAAACATGTTATTTCAGCAGGCTTCGAAATTTGCCAACTGATAATAGAAACTCCTGTAATCATTGTCAAAGAGAGAGGGAGAGAAGAAAAAATCGAAGCCAACCATAAAAAAGAAACAAAAAAAAAATGAATTACAGTACACTCGATGCGTTATCAGCCGCGAGGTCGGTCAACGACTTTCGTGGATTCGCGAGCGAGCTCGATATCTCGCGAGATAAGAAATGTGTTTGAATAAACACGTTGGAGGGCTCGCGAAAAATATTGCCGTGATATCGCGAATTACGGCTCAGCTCGAACGAATTTCATCTGGACAATCTTTTACTAATTAATCAAAAAAAAAATCTACTTTGCCATAAAATAAATTCTTGTTGTTGTTGTTTTTTTCAACCTAAAATATCCTTTAATTTAATGAATTCCTTCGTTATAAACTGCAATTTTGCGAAATAAGGGTACCGGACTCGCGTAAAACGTTCATCAATCTTGCATACGTCGAGCGACGCGAGTAAATTACTTCTCGTAGCGTGGACGCGCAATAATACTTAAATAGGTACCTACGTTTCGAGATAACGCCGCATTAACCGCCGTCTCTTTTATTTCCCATATTTTATCTGCTTTCGTATAACGCACGTGAGTGCGAATCGATCGATGATTTCTCGTTTTAATAACAACGCCTTTACGCGGATCAATGAAAGAATTAATCCTATTTACGTCTACGCGCATACCCAAAGATATAAGCTCGTCGATACGATGAGGCAATCGTTGTTGCGAATTTATCGTCTTAATCGTACTCGATATTGAGGTCGAGTTGATTTTTTTTTTTCAAGATAAAATATGATTTGACACTACATATAAGAAAACACAGTCTATATATAAGTGTGCAATCAAAATTTTTCGTAAATACGTTCATTTGTAAGAGTCACCGATAATAAAATGACTATGCTCCATTTTGTCGGAACGTCGCCGTCACAATTGAATATTTATGCGGTTGTGCGTTTGCATACGCTGTTGCAATTCGAACTTTCATTTTTGGAAAATACACACGTATGTCTATATACCTATATATATACATATATATTCCTTTTTTGCTATTTTGTAGATGTATATATATATATATATATATATATATATATATATATATATATATGTTTGTGTGTGTGTGTGAAGGTAACCACAACCGCAGGAACATCACCTACAGATAGATACCTGAGCTTCATGCATTTATGCATTAATGTGTACCGAGCGCCTGCCGAGGCTTCGCACGTATAACTATAGAGATATAGCGCAATACGCCTAATGTACGATCAGGGAAGCGTGCACGAGAGTTTGCCCGTGCTGTATTGCCTTGGTACAGAACCAGGCGCTTCTCCCTCCCTCCCACGAATTACACACGGTTGTGTATGCACGGTCATAATGGTTTATGCGTTCGTCGCTGAATCACAATGGACGAGAACCGAGGTTGAATATCCAGGAACCAGTTTCAATCTCTCTCTCTCTCTCTCTTTCTCTCTGTCTTTCTTTTTTCCTCTTTCATTGTGCAGGCGTTTTTTCTCCCTCTTTTTCTCGACGATGGATTTAAGCTTTGACGAGGAATTTTCAGTCGGTAAAATTTACGCACCTCGTTATTTCGATCGATATCGATCAAGTTCGCGGTCCGTGGAGGAAATAGGCGATGTTTTTCTTTTTTTATTTGTTAGTTTTAATAAAAAAAAAGTCGAATATTCAGGAAAAAGAAAAATAATTGTTTGTTTTCTTTTGCGAATAACTTTTGGTATAATTAGCGTTTTGTAACGCGAGCGTTAATAATCGTTTTTCATATATTTTTTTCTACGATAATTCATGATTATTTCGTTTGCGAAATTCTTTTTCGTTTTTTCTTTCGACGGTGAATATTAATCTTTGTTGTTTTTTTTTAATTTTCGCGCGCGACAATTCTTAATTATTTCGCTGTGAAATTATTTTTAATTATGTTGCTTGATTATCACGTCGTCGTCGTTGTCGTCGTCGTCGTCGTCCCGCTGAATTTTCTACGCGGCTAATTCACCGGTTGCTTTGGGGCAACTTTGTCGCGGCTCGACGATGGATAAAATTAATATTAATGTTGGACGAGGAACGGTAGATCATTCGCGCGGTCGGTAATCCGAGCGTTTTCATTTGAGCTTCGAAAACTCGTCAAGTTTACGTAAGCTGGGACTGCCCCAAGATTTTCGTGCCAGTCTTTCTCCATCTTTCTCTGTCTCTCTCTCTCTCTCTCTCTTTCACTCACTCACTTACTGTCTCGCTGTTTCTCTCTTTATCACCAACACGGGCAAACGCACGCGCGCGCCGTGAGCCAAGCGAAATTTATTTATATCGATGCGCACGAATATTCGGTTTCCGGGAGAAAATTTGCGTTTGCTAGAGGACCGCGAGGGAGAATGATGAGGGGTCGTTGTTCCCGGTTCCGCTATGTCTTTCTCTCTCGCTCTCTTTCTCTCTCTCTCTCTCTCTGTGTCTCACTATCTCCGTTTCTCTTCTGGTCCGCGAAAACCAGAAAATTTATGACAGCCTTCAAAAACGTTGACAGAAACCCGTAAATATAAATTTTCGAACACGTTTCGTATAAATAACCGAGCGAAACAAAGGGACAAAAAAATAGTCGAGCAAATTCGGTCGCGGAACCGACGTAATTACAAAAAATCCGTTCGTAGAAAAAAAGAAAAACGAAACGTTGACATTGACATTTAAAAATCGTCGATTCTCGTGGAAAATGTTAACGAGACGAATTTTTGTTTGGAAATTTAAAAAAAGAATCCAACCGTCGTTAAAATTAGTTACGAATATTCATTTTTTTTTTTTTTTTTCATAAATGTTGAAAAATTGTAAAAAAAACTTTCTAAATTTTATATTTTAATAACGAGTACCAAACGTTGACTTTTGCCCCGTTATTATTATCATCTCTTTGGAACGCAATTTCTCGAGTTTGGTTGACCCTTTGTGCCATGTAGTAGCTCGTAACGACCACGAGAAAACTCCCCCCACTCCCCTTTCTCGTCCGCTCTCTTTTCTTCCAGGATCGTTAATTTTTCTTTTCTTACTCGTTCACCGTTTTTTTTCGTACGTTGTTCCCCCCCCCCCTCTCTTTCGTCTTTGAGGAAAAGAAATAAAGGTAAAAAAGACAATGGAAGTTGAGCTATGGAAACTTTAAAACACGGGAAAGCCTGACGAGAGAATAGGAGGGAGGAAGAGTAACGGGGTGGGGTAAAAAACGCGCTTCGCGAAACACGATGATGCCTATATTACAAGAAATGAAGAGAAAAGGACCGCGAGTGTATGACGAGTGTTGTACATCGAGGAGAAAGTTTCACGAGCCATGCCCAGTAGCTGCATAGAGTTCATAGAATTTTCATTCTCTCTCTCTCTCTCTCTCTCACTCTCTCTGTCTTTATTTATTTGTATAATCTCGCACGTGTATCGACACATTCTCGTCTCTCGTATGTTTCGCAGTGCTATAAACTTCAAATTTAATGCATTTTATCACGAAAGATGGGCGGGGGGGGGGAGAGAGAAAGAGAAGATAATCATGAAAAGAAAAGTGAAAGAAGTTGTAGCTCGGTATGCAATCCAAATGCGAATACGCACACGATTCTATCGTGGCGAAGTTTTATGGGCAAGAGAGCATAGAGCAATCTCGCCAAGTGCAATCTGGGCACGAGCCACACGGAGGGCTTAACAAGTCGGGACTTAATTGAGAGAAAACTCATGGGGTTCGGTTAATTACACGCGGGCAAGCGAGTGAGTGAGCGAGACATAGCAAGAGAGAGAGAGAGAGAGAGAGAGAGAGAGAGAAAGAGAGAGTGATGGTGTATGATCGATAAAGAAAGAGAGAAAGCAATTAACGGAAAAGTCGAAAGACCTTTTCTCGACCGGTGAATTGGCACCGTTTGCACGAAGAATCGTGCATAATTCAAACGAATTCAACGAGACGAATATTCAACTTTATTTCAGCAATTTTCTGAATAATTGTTCAAGAATAAAAAAAAAAACTTATTAAATTTCATTAAAAAATATAAATATCACAATTTTTCGGTAATTTTAGGAAAAATTATCTTTATATGTCGACGAAACAAATTAACGATAATTACAAATCATTATTAAACATAATATTAATATTCGTTAAAAAAAAAAGAAAACAAAACGGAATAATATAGAAAATTTATTATCGTCGTTCGAAAAGAAAGCGTCGTTATCTTCCGACACAATAATTTTTCATAATTCTTCTCTTTTACAATATATGTTTCTCGTTCGATGAAATAAAATTTGCGTCAGTCAGTTCTGAATAAATTCTCGAACGACATAATTCCCTCCTTGCGCCACTTGCGTCAATGAGAATACGTGTCTTGTAAGTCGATAGCGTCGCATCGTGCCGATTCGATTAATAAACGAGGGAGACCCCTTATCGCACGGCAATAATATACGTAAAAGTAATTCTCTCTCGTAAAACAATACTCCTTGTTGCCCGTTACGATAAAAATTTAAAACAAAAATAAGAAAAGAATCAAAAAATAAAGAAGATCGAAGCAAAAAGCGACTCGCCATGGTTTTCAACGATTGTTTCCTGTCCGTGCCAGCGATAACCTCGAGCTCTTGCGCACCATTTGTTATTGAAGATCGTTCTATAAATAAATCGAAAATTAAAAAAAAACAGCAACAAAAAAAGCAGGAGAAGAAAATGTTGGATCGAACGACGTGGAAGGGAAATAATGGAATACACATATGGGCCTTTATCGTCTATCGTGCTTTACTCGTTCCAATAGCTCCAGTGGCATCACATATATATCAGCCTATACAACTGATGCAATTAAAAAAGAAAAAAAAAAGCTTGCTCGTTCGTTCGTTTTATACAGTGCGGCATCGATGATATTGTGTAGCTACTATATGTATTGAAAACATACTGGTCCGCACTTGGATTCTCTATTCAGAAACGATGCACCTACGTTTTATCATTATTATTATTATTATTTTTTTTTTCGTTTCGAATCGTTTCGTTACAAAAGCTTCGACAGATAGGATACCTTTTGAATCTCGTTCAATCGCTCGCGATGCTATCTCCGCGTGTCTCTTCGTGCTATCGCTCTTCTATGGTTGTATTCTTTCTCTATCTGGCTGTACACGCGTTTCCGAGGCAATGGATAATAAATTTTGAAAAAAAAAAAAATGAAAAAAATATATCTCGAGTATGCCCGCACTGAGAGCGTCGAGTCATGGTTTTTGATCGAACGACCAATAACGAATAAAAGTTGTTATTTTTGGTTCTGTTTTTTTTTCATTTTTTTCCTGTCAATAAGTTGAATTATTTATACGTTTCTTTATTTCGTTAATTTATCAATACTGATAAATGATAAAAGTGGAGGTAATTGATAGACGATTATTCGTGCCCGGAAAACATTAAAAATTGATTAAAAACTTGTATACATAATCGACTTGAATGACGAGTAGATATATTTATTACAATTAAACTCGAATTTCGATTTATATTATGATTTCTGAAAATTATAAATGAATAAATCGAAAAATAAATTAACGTCGAATTCCCGTCACTGTGTACTAATTAAAATTTAATAGCTTTCGATAATCACTGACTTCGTGTCTCTTGGAATCTATCGTTGCCGTAGGATTTTCGAAACGTACGGGGAGTTTCGTGAATTGCGCCCTGAATAATCACCGAGAATTTCATGCAGCATAATGATCGATCGCGCATCAATGAACTCGTCGCACCAGGGGAACATTGTCCCTGGCTCGGGGGAGTAGCGTTAGAGAGCAACGGGCGGAGGTTGGAGGGGCGTCGATAATGGCCAGTCAATTATAACCTCGTGTTCGCCATCGAATCCCTCCTGGCCCAAGCGCCATAAATTTGTATCGAATTTGGGTCGTGTGCAACGGCATTAAGTGGACGAGAGACGAGGACAAAAGCGGAGAGCGAGAGATAGTGGGCTCCACGAAATGGCTCACTGACGCGGTGAGAGCTGTCGTCCTCTATAGTATAATAATAATGATATGAGAAAGATATCGAAGTTCCGGAGCAGCAGCTACCGTAACTTTGTACAAGCTGAATCGAGAACGCGCCAGATATCTCTCTCTCTCTCTCTCTCTCTTTGTCTCTCTCTCGAAAGATAATTAGCTACTTAATTGCTTAGCGTAATTACAAATTCTGCGAGACGCGAGCGTTCATTATTAGCCGAGAAGGGAAAAAGAATGGAAAATGAAGCGGTGTAATAAGAAAACAATATTCGATCGAAGGGAATTTGCAATAATTTTCTACAATTTTACGATTTTCACGAAAATCAAAGTAGCCTAATTACTCGTAATTTATTAACGATGGAATATTTGACTCAATAATCGAATAATTATCGGAAAATATCTTTAATCGATGGAAAATATATTATTTTTTCGAAATTTGTTTTTCCTATCTCTTTACAATTTCGATCCATCGTTTTTTACTTCGAACAGCTTTTATCTTGACATCGATAGCGATAGACCGCTCGTTAAAAAAACAACTCCCTCTTTTCGTCTTTCTATTTAAATTTTTATTTATTTTTTTATTTCGGTTAATTAGCCATCCTGCACAGTTATTACTAGTCGCCAGAGTTTCAGAGAAAGAGAGAAAGAAGAGGAAAAACGACAATAGGCGAGCTCCTGGCCGTCATATCGAACGTGGGCATCGCTTTCCATTGTCTTCGCTTTAACGCTCAGCCTATTGTTTGTTAATTTTCATCTCTCGCAGTTGCCTGCCCCCCCACCCCCCTGATGCCTCTCCTTACCTCACTCTCTCTCTCTCTGCTCTTCGACCCCTCTCGTCTTTCCACTGCTAATGAAGGTATTATAAAATAGAGTCAGCACATCGTCGTACAAACTGCGATCGCTGTATAGGCCCTCGAGTATTAACCGACGTACATATATAACACGTCCGATTCCTCCATCACACATTTCTCCTTCATCTTCCTCCTCGACTTCTGCCCTATTGCGTCATATCTCTCGGAGTCATCTCGACTTTTTTTTAACGTCTGTATTAAGAAAACTGCATTTGAAATTTTCTGCCTTAATCAACTCTCGAGTTTAATAAGAAATTATTTGAGAAACTTGATTATTTCATTTGAATGAAATTAATTTTGAACCTCTAATGATTTTACTGAAATTATGAAAAATAAATATTTTTATCCTGCAATTCATAATTTGGGAGAAAAAAATCAAAATTGATAGTTCGAATTGAAAGTTTTTAAAATTATATTCTTGCGAAGGTTTATTTCTGTGTAAAATTATTATTCGCTTTAAATAAAATTTGTTTTTTTTTGTGATTTTGAGCTTAGCCCATATTTTATTCGCTATAAATAAATATTATAGCGAAACATAAATTTTGAACCGATATTATGTTTTCGAGCGAAGAAATTTAATTTTCATTATGAAAATACGAATTTTCGTAATTTTGTCTTTTCGCAACGTCTTTCCCACCCCTCCTCTTCCACCCCTCTAGCGAAATAACATCGAGCGATTACTCCTCGATTGCGGAACGTTCTCTCGTATAAGCATTTCTGGGGACTGTGATGCGTGTACCGCGATGTAACATCCTATTTTCGTGAATTCTAATTCGGATATAAGTAATCGCTCCGAATACGCAAACATCAGCGAACCGCCACTAACAGTTTCGGCATCAGCGATCTAACACGAGAGACAGCGAGCGACGAAGAGAGTGAGTGAGTGAGTGAGTGAGTGAGTGAGTGAGTGAGTGAGAGAGAGAGAGAGAGAGAGAGACGAAGAAACGACGTTGGGCTTTCGTCGTCTCTTTGCAGTGGTCCAAACGCAGGCACCGCAACGAGTCCGGATTTAGAAGGGAATACACACAGCAAACGCAGCATAAGTAGAAGTAGAAGAAGAAGAAGGAGGAGAAGAAGAAGAAGAAGAAGAAGAAGAAGATGAAGAAGAAGATGCTCGGTGCATCACTCAAGTTCCCAGCATTGGCCCGCACACACATCACGCATGTTTCTCGCCCATACCTCCTGCTGCTCTGCTTTTTCTCAGTTCATCTTCTTTCTCGCTCTCTCTCTCTCTCTCTCTCTCTCCCTCTTTCTTTCTATCTCTCTTTCTCTCTCGCTCTCTGTTTTATTTCCCTCAAAATAAAGCAGAAACAAATGTTACTGCAGTCACTGGGAAATCCGCGTTCTTCGGCTCTATTCCTATTCGAGAACTCGTGTAAAACGTTTCAACACTCACTGTTTGTCCACCACGAGAAGTAAGCAACCGTTTGAAATTACGGCATATTTGTCAAATTTCGAAAATCCTCATGAAAATTAATACAAATAATAAATAATTTTTAAAATTACGAATTAATTAATTGATCGATCGATTAATTAATTCATGAAAATACTCGTAAAATCATCAATCGATTAATTAATGGATGAATTTATTATGATTTTGTTTTAATTAAATGATTTTATATAAACATAATTTTACCGCAAATAATAGTAATAAATAATTACGGCAAATTTGTCAATGTTCGAAAATTCAAATGAAAATTAATAAGAATCTAAAGCGATTAGAAAAATAACAAATTGATCACTCGATCGATTAACTAATTAAATGCTGAAAAATAGTCGTAAGATTGATTAATTAATGGACGAATTTATCATGATTTTTTTTTAAATTGAATGATTCTATATAAAAATAATGATTTTTCTAGTAAAAATTGTTGTCACCAGTAGATAACAAAATTGTACACGTGTCTTCAGAATTTTATTCACCAATACTCGTAGATGAAAAATTCAGAGACGAATCGTAATCGTGTATTTTCCTTCCACCTCGTACGCGCGCTACTCTCATTGCACCTGCCTCTGTATTCCGACTAGACATTTATTATAGAAATTTGGCTTTAAGCCCAAACTACCGACTATACATATATATGTTTGTCAAGTATGTTGGCGCTCTCTCCTTCTCTCTGTCTCTCTTATCCTGTGCAAGATTTAAGTTCGTGCGACAGACATGAAATATATATCTGTGTGTGTGTGTGAGAGAGAGAGAGAGAGAGAGAGAGAGAAGTAAGTAGAGGGGTTGGTCCGCGAGCGATCATCGAGAGCTTTTTCGGCCCTCTCGATTCTGCGAAATCGACGTCAAGCGAAAGAGAGTACAGGCACGCATGAGCGGAGACGAGAGAACATCGAATCGTGCTCGATGCTATTTTATATGTACAAAAAGGAGAGGAGGACGTTATCCATGCGAGGTTCTTTCACGCTGAATGAATTCTTAAATTGAACTGTCAACGACTCGACTCTCGATTCATCATCGTCAAGGGCCCACTCTCTCTCTCTCTCTCTCGCTCGCTCGATCTCTTTCCATTTAAACCCTCTCTTGTCAAGTTGGTACGCGTTGTACGCGAATTCTTGACAGGCACTATTATCGTCTCAATGGATTCTCCTCTTTTCATCTCTGTTTACTATACATATATATATATATATATATATATATCTTTGTATAAATCATCATTAATCCGAGTCTCTTAGGTATCTTTGATAAAAGCGTCGAGATCGAGGGCGAGTAATTACTTTTCTTTTAAACGATGTAAATTGCGACACTAGTTACAACTTTGAGACATATTCGAGATAAATTGAAGTGAAAAAAACATTTTCCGGTTTGTATGGAATTCAAGCATGGATTAATATTTGCTCGAAACTGAAAGCGAGGCTTGCTCGATCGAAACGAAACATTTGTGTTTAAATGAAATCAGTTTTATTCTTAGCGCGTGAATCTTCGCCAAAGAGAGGTAACAATAATGCAAACGACTTCTCTCGACTTATCTCATATTCACGGATTTTTTGTTGAGCTTGAAAAACAAATGTCGTTTTCATCAATTTTAAATGAAATGAAAAAAATTGAATCAGTTTGATAATTAAATCAAATTTATCAAATTATATAACATATTAAATTATACATAATTTCATATCAAATTTCATATACGAATATTTTTTTATTCGATAACTTTGGGATTTTATTCGAATACAAAAATTAATGAAAAAAATAATTTCACAAATTTAAAAAAAAAAATGAATATTATTTTCTCGTTGTTTCGAGAAATAATATTTTTTTAGATCGAATAATTTTCATGCTCATGCGCCACGTTGCAAAATCGAGCGATAATCGAGGTCAAAGAGTGAACTCCGGCGTTGAATGGGAAACGATCGGCGGACTTGGATCGAGAGACGACGAAGCGACTCGAAGTCTGCCAAGTCCTCTGGGTTATGTCTGCGCGAAACGCCCGCGAGCTCTCTCGTTGTTACAAGAGACTCGTTTTCTCGTCCCTATACTTCGCTCTTGTCTCGCGTCGGCGAATAAATTTTCGTCGCTGATGCAAACTCTTCGCGTAGAACGCGAAGCGAAGCGCCGTTACCGATCCGTCGCGAAGTTTTTGTCTTTCTCGATGAGGAAACGCGACCGAGCACGCTCGTAAGATGAAGTTAAAAGCCGAGCTTATTTCGCGACTGAAGACGAAGTCTTCGAGCTCTCTCTTTCTCTCTCTCTTCACTGCCAGGTCTAAAAATTATTCGGACCAAAAAAAAAGACAAAACTTCACACACACCGAAGTTTTGGCAGACTGACAGAGAAACTGGTGAAGTGTCAGTAACCCAAAGAAAGAGAGAGAAAGAGAGAGAGGCACTTTGCAGGCGCTTCTCGAACATCGAGAAAAGAACGAACGTTTCGAAAATTTTACGCGCGTGGCTCGTAAGTCGACGGATTTAAATAAAACGTTTTTTTTACGTTCTTTTTTTGTTGTATAAAGTCGAGAGCCAAAAATCGTAACGCTTTGTTCACCTTTATTTCATTCCGGTCGATACAAAATCAGACAATTTACAGACACGAGTACGATTTAAATAGAAACAATTATGATCGAAAGAATAATTGGGTTTTTATTGATTAATGGAATTAATTAAAAATTCTGCGATCGAGAAAGAAAGAAGCTTCGTTCTTTTATTCGCGTCGATTAAAGTGCATATGCGCGGTCGATCTAAAAGAGACGATGATGATGCCGCGACACAGGAGATAAAGATAGAGGAAAAAGAGAGAGAGAGAGAGAGAGAGAGAGAGAGAGAGACGCGTTTTATTCTTGGCCGTAAGTTGCGGCAGATTCGTTCCGTGTCATCGTCATCATCGGCGCACGCAATGACGATATTAAATGAGCCAAATCGATACGATCTCTGGCTGATCTTGAACCCGTCTGAACTTTTTCCGGGAATCGTCCAATCAATCTATCTCATCTCTGTCACAACTTCGGTCTCCCCCGTTCGTACTAAATTCTAAATTAATCGTTAATTTGGCAGCGCGCTCTCGGCACATCCCGACAATAGTTTCTTCAATTTTCTCTACTTCTCCCTGAACATCCTCTTCAACATCGAAGCATCGCTCAAAGAAAAAAAAAACAAATCCAACGACATTAAAACCAAAAAAAAATTCTCAAAAATCATAATAACGCAAATAAAAAACAAATATTTTTTTTCCATAAGAAAATAATCGAGTCGTATATAAAAACGTCGTTGTCGTCGTTTATCGATGTACGACTCGGGAATCGAGCTGTACAACTCTCGCGTACGTTAACGTCACACTGAAATAGAGTAATTAAACATTTTGGCAGGATTCCACGAGTCTCGTAATCTTAAAGCATAAACACGTACCTATATATATCTGTTATGGCGAGTTGACGAGGCTCTCTCTCTCTCTCTCTCTCTTCTCTCTCTCTCTCTCTCTAGTTTGCAAGCGCAATGAGGCACCTGGCGATTTCTTGTTATTCGTCCGAGTCGAGAGGCTGTGGTACCCTCGGAGGAGCCGGGTCTCCTCGTAGCTCGCTCTTCGTTCGCCCCTCCCCCCTCCCACCCTCCTTTCAAGTTTACGTAACCGAACCGGTTCCGTCTTTCTGACTCGGTTTAAACAAAAAAAAACAATGTTTTTCATTACGTACTTTTACTATCGTATGTACCTATGTACAACTACACACATATATATATGTATATATGCGTTCACACACACACACACACACTTATGTATATATGTATAGGTGTATAGTTTGCTGACCACTGGCGCAAATGGCCCGAGGCCGGACACATCCAGTGCGACACCCACACGATGGACCAACACACGAGCGAGTCTCACATACGTACGATATAGAACGCGCACGATGTGGCGAACGCACGTGCGCGCGATCTCCGTATCGCCTGCAGCACGCTCGTTCATTTATCCACTCCGCTGCAACTTTTGCCGGGGCTCCGTGTGTGTGTGCTTCTCGCGGGAGCGAGACGCGATTTATTTCGTAAATCAGTTACATAAATTCGTCGCTTGACAGTAGAGTATTATATATATATATATATGTATGTATGTATGTATGTATGTATGTATGTATGTATGTATGTATGTATGTATGTATGTATGTATGTATGTATGTGTGAGTGTGTGTGTATGTATGTGTATATGTTTGTGTATGTAGGAGGGGGGGGGGGGGATATTCAGGGGCCCCCGAGGCCAATGTCAACCTGCGCGAGAAAGGTGCGAGGGTGGATGTCCTCCGATAGATGTCACTGCCCTATATACGTATAGCTTCGGTGCAGAATGCAGATGAAGCGAGAAATGTAGAGGGGAGTAATGAAAAATCTTGAAAAATTTGAATTTTCGTAAAAAATCAATTTTTTTTTTTGTACAAAATTGAATATTATTTTTTATAATTATGAATTTTGAGAAAATTTGCGTATCGATGAGAATTCGACGGGAAATGTGTGATAAGAAATGTTCGTTTGTGTGTTTATGTATCGATTTTGGCGTTTTTTTCGTTAATTTTTGTTGTATTATTACGTTGGATAGATTGAAAAATGAATCGAGAGAAACAAAAAATATTTCGTGATTATCGCCAGTGTGTGCTTTTTCGAGATGGTACGAAACGTCAAAACATCAGCTGACAATGGGGACATAGTGTATACGTATGCCTCGTACGTACCTCATACGTGACCGGGGTACGTACACGTGCGCGGCCTGAAAACTCTTTCTCTCTCTCTCTCCCTCTCTATCTCTGTCTCTCTCTCTCTCTCTTTCTATCTCTCTCTTCTCCAGCTTCGTCCATCTGCGCTATTATATATAGCACATGGCAATTCATCGTCGTATATACATACATATGTATATATATCTAGACCCGACCCCTCTCTCTCTCTCTCTTATCGCTGTAAGAAGGCCTCCTCTGTGACGTCACGTCGCGAGCAATCGCGCAAAAAAAAACAGAAAAAACCATAAAAAAAAAAAAATCCTGCATCGCGCGATGACTCTCGACTTTATAGTTTGCCTTCACCCACGTAATTATATAGCTATATATACGCGTATGTGCAAGTTTCTCGCTCGTTCTCTCTCTCTCTCTCTCTCTATCTCTATCTCTCTCTCTCCTTCTTCTTCCTCATATTCTCCATCTTTCTCGCGCGCGGCACACTGTAGGATGCGATGCGATAAGGGGAGACTGATAATAGCGCGCGCACCGAGGTCACCGAACTCTCCTCGTCGACTATAAATGCAAGCACAGATATTACAATCCACATGCGCTATAATTGTATGCACATAGAGCCTTTCCGTTTCGGCCTACGCGCACATAAAAAAATTCGTCTATTTTTATATCGGACAAAGTTCGAACGATACAAATTTCCTATCGAAGAATCAAATTGTCTCGATTCGAGGGAATTAAATTGTTTAAGAGAAATAATATTAATTCGATTGATTAAGAGTGAAGAGAATTTTTAAGAGGAAATAAAATGAGTTTGATACGTTTAAGTAGAATTAACCGAGAGAATATAGAATCGAATAAGAATAAAATGAAAATCATGAATTAGTCATTTTTAATTAATTATTTAATTTTTATCTTCTACTTCAACGCAACTGTTAGTCGTAATAAATCGTTTTTAATTGCAATAAATTGTATTTGACGCTATAACGGTAACAGTTTCGAAACGGATAAATTAATTTTTTTTTAATTCTCGGTGTAGCCCTCGTTTCTCATTATCCATGCAAACACGCGATCGCATGCGGTTACTCTTATCATTTCATTATAGCCATTTTTCTACGTTTATCTATCTCGCGCATAATGATAAATGAAAACAAAAAAAGAAGGGAAAAATCAACCGCACGTAATTGCACGCTGGTAATCGAGTTTTCAGACTCGTTAGTTTTTCCGAGGATTGTTTGCCGACGAGGAATTATTTACGTTCGCGCGAAGAGAGAGAACAAAAAATTCTATAATTTTATTATTTTTATTTATTTTTTTTTGTTTCAGTAGCGAACGAACCAGATCGGAGACCTCTCGATATATTCTCGTAACTTTCACTCCTTTTGCTGTTTGGCCGCGGTGCCGATCGTCGTCGATCGGCACAACGACGTGGCACATTAGCGACTTCGTCGTCGCTTCCATCTGCCCCGAGAGTTCCGGGCGCGTGCGAGACAAATGGCGCGTTCTAGAAAATTTTTAGCTGCTCACCCGTTTGTATTGCTTATTAAGTAGCTTTGAGGAATTGCAAAATAACACTAATCGCCGAATTTATGAACGAGATGCTACATTTATTAAGAAAATTACTTTTTGTCAAGCTGATCGAAAAAGAATCGAGAAAAAAAAACAAATCTTCGATCTCTTTCGAATTGGTTGGTTGAATACAAAAATTCAAAAATAAAATCGTCATCGATACAATTTATAAAGAAATTTCATCACGGGAAAACCTTTTTTTGTATTTAATTCAAATTTTTTGTATCGAATTATTTATGTTCTTTTAAATTATCTACGATTTATGTCAAATCTCTTATAATTCATTTGCATTTCTCTTTTGCATTTTTCAATCTTTATTCCTTCGTGTGTTGAAAAAATCAAATCGATCGTATAATTCAATCTTGAAAATTTAGACGATATTCTTGTTCCTTATTTGTGCGTGACGCGGAATAAATTTTCAATAAAATCGTAACGCGCGTTCGTTTTTTGTTTTGCATGATATTTGAATAAATTTACCTTCGTTGGAAAATGTGGGTTAGATTTTATTTTATTTTATTTTTCCGAAGCGACGATATCGAAGGTAGCGCCGAATAATTTATGACTCATTCGTTTCATCGCGGTTACGTCCGTCCGTCAAAACAGCGAGAAGGATACCTCCCCTTCTTGACTCACGTTTAATGAGATAGCCACACGAGAAATTAGAAACGTATAAGTATACGTTATATCGAACCGAAACTCTTCTTCTGTCTTGTCTTTTACACGTACGTATGTGTAACCTGTCTTGGAGAGTCGTTTTTTTTGTTTTGCCAAAGGCAATCACGCGCTGATCTCGAATCATGGGCTTATACCTATATGGGCCATTCTATGTTAAATCGACTTAAATATATATTAAATCAAGTTCAATCGAAATATGTTAAGAAGCAATTTAAACAAAATACGTTATCATCAGAATTTTTCATTTTCAAATTTTTTGCTCAATTAAAAAATTTGTTTTTCGTTCAACGATTTTTCAAAATATTAAACAATGAACGATTAAATATTGCGGAGTCGTTTCATTCACCGGGTGGATATTCGTTCAAAATCGAAACCACCGAGGAAACAATGAATTCCTTGAAAAAAAAAGAAAAACAATTCG
The DNA here is from genome assembly GCA_951802705.1 of Netelia virgata. Classification (NCBI taxonomy): domain Eukaryota; kingdom Metazoa; phylum Arthropoda; class Insecta; order Hymenoptera; family Ichneumonidae; genus Netelia; species Netelia virgata. The sequence continues at coordinate 6,597,982 of OX637864.1, read as the reverse complement.
TTTGTTTTTGAGAAAAACAATATCATTAATATATGAATTATTTACACGAAAATTTGGGTTTTCATGTATCGCCGAGTGATGGTTAATTTTCCAGGCAACTTGGAGCAATTTAAACGACGTAGAAAACTCAAAATTGTACGAGGACATTCCCTTTAAGGTCTTCGAAATTTAACGCTCTACTGACCTAGTCCCACTCGCCGAATGTAAACAAGGGTACGGGACAAAAGATCGCGACGCCTCGGACCTCGAGTAGACGAAGGAGTTCCGCGTGACTCGTACAGCACGACACGCGTTACGTTATATTACCCGAGAGATACGCGAGGTCCCTCGATACCCAAAACATTTTGCGAACGGACGATGGCCCGAGCCTTTCGGTCTCCATAACGCACGGACGGTCGGCTGTCGCTGGTTGGTCGACAATTTCCCCTATCGCTCCTAAAACGACCGTGACGTGTCTTGGCCTATCTCAATCCGGCGTCTGAATTCTTTTGCAATACACACGCATGTCGTAATAAATTTGCGAGACGCGTAAAGTCTCGATTCTTTACATCAAGCGCATGCGCGACACCACGTGGTAAATCGAACATAACCTAAAATCGCGAACGATGCGAACGATGTTAAGAGTCCGCGTCACAGACGACGAGCGCTTCGAAAACGCGATCCGCATTTTCTCTGGCACTGAGCAACCGATCGCGTTGAAATTTTGAGGGTATGTAGAGAATTATGGCAAAAAGTGACTAAGAGTTTTTTTTTAATTTTGAAAACAGTGTCACACACGACGAGCGATTCGAAAACTTGATCCGTGTTTTCTACGGGACTGAGCAACCGAGCGCGTTAAAATTTTCAGGGAATTATGGCAACAATTTTGGAAAACAAAACTCTTAGCCACTTTTTGCCATAATTCTCTACATATCCTCAAAATTTTAACACTATCGGTTGCTCAATGCCAGAGAAAATGCGGATCGTGTTTTCGAAGCGCTCGTCGCCTGTTACATTGACTCTTAACGAGACGTTTGACGATTTCCTAACCTCTTCTGCACGTTTGCCTGGTCCACGAACTCGCAGTTACGCAATACCTGCGTACTTTGCTTCTCCGAAATTACTTCGTTTATTCTCCACAGTTCGTTTCTTTTTTTTATTTAACTTTGTCGCAATAAACGTTCACTCGCAAGATTGTCCAATGGAAAAAATTGCTTGGTGAAAACATATGGAAGCATCGACTAATCTCGGCTTTTTTCGGGATGCTCGGACGCGAGGGTGCGCGCGCATCGCCTCGCGACGCTCTCAGCGAAGAGTGGTACGGAAAGAGTGGGGGCACATCGGACTAGTGCGGCTGGTGAAGTGGTGGGGGGCAGCCTTCGAGTATATATAGGGCAGTGTTGAGCGCCAGCCGGCTAGTATGTATGGAGCGTTACCGAGGAATGTAGCTACTATTTCATTTTTCTAGTATGTATGAAGCGTTACCGAGGAATGTAGCTACTATTTCATTTTTTCTCTTTTAATATACCGTAAAGCAATATTTAAAAAAAAACACATCTTACATATTTTTTAGATAGTCTTGATTATTTTTGTATCGTTAATAGTAAATTTGTTTTAAATAAATAAGAACATTAATGTAATCTGATTCTTTTTTATATTTCTTTATGAGATCTTAAGAAAAAATCGAGATATGCATAAAGCTCGTAGTCTGGTCGATCGAACCCAGAATTCCCCATATATATATCTCGCTTTATGGAAATAGCCCGACGTTCGTGGCTCCCACTATGCCCAGCCTCACACCACAAATCCCATCCCGTATGTACTCTCGTTGATCCGGGATCCAGCAATCAAGCTGTCCTCTCAAATTTATACATTCGAGCCTCATTTTTTAATGATAGCCTTTTCACCGTACCAATTGCTACCAGCATCCTACCATCGAGCCAACGAAATTGACCCTCCGCCAAACTCGGTAGCTCCTTTCTCGACACTCACTCCCGATATTCGTGGGTCCCGGGAATCCCGACAGTATTATTATCCTTAACTATATTCGATCGAACCCCACCCCCCCAAAAACAAACTTACCCATGGCCAGATATTTTTTTTAGACACTCAAAAATATATATAATTTTGTTCGATCCCCCAACGATCATAAACAAAAAAAGAAAAAAACATACCCAAAGTAAAGACGCAAACTCCACCGGAAAAGAAAGTAACAATTTTTTTCTTTTTTAATTAACCAATTAATTGTTCTTTCAAACAAAAAAAAACAGTAAAAAATCGCATTTTCGAAACTATCGTAAAAATCCTCCCTACTTTTCCTCGCGAACCAACGAATCCCCAATCTCCCAAAAATCCATAAATTCCACAAACAAACAAAAATATATATATTTCAAAATATTTGTTTCATCCTTCACCCCCTAATTACCGAGATTTTCATACATATTCATGTCGTAGCGTATATATATATATACATTATATATAGTTATAATCGAGAAATGTTCTACGATCGTGAGGATGCCGCGGGTATCAACGTGGCCTGGTTGTTGATACAGTTATACATGTTCCGATCGTTCTTCATTTATCTCGCGCTTCCCTTCTCCAACAAAGCCCACGCACACGCGCGAACAAACACCCATATACATACATACATACACACGTATACATAAATATACACATAAATAATGTCTGCAAAGGCCCTCGTCGAGATGTGTATAGTGGCTGTGTAATACGTGCTCGATTCTATCGTACCGTCGGTGGTACAGGCTCCTCGTATCTACCATCAGGTAAATCCAATTTCGTTTTTTATGTCGTTCGAATCGAGTAGCAGGGAGGCGAACGGAGGAGTAGGAGTAGGAAGAGAGAGAGAGAGAGAGAGAGAGAGAATGAGAAGAGGGGGAGGGGGCAAAAACGAAGGAGCACATCATCAACGAGGAGACCAAACGCGGTAGCCCTTTTCTTCGACGCACAACGCGCGTGACTGTAACACACTGGCCACGTATATGTATACGGACGTATATGCGCTGACATGGATACGCTGGTGTAGAGAAGAGCTTGATCTCTCTCTCTCTCTCTCTCTCTCTCTCTTTCTCTTTCTCTCTTTCTCTGTGCAGTCTCTCTCGAAGCCTCCGAGGTTGAACGAAGCTCGGAGACTCTCGAGGATCCAACCGAGGTTGTAGTCGTGTCGGACCTGAATCACGATACGTGTTATATATATATATATATATATATATATATATATATATATATATCATTATATATCTCGTGTTTTATATACGCGTATAGATATACGCAGTACGTTGTGTATCGCGCGCGCATTAACCAGCGTAGGAGAGAGGGAGAGAGAAAGAGCGAGAGAGTGGAATGAGAGAGAGAGAGAGAGAGGAGCTCGATAGGAACCCGTTTCTGAAACTCCTCGGGGTTCGAACGCTAGGATGGTTCAGTGATTGGCCGGCAGCATCGTCGATCGCAGTCGCGATACAGTAAATTGCCTTTACGCGAATCTTAAAGAAATAAAAAACGAAAACATTCATCGGAATAAAAACCAACGTTTTTGTCGATATTGGCAAATTTCCGTGGACATAAATCTCCCGGTTTTAATTAACGCTTGGTCTGTAAACGGGGGTATTTCGTGATCGAACCAAACCGATTTCAGTTCGCAACTTTCCAAAAAAAACGGGATGCATGGCTGCCCCCCCCTTAAAAAAAGTTATATGGGAGGGGAACCGACGCCGAGATTAGAAATTTCTAGGTACATTTCCATAGCTTTAATGAGCGTCTGAACTTCGGAGAGGACACGAATGACCCCCGTTTACAGACGACGTATACTCAAAACGTAGGTAAGTGAAAATTTTTATTTGTTTTTAACGTGTTTCTCGTGTCAGTGACACTGCAGTATGAATAGAGAAAATTACTTTTAGAAAAATCTATATTTTTTCTTAGTTTGGCCCAAAATGGAGCAGCGAGCGCGTGAAGAGCCGACGCCATCGAGAGGAAATTGTTTATTTCGGAGATGAAGACGGCGCGTAACAGTACAGATAATAATTTAAGTTTGCAAAATAGAAGAGAAAAAATATATCTTTCATAATAAAATGTGTTAAGAGGAATGCATAGCACATGATTTATTGCCTTTTTACCCGTCCAAACTTAAGCATTTAATTTTAAACAAATGAAACGACGTGTTTTTTTCCTCATAGCTGCATTATTAGCCTTCAATTTTTCGGTTTTTAAATGACGTGATGTTTTTTTTTTTATTAAGTTAGGATTTTTCAAGTGAAACACTGCTTTCCTGCCGAGTTGCTTTATTCATTTAACAAAAAATATATGAATATATTGTTTTTCCTATAATTTTATGATTGATATTTCAAGTTGTAGGTTTCGAACAATAGCATGAATTTTTTCAAAAATTGTTAAGTATATTAAAGAGATGAAAAAACAGCAGGACTCGAAATACCCCCGTTTACAGGCGGAAGGTGCCGAAAAAACGTTTACAGACGAAGTGTTAATTTAGTCTCGCGAATTAAAATGAATTTCAACCGGAATAAACAGTGCGCGATCCGAATAAGTTTTGTTTTCTTTTGAATTTTTTTTCTTTGAAAATATTTTGACAATTCTCTCACGATAAATGTACTTTTTTACTTTCTCTTATTATTAATTTTATTCAAATTTATATAAACTAATAATACTATTCACGATTTATCGTTTATTTTGTTCAATAATTGAGTTAACAAAAAAACGATCATTCCGACGTATCTTTCGTCCGTTCGAGATGGCCAACGACCGTACTCTCGATCGCGAGCAGCTGACTCCGCGTGTATTCCCGAATAAAACTGCCCGTTGCAGTTTTGCGTGAGGGAAAGAGGCAGCAGGCGCGATACGTTGAAACCCCTCGAACGTGGATAAATCCAATCAGGCTTTTTATTTCGTCACTACTTTACCCTCTCTCTCTCTCTCTTTCTTTTTTCGCATCTTCGCGTATACGTGCGACGACACTACCGAGATTCTTTGATCCGACTTCTCCCCTTACCGATTCTACTCAATTTTGGCGTGGGTGTAGGACTGCACTGTAAAAAATGCAACAAGCGACCGCTCTTCGTGTGTTCCTTTCTCCTTGGGATGATTTATGCTAATTTCCAACTTATATACTCGTACACACGCACGTGTATATATTTATATCCACCTTTTATATACATAGGGTTCATATATTTATATAAAAAAAAAAAATATATATATATATATATATACGAAAGCTTCTTACGCTATACATATATATGGATAGAGGACGAGGGAGCACGAATCGTAAATATAATTGGCACCTTTCTCCCCCTTTGAACGACAGCCCACGATAAGAAGGAACGAAACTCGTGTGTGGATGAATTTTTTCCTAACGCGAGATTCGAGCGAGGAGGAGGCGAATCTTTCAATCTCACGTTCACGTGTACAAGTGTTTGGGTTTTATATATATTTGAATATCTCGTTGGTATTCGCGAATCGTGTGCGAATCAGTTTTTTTTTCTGAGATTCGAAAAATTGTTCGAAGAAGGAAAGAAGGGGGGCGATTCGTAATTCGGAAGCAAAGAGGCCTCGATGATACCCGGGATTAATGGATCGTTCTCGGCTCGTCTCGAATATGAAACCAAAAAAAAAAGAAAAAGGAAAGTCGCTGATAATAATGATAATGATACGTTAAAGAATGAAGAACGATGGATGAACGAGGCTCGCTTCTTTCTTTCTCTTACCGTTACGATATTCGAGGAGATCGGGCCACATTTATTTGTTCATGCACCGGCGCGATAAGCGATTAATCATTACGAACAAAACATGCAACTTTCTCTCTCTCTCTCTCTTTCACTCTCTCGTGATCGGAGAATTCGTTTCCTTTCCGACTTTTTTCATTTTCTTTTTATCCGACTAAAAACAACAAAAAAAAAACAAAAAAATATCCGTCTTACGCGAAAGATTTTTATTTCTTTTGGGATTTATTCTCTTTAAATACGATTCGTTCGCTCTCGTGACGTCAAGAGGAGCGCGCGCCAAAGCGTGTGTAATACGAGTTACTGATACGAGCGAATTACCGTTTTGTTTGAAGAGTACGATAATAATTATCGCGATACGAGCCACCGAATCACGACTTGTTTCGTATTTAATCATTATCATTATTATTATTATTATTATTATTATTATTCGTCATCGCATCGTCTCTCCTTAGCGTTTTTCTCTTTACTTCGACGATGCTCCCATCGAGAATCGAGGACTTGGTCGAAGTAGGAGGGGGAGTGGGATGAAGGGAGGGGGGAAGAACGAAGACGAAAAACATGTTTTGCGCTTTACAAGCGCCGATCCTCGAATAGCCTTAAATTCGAGTTTGCCAGCTGAAACGCCAACTCGTGCTTCCACACTTCCTCGTCTCGTTCCTCTCTCCGTTCGACAAACACACGCGCGTACTACACACTGTATATTTTTCCGACGAATCTTTTTCCCGGTTGCCGCAGCTACGAATAAAAAAAAACACCAAAAAACGTGCACAAAAATAAATCGACGCATTTCCTGTGTATTCGCAGATTTTTTTTTTTGCATTCAATATTTTATCTTACAGGTTCGAACGATAACGTGAACAAAAAAAAATGTTAATCGCACGATCCGGATACAAAAGAATTTTTGCGATTATAAAAAAAAGGCAAATATTTTCGTTTCGATAAAATCGTAAAATTTATAAAAATTTACAAAAGTTGAATACTAATATTTTTCGTAGTCGATTGATTAATTATCGATTTTAGTCATGAAAATATATGTTGATTCGAATACGATGCTGTTTTCGTAATAAAATTAAGAGAACAAGTAGTTGAAGAAGAGGACGAAGAAGAAGAAGATGAAGAAGAAGGCGAAGAAGAAAAAGAAGAAGAAGAAGAAGAAGAAGAAGAAGCAGAAGAAGAAGAAGAGGAAGAAGAAGAAGAAGAGAAAGAGGTGAAGAAGAGGGCGGTCAAGTCGAGTTTGAGACAAGGCCATAGACGTTTATCACAAATCTCTCTCTCTCTTTCTCTCTCTCTCTCTCTCTCTCTCCCCCCCCCCCCTCTCTTTCCCTCTCTCACTCTTTCGCTCTCTGGAGTTTTTGCTCGTCGTTGGTGTTGCCGCTTCTTCCTGAGACCTACCCATTCGCCCCGTGGTCCCAAATAAAAGAGCGCAACAAACAAGCTCCTCTCTGTATAGCTACCGGGCAACCGGGGCGCCCCCCCCGTCGTCTTTTTGGTCACGAGGATCTCTCCTTACACACGCTTTTATCCTCTTCACTCTCTCCCCCCTCTCTGTCTCTCTCGGACAGACACAACATGGCCCTCTCGTACGTGGCCACTACACTTCCATTTACACGTATATATAGCTATAGTCTTTTATACATAAATATACATTTCATATATATATATATATATATATATATATATGTGTGTAAAATGTATATATGTATATCCACACAAGTGTGTGTATAGATGTGTGTACATAGAAACGATAAAGTGCATATACATATGGCACATCGCACATCACGGTACTTTTCCACGTCCTATACTACCGAATATTCTCTCACTGCCCGGGCGCTCGTTCGAGCGTTTCTTTTTTCTTTTTTTTTCTTTTCTCGTTGCCTGGATGTTACCCGTGTGTATTAGTATCCACGTTTACAGATGAACTTATGTTGCCGAGGCACGTGCAAGCATAATGGTATTTTATTCTTAGGTACGCTTCTTTGGCGGACATGTATATGTATATAGGTATATGTTTGTACACTGTGTTTGTGTGTTTACACGTTCATATATGGGTCATTTCACGATTTACCACGAGCGTCGAATTTTTGATTAATCGTACATTATCCAATTTTTTGGATATCATTCCTCGCGGTTGTATATATAGATCGTTCTGTGATTAATCGACGAGCGATCCGGTACAGTTTTATCGATTGCTCTGTCATTTTTACGTTTTATTTTGTTTGTACAAAAAAAATACAAATTTTTTGAAAATTCGAGCTAAAAATTTCTTATAATAATGAAAATGTTATTTTTATATTATACGTGGTTTAATATCGCGAGATCAATATTGGATCTTATTATTTTCTGTAGAAACTGGAAAATAAACATATTTTACTTGTTTTAAAAATAAATTAACAATTTTTTTAACACAAGCGTCAAATGAGCGTAAAATTTTGGGTCAAATGGCTGGGTGGTTAGCGATGGAACTGCCCATATATACACTTATAACTATATAACTCGATGTAAAATATCCTTGATGCTCGGACGTGCGTGATACGTATTCATGATTGCGTTCATGGTGCAGTGACGTGGAGACGTATACTCAGGGAGAGAGATAAATCCTTCGATGATTATATATATCATACGGTTACATACGATATGGTTTTATAGCTTAAAGTTCTCGGGTATAGACGAATTATGTGTATTATTTGAAAGACGAGTCAATTGCACCGAGGATGGAAAATTTGTTTTTCTACCGAGTCAATTGGTCTCGTCGTCGGTCGTTATTTTCACGGTTTATCAAAATTCATATTAATTCAATTCGACGTTAACGAAATTTACAATTTTTTCCAAAAAAACAAAAACAACAACAATTTTTCATTTATTTCACGACGATTTTCGTCAAATTCTTTTCATCGAATCAAACGCAATTTGTCGATAATCAAAATAGACGGAAAATTGGGATTTCTTTCGATCAAGATCGAATCGAATTAATCCCAGCTCGAAAAATGTAAACGTCCTTCATTACAAACGTACAATTACGAGGATAAATGTACGTTCTTTTTTTTTCACCAAGAAAAAATATTCGTACCGAAGCTTTAATTCCACCAAAAATCTATTCTCGTTCCTTTTCATCGTCAACAAAGTTATCTCCTCGCTACAACGCCCACGCTTCTGCAATCCAACCTCGCCTCTCCACCGTGTAATTATATCAAAAAGTGACTTTTTCAGCACGCGAAACTTGAGCAGCTTCACAAGAGAGAGAGAGAGAGAGAGACAGAGCGAGAGAAAGAGAGAGAGAGACGGAACGTTGGCGAATAGCCCAATTCTCCAGAGAGCCTTTTCACTCGAACTTTCCCTTCCTCTTCCTCTCTCATTTTCTCTCATCCCTCAGAAGAGAGAAAACACAATGCAGCCTCTCCCCCTCCAACTATTATAATCTCTGTTCCCTTCGCATCCACGGATTTTCTCTATTTAAGTCCCGTCGGTCGTTCTCCCGTATCCAAAAAGGATTTTCGTACTTGCGGGATTTTGGCATCTTATTTCGCTCGAGTTCTCTCGGCTCCGGTGTACTTATGTCCCCTATAGTTAATCCAGGTGTATTATAATTGTCGCGAAACGAATATAATGAAAGAAGGAGGGGAGGGGGATAACGAGATTTCGTTGCACGTGGCCCATTCGAGGATCGAACGACGAGGTGCAAAAGTTTTTCGTGTTGGTAAACTTTTTTTTCTCTCGGTCTCGCGCGATTTTCGCGAATCTACAGGGAAAACCAAAGTCTCGATATTTCTACGTGGACCAACCGAGGTCTGGGGGAAGAGGAGGGGGGTTTGCAGTTATTGTTCGGATTTTTCGATGGGTATATGTATATATTTATGTGAGGACGAGGTCACGATGGGTACGAGAGAATCCCTAGAGAGAATCTCGAGCCAACGAAACTTCATCGGTAACGTGCGTTTGTTTTCTCTCTCTCTCTCTCTCTCTCTTATTCTCAATGGACACGAGTAAGGATACTTGACCGTAAATTGACCCATTCCGCAAGGAAGTTTACGAAAGTTTCGTCGATTCGGCAAACCTAGAACGCCAGATGCCAGGGTACAAGTTTTCCACGGTTCGCGAATATCCGGGTGGCCGACGTCGTGTTTTCGTAGCATAAACTGTGCGATCTGCACACCGCGGGGAACCGAATTACCGTGTATATACGCACGTTCGGGACTACGATAAATTATTTATCATAAAACAAAAGCAAATATTTTACGATAAATAATCGTCTGCGAAATTGAAATTGAGCTAAAATTTTCAAAAAACAAAAATATATAAAGTTTACATATTTTTACAATGTTTGAAATTTTGTCGCGATGTAAGATTATCGAACGAAGAATTTTGCGAATCGATCGATCGATAATCGCGTTATTTACGTATCGAATATTTCGACAATCGCATTCGATCGTCAAATCGTTTATTAATCATCGATATCGCTTATTAACGATAAAATATCGTTCGGTAATCACGTCGTTAATATTTTCCCATAAAACAATAATAATTATTATAACGAGGTATATCGATAATTCGCGTGACAATAAATAATGTCGCTTAAAACAAATTAATTTTCATTGTTCTCGATAATTTCTTACATTTTTTTCGCCGAATAATTATTTTGAAATAATTCGGTCGATTAATTGATCGATTTAATTGAATACGACGAGTCCCGGAGTGAGAAGGATTGGAAATTATCGACCGTGATCGCGAGGGTGTGCCCACGTGTCTGTGTATGTGTGTATGAGTGCGCGAGGTATATTATGAATAGGCAACCTTAAACTTAAGCTCTCTGCTCTCTCGAGGTCGATGTGGGCCCCGCGAGCTCTCGTCTCAAGTTCCAACCGAGTGGATCCAGTTGCATAAGAAAATTACCCCTGTGGGCCCCGAGTCCCTCGAGATACGATTCATATATATATATATATATATATATATATACACGTATATAAAAATAAAATACATAAAGGAGCCTGTTGCACGTGTGCATCAGGTAAGCAACTCACAATATAAATATCGAGTTCGAGATATATCGAATATAGAAAATCGAAATGTCATTCAATGGATTATTATTACTATAATCGTTATTATCATTATGGAACATAAATGTACACACATATATTTATATATATATATATATATATATGTTTTTTTTGAGAAAAAAAATATCCCAACGTTTTATTTGAACCGCACCATTTGCTATAAAGACGCAATTGTGTTCGATACTCGACCGCAATCTCTCGATAGATATTTATTTCTTTCGTATTTTTTTTTTGCTTTCAATATTTTACCTTCGGTCTTGCGAACGTTCGTTCGAGAGAGGATAAAGAGAGCTAAGCAGGCCACGTGTGCGGATCGATGGATTAAATTTGTCTGCGAACGAAATTTATTTACGGAGTGTGTGAGAGTCTCTACCACACACTCGACTCGATTTTATCCGAGAAGACGAAGAACAGAGAGAGAGAGAGAAAAATAAAAATAATAAAAGAGTACAAATACACACTCTGTGCTCGAGAGTAACGACGACGCGAAAAACGCTCTTCAGCTCGGTTTTGGCTCAAGATATAATTCACTCGACTTGAGTCCGATCCGAGCAAAAAAAAAGAAAAGGAAACGTGCACCCCCCTCCTCCTCCTCGCCCATCAGTCCAACCCGCACAGTCGTGTGTACTTTATCATTACCTCTTAATCCCAAATAGGTCAGTGCTCGGATCGCATACACATCGTCGACTTTTGATCGCGCTCGTGCATATAAGAAGGAGAGGGAAAAAAAAGTGAGGGGCAAAATGGACCAGGCTGCTAAAATGGACCGAAGTCGATAAAGCGTAACGATTCATTTTATTTTCCGTTAAGGAGAAATAAAAATTCGATCGCGCGACAAACGTTCATTAATCTCAACAAGGCAGATTGAAATCCACGATCGTTATTCGATTAAAACAACAACAACAAAAAACATTTATCGAATCTCGTCACTTTTGAGATTACGAAAAAAAAATTCCGTCTTCTCCAGCGTTCTCGACCTTCGAGTATTTTCCACCGGGATTCGAGATTCCTTTGTTATTCGCGGCTATGACGTTTATAAACGATGTTATCAAGCAATTTTCGTATCTGTAAAATTTCCGTGTTTCGAGATTGGGTGGTCCGTTTAATCCAACTTTATCCTGTATAAGACGTACTTTATAGAGTTTGCCAATAACACATACATACACACACGCACACATAGGAAACTCCTCTTTTTAACTCTCCACGTACTGAGGTTTGCTGCGCCAAGCTGTCTCGTATCTCCAATCGTTTATATCTACAGACATATATATATATATATATATATATATATATGTATGTGCACCTATATATATAGAGAGATAAAAGAGACTCTCGTATAAATATAATCTCATAAATAATCACGCACACGGCTTCGCGACAGCAAGATGAATACAAAAAAAAGAAAGGAAAAAAAAACAATAACGAGTGCCTGTGTGCCTGGCAAAAAGTGTTATAGAAGGGGGGGGGGGAGAACAAGGTGGCGATAGGGTGGGAGTTCAAGTGGGACAGAAGAGAATATTGACGATAGAAACGTGTTTGCGACGACGAGAGAGGAGGGCGTCATATACAGCCGAGTGTTCTCGACCAGTGTGTGTGTGTGCGTGTGTGTGTGTGTGTGTGTGTGTGGGAGGAAAAGATTAGCGTAACGATGATGATCGAGAGTACGTGAAACTCGCGACTCGTTTCAAGAGTTAACGAGAAAAAAAAGTAGATGGAAGAAAAAAAATGACGAAAACAAGTCGACGACGAAAAATATAAAAGGATACTTTGTTTTTATTTTTTGTCGAATAATAAATAAACGATCGTTAATAAATTTATAAAATTGACGACGACTCGAAGAGGGAGAAATAATTGTGGTGTGCGTTTCTCGTTGATTCTTTCTCTTCTTTGTGTACGAAAACGGAAAGAGGGAAATGGACAATCTCTTGTTTTCGTACCTATACCATAATATATATATATATATATGTATAAGAGTTACGGTAGAGAGATAGAGAAGGATAAAATTACGTTTGTCGATGTGTGTGCCGCGAGGATACGCCAGCCCTGTTCCTCTCGTTCGTCGCGGGTCGTATGGCTCGAATCGAGGAAAGAGGGACGAGAGAGAGAGAGAGAGAGAGAGAGAGAAAGAGACACGGGAGAGAGCGAGAAAGACAGAGGGGAGAGAAGACAGATTTCTATCTTATTCTTCTTTGGCCGTGTAAACGAGAACCGGCCGAGTGGAAGAGAGAGAGAGAAAGAAAGAGAGAGAGAGAGAGAGAGAGAGAGAGAGAGAGAGAGAGAGAGAGAGAGAGAGAGAGAGAGAGAAAGAAAGAGAGAGAAAATCTGACTCCTCGGGATCGAGAGGGACGAAAAGAGGCAAAGAGAGGGACAGAGAGAGAGAGAGAGAGAGCAAGAGGGCGAATAACTGGTTCTTGCTGCTTATTTCTTTTTGGTATCTCTTTCTTTCTTTCAAGAGAGAAAGAGAGAGAGAGAAAGAACGAGAGAAAGAGAGAGAGAGAGAGAGGGGCAGGTACCTTAAGGATTAGACTCGGAGGGGCATTGTAATAATTGAAGACCCCAAGCGAGCGCGTAATGATAGCCCCGAGGCGAACGAACGAGGCTTGTCTTTCCACTCGATGAGAAACAGAGAGAGAGAGAGAGAGAAAGATAGATATAGAGAGAGAGAGAGAGAAAGGGAGAGAGAAGGAGAGAGAGCGAGCTCAGCTGACGCTGCTATATAGCAACCAGGAAAAAGAGAGAGGAGAAAAAGGCTCGTCTCGTCGCTTTGCCTCGGTCAGTTTTTGACCGCGACCCGAGCGAAGGATCGCAACGTAGCTTGAGACAGATTGCCGGGGTATTATTGGTGTTGGAGAGCACGACTGGAGTGAGGATCTCTCTCTTTCTCTCTTTCTCTTTCTCTCTCTCTTTTGCTCTCTCTTTTGCTCTTTCGCTCTTTCTGGCTCTCTCGCTCTCTCGACGGTTCGATCGAGCGCTCCTATCGTTCTCACCGGGGTGTAGTCTTCAATGTGTGCGTGTATACACGCCACTACACCGTTGGGAAACAGCTTATCTCCCGGTGATTCGTGAAGGAAACGATCTCGTAATGTGATTTTCATGAAAAAAGGAAAAAAGAAACGATACAAAAAAATAAAAATTATTTTACGAGACGCGAAGATGAAACTGTAAAACAGTTTTGTTGATAAATGTACGCTGTATCGAGTCGTTCGATTCGTTAAACTTTCGATGATTAATATCGTTAATCAACATTTTTGACCGAATAAATTAATTACAAAATCGTAACTTCAAGATTTTTGTTTTTGAATAATTTCACGAATTTATTGAATACACGATTGGAGGAGAGATAGAGAGAGAGAGAGAGAGAGAGAGAGAGAGAGAGAGAGAGAGAGGGAGAGAGAGATTTAAGAAACATTTAATCACCGTGGAAATGTACCTTGACGAATTTTCAGTGAATTATTGGATGATAAATCATCATTAAATATTTCAAATATGTTCCTATTTCTTTTCCAACTTTCCGCTTATAAAGAAATACGATAAGCGATATTTTATTTGAAAAAAAAAAAACGAAAGAAAAATTATGTAAAATCAATACGCGACCTCAAAACGAACCGTCGATTTTTTCTTATTTTCATTTTCGAATCTTTTCATTTATTAATTAGACTAAAAAAAAAATACAAATTTTGAATAAAAAGTAAAAATAAAACTAATTTCAAGCATTACAGAAAAATGTACAAACGAGGGAACTTGATACCGCACCAGCGAAATGTTCGCCGACCGCAACGAGTCCCAAAGGTCGACGAATGTTCGCGACAAAGAAAACAAAAGAAAAAGTTCGTTCCTCGCGCAAAAGCGTCTCCGATCGCGTCTCTCGATGCAATTAATCCGCACGTAAATCGGCGAATTAAATCGTCTTGAATCGTATACATATAAATTACCCGACGTGCCCCACGGGGAGGAGAAGGATAAGATCGAAACAAACGAAGAAACAAAAAAATCTCTCTCTCTCTCTCTCTCTCTCGCTTCCCATCTCGTATCCACACACAAACTCGTCCCCCGTACACGTTCGAGAATAAGAGAGCGAGATGGGGAACCGCGAAATCACGACGCGCATCGAGAAAACAAGAAAGAAAGAAAGACGAGGAACAGTAAAAACAAAAAAAAAAGGTTCGCGTAAAAAAAAAAGGAAAAAACAGTCGAAACCCGAGAGAAGCGGCTACCGTGTTCGTTTGCGATGATTTCGGTCGTCCCGAGTGAACCACCACGAGGCTTCATTATAGTTACTACGCTATAGTCCCCGTACAGAAGACAAAAAAAATACACCGATGCTAAAGTCGTTTGCACTATATATAGTACATTATATATACACGCACGCGGCTATACACACAAATATATATATATATATATATATATAGATATATATATATATATATATAGATATAGATATGTATATATATATATATAAAGATATATAGATATGTATACTATAACTGCTGGTCACCTCGAATCCTTATACGGGTCCTCGCATCCAGAGGAGTATATATAAGTGCTTGAGAGTTCAAAGCTGTCAGATAAATTATCTAATACCCGACTACCGGACCGGTTTCATGAGCATATATATATATATATATATATATATATATATGAAGGAAGAGATATATATGTATATATAGTGGGCCTTAAGCCCCGAGGCGTCGACGTATTTTGCCCATCGTCCTCTCACGGCCATTGGACGATACTGCTGCAACCGAGAGGGAGATGCACGATTTGTTCACCCGAGGCGAGTCAAAAGCACCAGGGGAGAAGGGAGACCCCGTGGCCGAGAGAACTCCTCTTCATCTCTCTCTCTCTCTCTCTCTCTCTCTCTCTCTCTCTCTCTCTCTCTCTTTTTATATCGTTGGTTCTCTGTTGAGACTCCCGTGTTGGTGGTGAGCTCGAGAGAAATACACGAAGCCTGCGAGGCACACGACGAAGATTTTGTCGAGAGAGCGAGAGAGAGAGAGAGGGAGAGCGAGAGAGGGAGAGAGAGAAAACTGTATATCGAACACAGTGTTGAACTCTCGGCGAATAACCGGTTCTCTTGTTTTCTCATGCCTAATGCATATCCCTCTCGATCCCCTCCTCCACCCTCCCGCCCCTTACTCTTCATCCCCCGCTCACTTCAGAAACCCTCTCTTTCTCTCTCTCTCACTCTCTCTCTCTCTCTCTCTCTCTTATTTTCTTATCCCTTTCTTTCTTCCTTCGTCGTCCTTTTCGCTTCCTTCACCTTCATCGTCCTTCTCCCTCTTTTCACTCCCAGTCCTCGTGTCGTCCTCGCGAGAGTTTTTTTTTCTTTCTCCGTGTGTGTGTTTTTTTCCCCGTCATCCTTCCTATTCCTCGTCCATGTACACCCACACACGTGCGCGCGCGCATCTTATACCAACTCGTACGCATGCGCATGCATATATACACGACTTCGATAAATAAAACGTCCTTTCCTGCTCGCGAGTATCTCTCCCTTAAATCACACACTATACTCGATCTCTGTTCGCCACGCTGAAAGAGCCACCGTGTACCCACCACGATTCTTATTTCTGTCTCTCTCTCTCTCTCTCTCTTTTTTTTATACATACAACATACATACACAGAAAGAGAGAGAGAGAGAGAGCCTCGTCGAATTTCCTGATCTCCAGTTTTCTCTCTCTCCCACTCGCACACCCTTTTTTTTCTTTATTATTCTTCATTCTCACCCTTTCGCACCCCCGCATGCAACTCTTGGCCCTTTCTCAAATACCAAAACCTCTCCCCTCCCCTTCTTTTCTTCGCCCTATGGTGGATTCGTCTCTCGCACCACTTTTCTATTCATACATCATGTAAATACTTCTCTCGGTTTAAACCACGTATTTATTTTCGTTCTTTGCACAGGATTTATGTAGGGGAAAAAATGAAATCATTTAATCCGAAGAAAAAAATGTGCGATAAATTGTCAGTTTTTTATGGAATCGAATTGATTTTTGTTTTTTTTTTAATCGTATTGAAGGAAGGAAATACAATTTCTGATGTCATTCGTCGCGTAGGGTCGAATTTCTCGAGTCTCGTGTTACGCGTTGTTTTTACAACGTTGGACAAGACGCTCGATTCTCTCGGGTCTCTTTCGCTTGCGTGTATACGCGTAAAATGGGTCACTCGGCTTTTGCGACGAATCATAACACCGTTATCGTTTATCTACGCTCGGGCGATACTTCTCTCGGGATCTGCTTCTCGTATTTTCGCAATGGGGTGGGGCAAGTCGCGAGATGAAATCATCTCTAGAACCGATAATTTGTATACGATTCTTATGTCCTATATATATATATATATACCTTTAGTAATCTTCAACTATATTCATATATATATATATATATATATATATATCTTTAGCATATATTTATCGCTAAAGATATTGCTCTGGCAAGAAACGATACCGGAAACAAGGTCTATCACGAGAGATCTCTCGAGAAATCATTGAAACACAAAACGAGAGTATTATCTACATATATATGTATGTATATATATATATATATATATGTATAGCTCTAAAATACTCTAATGATATAGTTTCTAATACAATCTTGGACGGAGAACATTTACCGTGAACAAAAGTAGTAATAATCCACTTTGATGGCGAAGAGAACGCAAGATGGATTTTAGTATATGTCTATAAAACTATCGTCCCTCTCTCTCTCTCTCTCTCTCTTCTCTTTCTTCCCTCTTTTTCTCGAGGTTGGCGATTGATAGGTACAGGCAAAATTCTCTAAACGCGTCTCCTTCGAGCGAGTTCGTTTTCCACCGTGCACGAATCGACTTAACTTTCTAAGTCGTGCGGTTTGCCAGAGTTCCTCGAGACATTTCGTCGTTCACGGGAACATGGAGAAGGGAGGGGTGGTGGGGGAAAAGATGGCAAAGTTTTGACACGGACGAGTGCTACGGCAGATCGAATCCTTTTTCTTTTCTCTCGTTTTGTTTTTCTTTTTTTTCCCCTTTGTCTTCCCGATTCATCCTTCCTCGTTTTATATTTCTCTTTTTCTTTCTTTCACAAGTTTCGAGAGTCCCGCTAACTTAACGCTAACGATCCGTTTTGTTTTTACAATCCGATACTCGTGCCCACGAGATTTCTCTTCGAGCGAGAGAGAACGATTTTATTCGTTGTGAAAAAAAAATAATGAAAAATTAAATAAATGAAGATCGATCGAGAAAAAAAATAAAACGTCTGATATATTTGTAGTTTCGTATTATCGATCGTCGATACGAGTGCGGTGATCGGTTTTTGCTTTACAGATTGGACGTTAAGTGCGCCCTGATTGCCGATCAACACGCTCCGTCAAACTTAACCGAGGACGCGAGAAAGAAAAAAGGATCGTTCAAGTTATCGTCGGGAAAGTCGAGGGAGGCGAGGCCGAGAGGAGACGAAGGAAACAAGAATAATTCATAAGCGAAGAGGCGATACTTCGAGGCGAGCAAAAAATGTTATCGACGAATTCATCGCGGAATTATAATTCGATCGACAAAAACAAAACAAAAAACAAAAAAAAACATAATATTCCTTCATTTTTCGCAATTGACAAGAAAACATTCAAAGTCCATAATTCAACTCTTCTCGATAAAGTGATGAAAATTAAAAAAAAAACAATAATAATAAAAAGGACATTTTTGAAAAAATATATTTTTTTTGACTCTCCTAATTTTTCTACCGCGTTGACAAAACTTTGCTCATAAAGAAGCTAAAAGGTTCGGGTCCAAACCGTAACTGCAATTTAACGATACAACTATGCAATTAAATTTCGAGCATCCTCTTAACAAAAAACCCACAAAAATCGACGAACTTTCCTTTCGAAATCAGACCTTCCGTCCTAGACTCTGGTTCAACGAGGCAATATTCCAACTTCCTCTGCGATATTGCCTTCGTTCGCAAACTCCATCCATTTCTAAGCAGCAATAAAAAAAAAAACAATACAAAATAAAAAAAATAAATAAAAAAGGGTCGTTTCCCTTCCAATAACGATCAATCAGACCTTCGTAACGTCCGAGACTCTTTTTTTTCGTTCCTTTCCCGTGTTCCCTCTTCTCGTCTACGTCGGCCAATAAACGCGTTATGTACGTTCGCAAGAGAGTCGGCGAACGTCTTTTCAACCCTTTTGCTTCTCGAGCCGTGCACAAAGTTCTCCCCCCCCCCCCCCTCCCCTCCTCCCACCTCACCCCTCGTGATGCAAGCAAACTTCAGTAAGGAGACACTTGGCCTTGGAAGTAATAGTCGATCCAATAGGCCTTCGTACAGAGTTTTACAATGTATATAGCACAGCTTAAGCCCTGTATATATATTTTATATATAAATATAGCTTAAATGCAATGTATAAAATTGATTTATAAGTACCATTGGTATATTCTATATATAAGTATATTATAACGTATTATGTATTTAATAATAATAATGAAAAATAAAAAATAATAAAAGTAAATAAAAAATAATAATAATAATAGTAATAACAATATAGATAGAGTGACATGCTTTTATACAGATACACCAACAATGCTCCGTTGGCATCGGACACCGTCACAATCGTGACAAGAAAGCGCCTTGGACCCTGTTCGAGTCACGTACGTATACGAACCAATCGTGAGTTTAATGTACACAGGCACACACGTACATACGTATATACATGCAGGTATGCATGTAGGAACGAAACGATTGATACACCGCGGGTGCCGTGAATAATTTAAGCCTCGACCGATTTATGCGACGTACACTCTTCTCTCTCTCTCTCTCTCTCTCTCTCTATTCCTCTTCGCTTAACCCTCTCACTCGTTGTGTGCACTTTACGGTTTAATAATGCATTACCGAGCTGCCTCGATCCTCCGGATCCTCGACTCGCGCGTATACGTGAGTTTCGAATTTTTATTCACTCTATCTCTCTATCTCTCTATCTCTCTTTCTCTTTCTCACGTTCGTTTACAAATTTGATTCTCTCGGCCTCCGTTACTCTCGGCGTTAACTCGGGCCACTCGGGACCGTTTCCATGTGGACAAACATCTGGGTGACACGTTTCACATTTCCGTTCACGAATCGCTGGCCAATTTCACCCCTCGACACGCTCAGACGATGCCCTCTATACAGTCTCGGGATCTTCCTCGCTCGTCAACAATTTTCCAGTTTCCGTGGTTACTCGTTGACGATCACTCGTGTACAGACAGACGACGGTTCTTTGGTGATGAACGACAGGGTGTGTGTAAAAGAGAGAAAGAGAGAGAAAGAGAGAGAGAGAGAAAGGAGTTAGGGGTGAGAAACCCTCTGTGCTTGCGCATCTAATTATCGCACGTACAAAATTCATACACCGGGTTCGTTCAAGATCCTCGTCCTGCCTACTCTTGTTCTTTGTGTCGATACGAAAGGCACGGTTTTGTGTGCGTGTAAGTGCAGAGTAGGGAAGTGAACAGGTGAGATTTGGTGCTGGTCGCAAAATCGTATGCGTCGTCACGTAGGCCCGAAGAACGAAGAGAACAAAAAATCGAGTCCTCGAAATTTCCATTTATTCGTGACTGTGTCGCGAAAGCCTCTATATCCGTTGTACACCCTCCATCTCTCTCTCTCTCTCTTTCTCTCTGTCTCTCTCATGCACTCTCGCATTTCGGGATGAATTATTTATGCATACGACAAATTGGTAGACCGCCATTAGGCAGACCTGTCAAGGCTGGAGATATGAAAAATTTACTTTCAGAAAGAAAATTCATATCGCGTCGAACTGGTGATGGCGATTGCTATGTTATTCATGGGACAACGTTTCGTTAATTGTATTTTAATTTATTATTGAATTTGAGAGGAAGCCTGCGTATGTGTGTGTGTATGTATAAGAAAATTGGATAGGAACTTTGTTTTAATATGGATGTGGCTTGTACTGGGTTAGATGGGCCGATGGCACCATTAGTCTAGAATTAATTGGGGGTATTGACGTTCTTTCCTCGATAGTGGATATTAATATGAGAATGAGATTGTGGCGCGTGGGAAGTTTTGAGATATCGTGTAAAGAATTCCCTGGCAGAAGCTCGAAAAACACGTTTTTTCGTGTTTTGACCGGCAGATTGCAACACAACGACATTAATAATGTGATATTCGTGTTGTACGGAAAATTTCCGATTCCATAATCCCCATATAAAGCCTTTTTGGACGAAGACAAATTTTGACCCTCCCTCGCGATCATCCAGAGTCTCGAAAGTAATTTACGATTATTGTATAGGTAAACTCTCGGCCAAATTTTTTTTTCCCCAAAAAGATTTCAATTGGAGGTTATGGAATCGGAAATTTCCCGCGTAACAAGAATATGACCAATATAATCTCGAAATAATGCAATTTACGAAAATATTCACATTTTAGACCTTTTCACTGGAAAATTTAGAAAAAAAGGTAACAATCCACCTTTCTCGATCACCATTCTCGTTCGTCCGACAGAAAATTTCACGAGTAACTTTACCAAGGCCTCACCAAGATGGGAAGAATGCGCCAAGAAACATCGGGATTCATTTTTGTGGTCCTGGCTAGACTTCGAAAATCACGATTTTCAGAACCATCGGGTTTCGATTAGTTTAGAGTCCGATTTTTTTCCTCCCCAAACCCTTTATTCCATCATATTCGTGTTACGCAGGAAATTTCCGATTCCGAAATGACCATATAAAGTCTTTTTTGACGAAATAAAATTTGGATCCCCTCCCACATCCCCAAAGTCGCGAAAGGACGTCGTCACTTGCCGAGGGTCGAAATTGTTGTTCGTTCATAAATACTTTATTCGGAAGTCGCGGAATCGGAAATATTCCGTACAACACGAATATCACACTCGTAATCTCGTTTCGTTCCAGTTTGTCGATCAAAAGCTCAAAACTCTGAGTTTTAAAAACGAATTAAAAAATAAGATACTCGTATTGTACCAGAAATTTCCTATCGAAAAGATAGTAACAAAGTAATTTCGAACCAAAAAAATGACCTCCTTATGACTGAGCTCGTCGAAAGTTCCAGTCAACAAAATAAAAGCACCCAATCTCCACCTTTTTTCATCTTTCGATTATCCCTCCGCACTATCGATCAATCACCCCCTCCCCACCAAGCATTCTGCATGAGGTACGTGGCAGCATTGCACGCGATTCTCGCACTACGTGCGATAAATAACAATTCATTCTAGCTCTCTATCACCTTCGCCACGACTGTTCGGTCTTTCCTCGCTCGAGTTAAACGAAAACGGCTTTCCCTCACCAACGATCTCCAACCTCAAGAACACTTTTTCTCCCTTTTTTCTTTTCTAAACTCTAATTGCATTATGAGCAGCTCGCTCAACGAGCTCGCGTCTCGACCTCTCACGGAACACGCCACTGCGACCAACACGCCGTATGTTCTGAAAACCCTAGGAAAAAAAAAGGAAAAAGAAAAACCCAAGGGAAAAAGGTCTACCACTCAAGGTAGCCCTCGCAACGATTTTCATTCGCCTCGCGTCTGTACTAAGTACTTAATAAGTTTTCTATTCTTTCTTATCGGGTTCGCCTCACCGGCTGTTGAGTAACGAGGGAACGAGTGCCGGGAGTACCTCCTCGAGCATATCGCCACACACTTGACACGCAAAAATATACTCGCTAGACTCTCTGATATTGCATAGGCAAAACACACACACGAAGTTGCATTGTATTTATGAGTCAGAACCAGACTCGTCGGGGCCAACGATTCGCTCGCGGAAATCGCGCGGTTCACCTTTTCTATCGAGTGCGTCGTTTTTTTCTTCTTCTTTTTTTCTTTCTTGCTTTCATTCTTAGCCAACGGTCTCGTCCGCACGTGAGTTCTATTCAAATGCTGTCTGGGGACCTAACGGGTGATCGATCCTTGGCTTTTGCGTCTCGTAACGCTACCGAACGGTCGATCACCGATTCACGATATTCGATTCGATTATTCATCGAATGGAAATCGATCACTGCGGGACATCGTCTAAAATTCTTAATCGAACGAAAGATTTTCTTAGAAAGGACTCAACGACTGGAAGACCACTTCTTTGCGTCGTTCGAAGTTGATTCGTGAATTAATTGTCTCTCCGTCCAAGAGGAAAACGACCGGTGCGCGTCAATCGACAAATTGACTTATCGGAGACGATTCTTCGCTTCGTGATTTAACCGATCTCTCTCTCTCTCGATCGTAAAAGTCGAGGGCATTGCATGAGTTCGTATTTTACAGCGTTTATTCTACAAGCGAAATAATCGATACGGAACAAAGGTAATTTTGTTTAATTGACAGCAGGCCAAATTTTGTTAAAAAGATTTAATTATTAATCATCACATGGTGAGCTTTGAAAATATGTTACAAATATTGTTCTCTCGTTTATTCTTTTATTAAGAACATTTTTCAACCGATTTCAACAGATTTTTTTCGACGATCCGGCGAAGAGCTATAATTTTTATCATCGAGTAGTCCGAGATGCAGCTGAGTCAATGTGCAATTTTTGTTTTAACGAGCTCATTATAATATATAATTGATAGTTCAAAGCTCGCTCGACGGCTGATTTTCCGGGTATGCCGGTCACACCACGCCGGTGCGGAAAATCGATGAGCTCGGTTGGCTTGCATAAAGTCCAGCACTCTTGACTCATCCAGCTATGTCTCGCTCGCGACATTAGCGCTTGTAAGTGATCTCTCGCGTTATAAAACACGAGCGTTACGTTGCCTTCCCGTAACAGATCAAGAGAGAAAAAAAAATACATAACTCGCCGCAATTCTCGAGGCCTTAGAACGCTCTCTCACACACACAGACATTATCGAACAGCTCGTGCTTGAGAATCGTTCGAGTTTTTTTTTTCGTTCGTCCACGAAGAGGGAACAATTAGTTACTTTTCCTTCTGACTAACTTTTTTTTTCTTCTCTTTTCCATCCTTTCGTGAGTAATGCCCCCATTGTACGTTTTTTTTCTTCTCCGCGGAGAGCACAAGAGAGGCTTACCCGCACTTGCGCCAGCGGCGTGGAAACGCTCTTAAGGAAATACGTCTATTTATTTCCAGTAAAGAGAGAAAAGTTCTGTTAAAAAAATTACAGCTGTCGGGATTTATTTTTAAATTAGAATCGCGATAAAATATCAAATTGCTTCGAATGCCTCCACGTTTCTCTTCGCGTTCGATATTTAACGAATGAAAAATGGTGGTCGGTCGAAGAGAGCGAAGCGATCGATTTACTTTTCGGGAGGGAGGAGAGGTAGAGACCGCAAAATCTGGATAATTTAGTGTAGCTCGAAATTCTCACCGGCTGATCTCGTGCTCTCAAATGTAAAAGCTTCGATTTTATGTACATGGGAGAGAGGAAGACAGACGGAGGGGGAGAGAGAGAGAGAGAGAAAGAGAAGCGAGGGCGAGAGGCCAATCAAAGTTTCGAATCGACGCTCGTTCTCGAGAATAGTCGTAGTGGCGAGCGGGACAAATTACCAAATTTATGGCGCACCTTTTCCGGACCCGAAATATATATATATATATATATATGTATACGTATATAAACGTATATGTATATATATATATATGTATCCCCCTAAAAGCGGGGAACAAACCGGACCGGGGCAATAATATCCGACGGACCCTTGCAGCACGATAATAATAGGCCCAACTCCCAGAGGCCTTTCTCCTGATCTCTCGTTCTTTCTCCCTCGCTCACAGGAAACTTTTCGAGCCACGCGATGGAAAAGTACAGCGTCGTGGAAGTAGAAGCGAGCGTTTTGAGAGACCGAATCTCGACTGGACAGAAACGTCGGAGTTTTTCGATTAACGACGATCAAGTACAATCTCGTCCGATCGAACATAACCTCAACCCGATCTTTCGTCCTCTAACTGTCGTAGACAAATAATATTTACGACTCATAAATTATCGTGGATATTACGAAGTTTATTCGAGCTTGAGTTACTCGATGTTTCCGTAGAATAATAAATATATCCGTCGACTCGGAAGATAATAAACTGAAACAACGAAAAGTTGTCTCGACGACGATTATTATCGCTCGACATAAGCGCCATCTGTGGCTCGCGATGGTCATCTTTGCGAAAATCGTCGTACCTAACCTCTTTAACTCGAGGGACAAAAAAGAAGTCTCGCGAACCGTGAAAATGTTTTTATGGCGATTGTTACTGTAGGTAGTAGTACGCGAACGATCGCGAGTGCATCTCGCACTGGTATAGCCGTTGACGCTATAAAGAGCATCGACTCGTTTGGTCATGACCCACATCGAGGTGTTTACTCCTCCCTACTCCCGCTGCATGTACTTCGCGCGTAGCTCGCTTGGCTCGAGCCAGCGCACGGACCTCTCTCGCTTCGCTGATTCCCCCACTACCAGTGGTGTACAGCGTTCGCGAACCTCCGTTCGCCAACCGAGAGAACACGAGATTCGCAAGAAGCGAGTAAAACGGGCGAAAAATTTCATGCGTATACATAACCTCACATCGAGAAACCGACCGGTTTACTGGTATACCGTAAACCGCGCCAACGTCGTCCCTGATAAAAAGCGATCGCCAAGACCAGACGGCTTCACCGTGACAATCACGATGCAAACCCACTTATTACCCCGAGGGCCGAGTCTCGATAAAAAAAAACAACAATAACAACAAAAAATCTCTCTCGACTCGTTCGATCGAGGATCTGGTTTTCCACGGTGTGGAGACTCCGTTTGCACAGGTTCGTATTTCAAATTCACGAAGCAAGACCGTCGGCGAAAACTTTGGTCGACTGAAAACTTTGTGTGTTTTCGCGAAGTACGAGTGACGCAAACGGAGAGAGATAGAGAATAGTACGCTCTGAAGGGCGGTGGAAGATCATTCTCTACGGTCCAATAAGCGCTCGCGCCTATGTTCACGAAGGACGCGCCGTTTTCTATTCGATGCTTACACTCTCGCTCCCCGTCGCGCCACCTCTCCCTTCGGGCCGCAACGAGACCCGTGGCTAAACGAGACAACACACAGCGGAGGCACCGAACCAGTCTTTACTTTCGATTCACTAATACTGTCGAGATAGCCGAGCCTGTAATATGTATGTAGGGTGTATACCGGCCACTTATACAGTCACGCTACGAACGAGAAACCCGTAAACAAGCGGTCAACACGCACCGTATATCTCGTGCTGTGCGCTTTTTTTCGTTCTCTCTCTCTCTCTCTCTCTCTCCCTCTCTCTGTTTCTCTCACGCGCTCTCATGTTGCTGCAGAGCCAGATGATCTCGCTCGAGAGAGCGACGGCTATTTCGTTTCGGGATTGTTCTCGCACAGCTGAATCCCCGGCATCGCAGGAGATACAGCCACTGGGTTTCCCATGGAGATACAGAAAAACTATAATACTTGTCCCGTATCGCAACAAAGAATCTCTCGTGATGACTTTCCACGAAAAAATACGATGATTTTCTCGATAATTTTCGAATCTTCTATGCGTGTTACTTTTCTTTCTCCTTATTTACTTTCGTAATAATAAAATGCACGCTCATGAATATTTCATATCGACACGAGTCGTGTAGTTAATCGGGTTATCGGTACGCCTCAGGAATCAGCCCATCATATTTGTTTTAACTATTTTTAATATAAATGTTTAGATTACTCGTTGCTGTCCATAGAATAAGGAAACTGTACATATATATAGATATAGCAACACGTAAAGGTAGCCGCCTCAGCGATCTACGCACACACCGGGCGAACAGCATGTAGTTCTGTCAGCGGCCGACGGGCGGCGCATGGCCGAGCGCTTTCTCGCTAGAGAACCCGTCGCCCGCTGCCATGATAAAGCGGCTAGCTGAGCGAGATAAAAATCTACGGGGTTTTCCAAGCGTTACGGCGCTACGAAAATCGCATCGACGATCTAATCATTGGAGTTAACCTCGTCAACTTTGAAAATAGAACTGGGAACTTGGAATCTAAGTTCCCGATTCGATTTTGAATGCCGAGGAGGCTTGGATTTCACAAATCGAACCGAACGAACATACCCTCTCGTATTCGACCGGCATTGGCGCATTAGGTCCGCGACCGGCCATATTCTTACCTCGTCAATGAGTGCCGGACGTATCGGTGGACCGAGCGATAAAACATACCCATGGAACCAAAAATTGTCGCACACGAAATCCCCGATTTTTGGACTGAAATTTGGTGGTTTTAAAGCAACATTGCAAACCTCGGTCAGAGCTCGATGACTTTTAACTAGAATGAATACATTGGGAATGAGAGGAGAGCAAGGGAAACCGTAACAATGTTAAAAAAAACTTGCTACGTCGTATACGCCTAACCCGCGCACCGCTCACCAACCACTATTGGCACTCGGCGAAACGCCGAGCACCTAGTGCCAACGCAAAAGTACAAAATACGCGTTTGCGATGAAAATCGCGACGTGCGCCAGTAGATTTACCCTCGTCACGAACGCTTTTGCAACAGAGTACGGTCAGTTTAATACGAAGTTTTATGCGTTGTGAATATATATAAGTATAAGGGGGTATATCAAAGGCAGAAAAGGCCGGTAGCAAATATAACAGCAGGAAGGCGTGTTACGTAAAGCGAGCCGTACGATGTTGCCACTCCCCGCTGAAATGCACGGTTCAACAGAGTTCAACATCGTGTGTGATGTGCTCGTGCGTTATATTCGTATACGACCTTTTTATACGAGCTTGCGAACTTCGTATTTTATTCTCAAGTGTTCTCTCCTCTACGCGGGCCCGTACTTCGTTAAACCGTCCAAAGCAAGACATTGCATTTAAAACTTAATAAGAAAAAAATACGTTTTTCGTTCCTAACCTCGTGTTTTTTCGACCGCTCGACTTTTACAGACTGCGCAAACGCGAGGTAACGACGTACCGGCAAAAATGAATGAATAAAAAATTAGCAATCTCGCGAAAAGTACTTTGAGGTTATGTTGCAAACCGGCAAAGCAAGGCGAGCATGTGAAAAGTATGGACGAAAAAAGTAGCTGTCTTCGGGACGAACGACGCGATGTGTAACGTACACGATGAAAAAAAGTGTTCGCGGAGCGTACGTGAGTGGAAGGCCCCGCGAGAGGAGAACAAACCATCTAATTATCCGCTCGCTTTCGTTGCTCCGCGCGGCGCCATTACTCTATTCGTGCGAGGCAGTAACTCTCTCGTGGATGCACTTTAGAATGGCTTATTAGTCTATTATTTTAGACTGCGCGCGGAGATAAGCTCGGCGCAGAGGCGTACGCGCACGTCGTACGCGCATGGGCGTCCACGGGGGCCCAAATTGTTCTGTCCGGCAATTTGTCGACTCTGCTCGACGTCGTAACTCCGTGTTTCTTTTTCTTCTTTTTCTTCTCCATCGACGACACAATGACTCATGGATTCGCGCGGGTGGTTAATTCTAAGGGATTTTTGTTTTCATTCGTAATATTAAAATAAAATCACGTACAACCAGGTTTATGTTTCATTTTTTAATATATTTTTTTTATTAAATCATTGTTCATTATCATTTACTTTTCTTTTCTCTCCCATCTCGTCTCGTTTCGTTATAATTGTACTCTGTAAATATTACAAATTAGAAATAACATCACATATGTGTGGTAGTACTTAATACAAAAGATATTGCAAAGAGTCAGTGATATTTATATTGTAGACTTACGCATTTACAAAATGAAAAAAGAAAAAAGAATAATTAATGAAGGAAAAAAGCCATTAACGCCGTGAATCGTCACACGATCGATTAAAAAAAAGACGACGAAATATTTCACGAATTTCTCGTGTTTTTGTCGCTTCAACAAATTCGTTCTTTCGTCGATGATCGATCGTTATTTTTCTTGTTGTAATTATTGTTTTTCTTTCGATAATTCGTGGCATTACAGCTTTTTTTCGACGTACAAACGTTTCGTTTTCTTTTTTTTCTCCGTCAACCCTTGCAGCCTATTTTGTTTGCTTTGTTTTTATGTTTTGTCTTCTATCTCGACAATTAGTACAATAAATTCTCGCTAACTCTCGGCGCACATTGAGATCGAGTAGTCTCTTTTGGTGTTTCGGTCGAGAAAATGAACAAAATAAACAACCTCCTTTTCCGATTACGGAATATCGAAGAATTTGATATTTTGTCGATATTCTCGAAGAGACACGTCTAAACTTATGGCTTGGGACTACGCGTTTGGCCGTCGTTCCTGGTTTGAAAAATGTCGCGCGAGGAGGGCGCCACGGAGCTCTCTCTCTCTCTCTCTCTTTCCCTTCCTCGTTGGCTTTTTGGCCAATCAGAAGAATTTCGAGCATTCGTTAATGCCCGAGAGCACGCTCGCTTCGTGACGAAACTGTTTCGTCCCTCCACACTCGAACTATTTATTTTTCATCGCAGAGAAATCGAGAGCGAACGAATTTGGTACGAAATAACAATACTGTCATGAATCGGTTTAGTAATTATAATTCTAGTACCAATACTCGGATACGTTAAACGCAAAGAAGAAAAGAAAAAACAAAAAAATATTGAAACGGTTTGGAAAAAAAGTCGAAACAATCATCGGAGAAAAAGAGAAAATTGTTTTCTATTCCAAAACGCGAGAAATTATGTGAAAAAAATGGCGGAGACACTTTTTTTTCTGTTGAGTTTCGTGTGATTTTTTGTTTTCTTTTTCATTATTATTATTTTTTTTTTCATTTCGTTATCAGAGAAAACGTAATAATATATACGTAGAATAATGATATATAGTACGTGTATACATAAGTTACAAAGTGTGAACCCCCGGTGGGTTTTCTTTTGTCTTCGAGAGGTTCTCTGAGAACGGTGGAAAAAAAAGAAAAAAGAAAAAACAAATTTGTCGCCGATATTTTTTCCACCATTGGACTTTATTCTTTTTAATTTTTTATTTTGTTTAACGAATGATTCTTTTATCTTTCATTTTTCGTCATTCGCAATCCGTGTGCACAGTTTTGCGATGGTCTTTTTTTCTTTCGAGGCATCGTTTTTCGCGAGATCTTTGAGAGTCGCGTTAGACCTTTTTTTGTATTTTTACTTTTACTTCGAAGATTTTTTTTTCAAACGCAAATTCTTTCGCGGAGATGGAAATATCTTTGTTCCGGATGAGTTAAACTGTACAAGAAAAAGGCCTCGAGAGGGGCGAAAAATCGATAAGTGCAGACGGATATTTTGTTTTTAAATACTTAAATCGTAATATCATTCTTTTTCGTTTACACGTGTGAAAAATTAAATATTTTACATTTATATCTTTTTTATTTCTTTTTCCTTCTCCTCTCCTCGATTATCTCGTTTGTATGTTTTCTTTCACATTCGTTTGTTTTTTTTTTACGTTTTTTGTTTCTTTTCTTTATAATCTTTAACTCAGTACAAAATATACACAATAATAGCATCTTATACTCTGTTGCTGTTGTTTTCTTACTTTTCTTTTTTTTAGTTTATATAATATTATTATTACTACGTTATCATAATAATGATATAAGATCACATGTATTACCTTTAACTGGAGAGGATCGAGCGGAGATTTTTCAAAATTTTTTTCGTTTTCATCAAAACGAAAACGACAAAGTTTCGTTTTTTTTTGTTTTTGCGTTATTTTCGAAATCTCGTCCACTCGGTCGCTCCTCCGGACCATAGCCAACTGGCAAATTTTTATGTGCAAGCAATTCTTCGTGTATCTCTTCGTTCTTTTTTGTTTTCTTGTTTATTTTTTTGTTTCATTTGTGCGTTCGCGTCACGTTACTTCGATATTTTGTATTTTATATGTATATATATATGTATGTATATGATTTTTTCATTGTTTATTTTTTGTTTATTTTGTTCACTGTACTCTTTACGAAGAATTTATCTTGTCGGAAAAGTACCGTCGCGTTATTGAAATGAGAGAATACGATTTGAAAATGGGAATTTTCTCGTCAGATGGAAAAAAAAAGATATTTTTTTTTGCCAGGAAGTCCAAAAATCGGGCCAAACGAGAGAAAATATTGAGAGAAACGAACAAATTTGTTTTCATCGTCTCGCGAACAACGCGACACGAACGCAACAATATCGACGACTTTTCGACTGGTGGTTTTTACAATGTTTCATTGTTGTTGTTTTTTGTTTGTTTATTGATTCGTTTTTGCTTCAACGAATCATAGTCGCGCGTCGCGTCGTATCGTCGAACGATTTCGTTTCACGAATGAACGAATGTGCCTTGAACAATAACAAATCCCGCCAGCTTCGAACTTAAAACTTACGTTAATCACACTTGCTTTTTTGTTTTTTTTGTTTTTTGTTTTCCGTATTTCGTTTGTTTTTTTCCCCCTCTTCTTCTCTATTAATATCACAATACCACCAGCGGATCGATATCGACTTTTCCGGTGGGAGGCCGGGCAATTAAAAAAGAGAAAAAAAATAGAAATAAAAAATCCAGAAGATCAAAGAGAAAAATAGAAAGAAAAATAACTACGTTTACTCGAGATCTTTTCAGCGGTGGGTTATGAAACGAAAGAACGCGTCACGAGAGGAAAACAAAATTTATGAAAAATCTTCGAGCGCGAATGAGAAGAAAATTGAAAGAAAAACGATTCTCCTTTTTCTTTTCTTCTCGAACAAAAATAATGCTCAGATTTTTTCTTGGTCTTCCTGTCGATCGAACGAAAAAAATACGAACAAAAAAAACACCACGAAACAACGCGAAACACTCCGACAAGTGAGACAATTTTGCGAATTTTTGTGCGTTTTATTTTGCGTTGATGACAAACGCTTGAAAAAACATTTTTTTTTCTTCTTTTTCCTTTTTTTTTTACGTACGAGCACTGTGCTCATTTTCGTTCTTTCTTTTCCCTTTCTCTCCCCTTTAGTCTCGATATTGATGGAGAGTCTTTCGATCCCGTGTTCGTGGAATATTTTTTCCGATCTTTTCTTTCTTTTTTTTTCTTTTTTTTTCGTGTAGAACGAATGATGGTCCGTACGAACCTGCACTCGCAAAAATTAAAAAACTACCGGCGTGTCTAGCTAATATATAATAATATATATTTCCCTATCGTTAATATGTTGTTTTTTACTGTTTTGTTTTTTCTCATTAATGATAAAACATCACTTCGCCGTAACGCTGAAATACACACTACATATCACGTGAAATTTGTTGGAAGTCTTAATGATGCATCTTCGTTAATGAAGACATATATAAGGTCTCTTCTTAGAAGAGTCGTTTCTTATTTTATTTTTACTCGTTTTCCTTTCTCATCCCTCTTATTTATTCTTCTTACTCGTTACGACGTTTTACTTTTGTCTTAAATCTTCGTTTCGTTTCATTTCATCTCTCTCCTTTTCTTTTGTTTATTCCTACTGCTATAATTTGTTTTGCTCGCTATCACAATGTACTTGCGCTCTTTCTGTTTTTTTCCCCCCCTCGTATCATTTTCTCATTGTATATTAATCTTTCTGTTCTTTTTCCGCATCAAGATTCTTTCTATCTTGCAGAAACGCGTCGAAGACGAACGAGAGAATAATAAAAAAATAATAAAATAAAAAAAACACGATCTAACCACCGGGAAACAAAAAAAAATGAGATTGGAAAATTGTACATTTTCCCCAATATTTTTTTGTCTTTCTATCTCCGTTTCGTTCTTTCGATCGGGGAACGATGCGCGATATTTTGTTTTTTTTCTTCTCGACGCGAGAGAGAGACGAAAAATAAAAAAAATAATAATAGATTTGTTGGTTTTTTGTTATTTTTTTTTTATAGATACCGTCGTTATTTGCAGTCTCCATCGTTGCATCGTCGTCCCTCCTCGACTCGTCCCGTACACGTTGATTTTCACCCCTTTTCCACTTCTTCTTCTTCTTGTCGTCGTCGTCGCGCAATTTCTCGTACAAGCTTGGCTGGGTGATTGGCGCAAAGTCGGTCGACCGGTTTACCCCACGAAGATATCTCGTCGAAGCCGGTCTTCGAAGTCGTCGACGTGTACCATCTTTTTTTCGCGCGTGCGCATTGCTTGTTCTTCTTGTTTTTTTTGTATATGTGTGAGTGTGTTTTTTTGCTGTCTCTCGCGAGTCGCGAGAGAATGAAGATCGACAAAATTCAAACGTCGCGATTGACGATAAAACGGGAGAGATTACGTCCCGACGTCTCGAGTCGACGTACCGTCCCACGGGGGGCCGGTGGCCAAGAGAACATTTGATATCGAAAGGAAACGCTTTCAATGGTCCTGCTGGTACGATCTGTACAGCTTCTTCTTCTCGAGCGTGAAATCCCTGCTGATCATTATCGTTCCGCCGCGCGTCAAGTTTCTGCAATCAAGAAGTTAGAGAACGCGATGGTTAGTCCCTGCGACGAGTTGTTTCTCTTGTTTTTGGTTTATTTTCTTTGATTGAAAAAATTGTTTTTCGTGTTTTTTCTTTTATTTTTAGATAAATTTGTAATCTTTTCTTGGAAATTTTTTGTTTTTTGTTTGTTTGTTGTTTAGACGAGGGGTATAGTTTGAATTTCGAGAAGATTACTTACTTCAAAAATTGTGGCAAGATCATGTGCCACGATGTGTGATCTTGCTTGAGGGTCAGATAAAGCTCGAAGGTCGAGACGGTGTTGGGATCGCACTGTACCCTCGAAAGCCTTCGGCACATGCTGTCGGTCTCGAAGCTTATGAAGAGAGTGCAACCTCTGTAACAAGAAAATTAACAAAAACGCACATACGTTAATTAAATCGTTCGAATTTGTATCTCTCAATAATTTTACGATAAATTGCGACGAAACGAATGACTTGGTGAATAAAAGATCAATTATTTTCCAAACTAATATAAAAATTTATCAAATAAGATTAAAAAAAAAAAAATTTCTATAAATTTTGAATTATAAATCTTGAAAATAATTAATTTATAATTTTTGTTAATTATATTTTATTATTTGATTATTATTTCGTCAATGATTGTTGATGTTTTATATTTTGGTAAAAAAAAAAGAAAAAAAAAGAAGAAAAAGAAATTATGTAAACGGAGAAAATTTCGTATTTTCTTACCTGAGACCGCAGGGTTCGTTTTCCGCCATGACGAGCACGTCTCTCGCTATCCTGGGTAGCAGATCAGCTGGTAAGAGCACCTCGCCGCAAGCGAGCTGTGCGTGCTTGGCCGCTCGGAGTTCAACCTCGAGCCTCTTCGCAAGTGCTTGACAAGCACCGTTCAATTCGTCCGTAACATATCCAGCTGAAACACGAAAGAACGACGAGAAATTAATTTTTGTTACGAAACAAAAGAAAAAAATGAAAAAAACAAAAAAAAACACAATCGTCAAGATTCGAACAAATTATCACGATTGGTTCTTCCGCACCGAACGCGTGGGTTTCGAATCGTGGAGAGATAAGGGAGAAATGAGAGATAGAGAGAGAGAGAGATGGAGATAGAGAGAGGGGGGGGGGGGCGACTTCACGGCTGATAAGCGAAAGCGTGCTCGAACCGGCGAGCGTTTGTCACAATTTCGTTTTATCGCATCCTCGTACATTTTCTAGAAAATCTTAAAAATTGTTTTCCTTCCTCCTCGATTTTATTACGAATTATTATCGTCGATTTGATTTTGTTCTTAAAATAAAATTCATTAATTTTCTATCGAATAGGGAATTTAAGATTTTTCTTGAAATTTTTACGATGTGAAATGTATATTTGTATTTTTAACCGGAGAGGTAAGAAAATTCTGGTTGGTTTCGCTCTAGCGGTCGTTTCTCGTATTTATACGCGAGGCGAGGTGAACGGCGCATGATGCAACGATAGTCGCGAGTTTCTGTTTGCCAGGGAGGTTGTAGAGGCACGTAGAGAATAAGAGGCAGAGAAAGAGAAAGAGAGACTAGAGGAGAGGTCGTCGGGTGAGCGAGTCTCGACGCGTTTGCGGATCGCGAGAAAATTAACATATAACGCCGGCCGCTCGTAAAAATCCCGTAAATCGCCCACGGGAGACGTTCGAGCGAAAAGAAAAAAAGGCAACCACGAAGGTACTCTTGTAAAATCAGCTGATCTCTTTGAAAGTCAGCTGATGGTTGTGAATCCCGATGTTCCGAGAGTTCGAAGGTCGACGAATTGTGAATTTCGAAGGGAAAAGATTTTTCTTTTTGTTCTTCTGTTCGTTCGACGGTAAGAAAAAGGCGAGAGGAGTCGGAGCGGATCGATCCGTCGGATTTTGGAAATGTATGCCTACCTCTGTTGTTGCTGAAGTTGACGTTGACCGGACACGGTAGCACTTCCATTGTTTCTTTGGTTGTGTGTTACCGTAGCGCGATTATTGTTGGTTTTTCTCCGACGAAGGAGAAAATCACGAAAACGTAATTTTACTTTTTTACTCTTTTCCAATTTTCGCGAGATTCTGGAAATCTCGGAGCAATATACACGAAGAACAATTATTATTATTGTGTCACTGTGTGTGTTTGCGCCTGTGTATTTTTTCAATCGAATAATATCGGTGTTTGGTCGATCGATACGCGTAACAGCCAAATTCCGAATATCACTGAAACGTCGGTTAAACGGACGTAATCGCGAAGGAAAAAACGGTTAATCTATAATAATATATATCTTCCGTGTGTATTATGTCGTTCGTATTGATGCCGGCGTTTTTGGCTTTCGGTTTCTTTTGTACTCGATGTCCGTAAACGCGAGATTGTGATAATTATTATACTTGTAATGATAATAATTTCACGAGCGCCTACGAAACAGTATGCCGAACGACTTTCGAACAACTGATTCGCCGGCACCGATGACGCGACTTATATACCCGGTGTGCCCTCTCTCCGCCGTGCACTCACACATACACGCACCACGTACAAAGAGTCTTTCGAGCTCACTCGTTTCCCCCACCAAGCCGCCTAGCAACACCGGCTACGTGATGTCTCGCAGCAACTCACGACTCGGCGTCGCTCGGCTTGGACTTTCGGCAAACCTCGGGATCCCTGACGAGCGGGCGAAGCGGTGAGGGAGGTCTCGCGACTGTACGAGCGTCCGTCGCCCTGTACACAGCTACCGGTTTGTGACACAACAACGACCGGATAAATTTTCTTTTTTCTCTTCCTTTTTCGTTTCCTTTTTTCTTCATTCGCTCCCTTTCTTCCTCCTCGCAAGTTTTCGATTTTTCCTCGCCCGATATCTCGCTGGTCGGCCTCTAGGATTCTTATTGCTTGACAATTTACTCCGTTTTGCATACGTTTTCACGTACGTCAGCTGTGAGTGCCGAATTTTACGGGGAAACGTAACTTTCGTACAGCTGTTATTTTTTTTTCCTTTCTATCTCTATCTCTGCATAGACAACGACGAAAATCTATGGAATACTGCATAAAATGGTAGGAAAAGCTAGCTAGAGAGAGAACGAGATATAACCAAAGGGATATATTCGACGAAACGTGTTGCCGGGTGCTCGCCGGGTTTCTTTGTCTCACCGGCACGGGTACGGTTAAGCTTGTAGTTGTGAGCACCGCACACGAACGCCACATTCACGTAATGGCGGACGTAGTGGTGTTGGTAGTTGACTCGTACCCCCTACCGTTCACATGCAAGTATACTCGAATACCCTAATAGCAGACCACGAAGAATAAAACCAGGGACGCGGTAACGTTGAATCTCTACCGTTTAAGTGCAATTTTGCGGCAAATATCGTCATCTCTTCGAGAAATAAATGCCATAGAATCGTTCCTAGTACAGCACCGTTCACTCCGTCTAATTAACCTCAAATTTTTTTTTCATGCCACAAAATCATACATTACGAATTTTGTGATATCTCGCGTTCCTGAATTTGGGAGCGAACGTTGCGTCAGCTAGAAAAGTAATCGACGAGGAACCGACAAACTGGAATAACTTTTTTCCTTTGAAAGATCGTCTTTTTTGTCCTCTACGTTGCGTCACCGAGTCTCGCGTTTGACGGAACGGGATGATGAACGCTCTTTATTATATCGCGCCTCGGCACATGTGTGTGACCGAATAACGCACAGTTTGGAATGAGGTTATGGGGAAAAAAACAGGAGGATTTCAAGGAGATCGAGCTTTGCTCATCGTAGCAGGGAAAAAATGACGAATTAATACATTATCGCCGACGACTTTGAATCTTTTCTTTTACTTTTTCTTTGTTACGAAGCGTCGGTGCTCCGTCTCTCTCTCTCTCTCTTTCGCCCTCTCGGTCTTCCTTGTTAGCCAAGTTCACTTCTCCCTTCCGCCAACGTCTCCCTTTTGCCCATCAGGGGGGACGGACACCGTACCATTCCGACACTCGGTCACCCGTCTTTCCCTCTCTCTCTCTCTCTCCCTCGACTATTCGTTTTCGCTCTAGCATATCCCCCGACCCCCTCGCGTCAGGGACGTCAGCTGTGCGACACGAGTGGATGATCTTGCCAGGACGTCGTGTAATTCGCTTTATGCAATTCTGCATTATTCAACGTCTTCCTCGAACGAGAACAATTGTACGTACCTCGACTTTTCACCGACAATACACATTCGGATACACATGCAAAAGTACATACACGAGTCCAAACATTTGTTCTACGAAACATTATCCGAGCAATCGAAAAGTCAAAGCGAAGCATACATGTATCGCGTATGTTTCGATCATGTTTGTAATAACGAACAATTAACCATAAACATAACGACGTTCATCGCCTGTACGATCGAAGAAACGTTCGAGTACTTTTGGGTTTTCTTCGTGCCTGTCGAGCCGCGAATACTTCGGTGTAACCAAAGCGTACAGAGCCACCGTTGAAGCGTCGTATTTCTTTGTTTGGCCGTGTAGTAGCAGGGTATAACCCAGAAGGGCCCGCGCTCTCCGTACCCCCTCGACTCCTCGGCCGTTAGTTACCCACAGCGCCGCGACGGCAGCACCAACAAGACTCTGTTTAGATCGTCGCTGGTTATAACACACCTAATAGAGGGTTATACGTGGGTGCAACGAAAAGAAGAAAATCCTATAGTCAGCTGTTCATCGCGATAAAGCAAACGGAATCGGACACTAGCCGACGTCACGATCTCCGTGAGATTTTTCGTATCTAAAATCAGAGCGATTATCGATCATTAATGAGCTGGTCGATTTGTCATAACGTCTGGTCGCGGTGTTTTCGTCCGCTCGCGGAATAATAATGATGATGACGAAAAAAAAAGAAAGGTGAGATCGGGCGATAAGACCGAATGAAACGGAACACACATGTATTATCGGCTCGTTCGACAACCGATGATAAAGAGTACGTTCAACCAGTAAGTTTCAAATGAATGCATGTACATATATATGTACATATGGAGTTGTGTATAGGCATATATAGCGAGACATGTATATACCGGAGAGTGATATATTTTTAGCGTGAGAGAGCCCATTGTATCGGGCGTTCATCGCGTGATATAAAGAATACAATGGTACGAGGATAGAGAGGACAAGGAGGAGAGAGAGAGAGAGAGACAGACTTCGCATCGAAAGTTTTCTCCTCCTCCACTACCGCGTAGCGTCCCGTTACGCGTACCGAAAATTCACGAGACTCTCGCTCTTTCTCTCATTTCCTGTTTTTCAATAAATTTTACAAATCCTCGATTATCAATTTCGTTCGTTGTATTATTTATGCCCTCGTTTATCTCGACGAAACACGTCGACCTTCAACGCCTCGCTCGTCTCCGTCAACAAAATCTCGCGCAATTTGACATCGAGTTTCGTAATACCCGCGGATATTTTCGTTATTCGATTCTCTATACAAATATCGTGAAGACGCGTCATTGTCATCGCGTTTGTACTCGGCGGCCATCTTGATCTGTCGGCAAGTCGAAACTTGTTAGTTGCGGTAAAGCTTGCTACGTCGTAATGGCGCGCCAGTCGCTAATCGGTTCATCCGTGAGTTACGGTTCGTCGCGCAAAGTGCGCGAAAAATATGTAATTCGTGGTCGTAAACGCGTCTAACGGACGTTAGAACGATTTATTTCTAGAATCTTCCTTGGTCGAGGTTATGAGTCGGTCTTTCGGATCTCAAGTGGAATTAATATCGATACAGAATGAAGTATGCTATTGTGTGTGTGTGTATTCTGGTGACACCGGGAACTACTTTGCGATGACGAGTCCCGTGCGAAACGAAGATAGTCTGTTTCATTTCATGACACGCGACCAGAGGACCGTGAGGCGGGGCGATAAAAGAGGAGGGAGAAGACGAGCGACACTGTGAGTACTAAGCAAAATGCGAGAGTTGTAATACCACTAAATGTGTGCTGACTTAAAAACCGGCTAGTACGATGAATCTTACGAGCGAGAGAGGGAGCGAGAGAGAGAGAGAGAGAGAAAAAGAGAGTATGAGACATAGCGGGAGTCGGAGAGCAGGAGAACGCGTTCGTTCACGTTTCGACGTGTTCTTGCTTGCTCCGTCCGTAGGCCCGGCCGGTCGGCACCCGACAACGTGTGCATATATACATATATATATATATATGGATGAGACGTTCTCCGTCAAGCAGCGACGTTTTTTTTTCCCCAACTTCTCAGATGTTTTTCATTATTTGTCAGTTTGCAGTGTCACTTGAAGATACTTTGTGTTTTTTAAGATGCATTCGTCGCTTTATTTAAATTATAACTGTATACAGCAATTTTAATTAATTAAAAATTGCTTCTTTTTGCCTTTCAACGCATAACCTCCAATTATATTGTAAGTTTCACGGAAATCCCGGCTTGAACGAAAAACAATTATTAGCAGGTTTTTAAAACTGCGACGTCTCATTAAAAATGCTAATTAAGGAACAATTATTATTTCACAATTAAAATTTCAGGAAAAAAATGTAACTCTGTTATTTTTTTCGCTCTTTTCATTGCAGTGTTAACTCGGGAATGGTTGGATGAAAAAAATATATAAAAATGAGAAAATATTTTCCACTGGCGTTGCAAACGGACATAGTATATGATATGTTTCATAATTATAGGAAAACAGTGACTGACTTTATAGACGATGTCGCCATAACGAAGAATCTGTATAGAATTCACCCTCTCGCTACCCGACCGGACAAAAATTGCTTACTTTCCGTTCTCTTGGTGTACTACTTAGGAAATGAGTTTCACATGCAACCGAGACACAGGCGCATGCGCACACACACGTATGAGAAATATATCCGCCCAGAGAATATAATCTAGAAGAAAGACATATTTTACGTTCCTCGGGCAGTTTCTTTCTCCTGCCAGATGGCGCGAGCCTCTTCTCTCGTTTCACCGGGGAAAATTCGTCAATATTCCCCGAGCGGCACAAAACCATAGACCATGCGAGAGAGAGAAATAGGGAGTGTGTGTGTGTGTGAGAGAGAGAGCGGTGTGTGCTGTAGAAGCCGCTCCACAAGTCGAATCCCTTTGTCTTTTTTTTCTGATGCAACGTCGGAAAAAAGATCTCGTAAGATATAGTCTCGTCGTCGAAAGTCGCTCGTTTTTGCCTCGGCACGGTAAAGATGCTAAAAAAACACTTTACGTGCACTAAAAACGTGTATTTATCGTTTTCGTCGTCGTCGAGGACACACGGATGCTTCATCGAATTCATTTGTTTTTCTTTTCATTTGGATCTCTTTATCTCTCTTTTCCCGTCGCTCTTTCTTTTCATTCTAAATTCTCGCGATATATCAGCACGCGGTATATTCCTCGTTGAAGCTTTTTTTTTCTTCTTCTTTCTTTCATTCTTTTTTTTTCTTTCGAACACATTCGCGGCTGGCCAACTATAGAAAAAAATCCCGCGGGCATTGAAACGTACGAGTGGTGACTCTTTGCGAGCTCAGCTGTAATAAAGTGAGAAAAAAAAATAATAATAAAAAAAACAAAACAAAACAATTTCAAAGGGGTGCCGGGAGGGGATGGGCGAAAGGAGAATCGATGACTCAGAGTCGTTTTGTTATTACGACGATTTTATTTACGATAAATTAAGCAACGATGCGAAACGAACAAAAATTGTCTCTTTTCATCGAGAGGTTTTAATAAGTCTTGGGATTTTTTTTTTACTCTCGCCCGGTTTTCCTTTATCTTAAATTTAACGCGCTCTTTCTTTTTTTACACCAACGTCGATTTTTTAATGACGGGCTCCGCGCATGCGCACGTCGGGTGCGAAATTTGACGCGACCCTACCGGGCTTCGAGAGAGTTCTCGCAATTATTTTGATTGTTCGATCGGTACTTCATAAATATGATAATAAAAGCAATCATTATAATTGTATAACGAGACGAGAGATGGCGAGAGACCGAGACACACACACACATATATATATATATAAATATACACGTATCGAGGCTGCTATGCACAACAACTCACGTCGTTTCCGTTCTATGTATATACAGATGCTGCACCCGTTGATCAATTTCTTTCGCACGATCGGATATCTCATATTTCATCGATCGCCGGAAATTTAAAAAATCGCACGTAAATATACATACGTTCCGTATTACAAAAATCGAAACTGAAATTACAACGAAATTAACAATCGATATCCGATCCCAATTTCTTCACCGTTTAATCGTTCCATACCATATACTTTCGGATTAAATACTGTTACAAACGTATCGTAGCATATTTTATTCTTAGTAATTATCCCGGTATTAGACCGAGGGAAGCTCGATCGTTTCACCTAATTGAATCGCTGAAGGGCGACTTATGCTACACATGGCGTCATCTAGCGGTCGAAAAGCGGTACTAACACTTTTTTTTCTCACGTCGACACAGTGACTTGTTTTCGTGATTTGTCCCATTTCGAGCCCCCCCCCCCCTCCCCCTCCCTCTCTCTTTACCACACATCACCATTCTCATCGACATAATATCTTACCTCTATTCAACTGTACAAATAACACATTTTTGTTTGCGCCTCGTTGTATTGTGATAGAACCGGTAACCACGCCAAAAGCTCATCGGTTGCGTCAGGTTCTTTTTAGCGTTCTCGGAGCGTCACCCGCAGCTTAGGTTTCATCATTCCCTTGTACCTGTATAATGTGTGCTACGGAATTCTGTGTACCCACTGCTCGATAAACACGCACATATATATTCATATATATATATATATATATATATATATATATATAAGCCCTATATATCATCCATATATCTTTATACGTGCTATAAATATTGTATATATATATATATGCATAAAAATGAGTCTACAAGGCTCATAGCCGGTAAACTCGTGCAAAAGCCCTCGGTATATATACATCCCGGGTACATTTTCATCGACAAAGAAAGCGTCGGGTCGGACGGCGATGGCGTGACGAGGCTTCGAGCTGTTGCTTTGGCATGACCCTCGTCCGCCTTCGTCCCAACCCGGAATTTC
Organism: Netelia virgata; assembly: GCA_951802705.1. Classification (NCBI taxonomy): domain Eukaryota; kingdom Metazoa; phylum Arthropoda; class Insecta; order Hymenoptera; family Ichneumonidae; genus Netelia; species Netelia virgata. Next base: position 6,556,019 of record OX637864.1, on the reverse strand, counting down.
CGTCCCTCTATCCATCCATTGTCATTTTTTTTTCTTTCTCTTACCTCCCTGTCTCTCTCTATCTCTCTCTCTCTCTTGAATATTTGCCACCCCGTTACTCACCATGATTAATAATAATAATAGTAACGGGTAATATTCGTACGACTGTAGGACAGAGTAAAATCCGTAGGACGTTTGCGAATCGATCGAGAATTTAGAGGCACGAATGTCGTGACATATTCGACCGATGAATCGAAAATTCGAACACGCGGTCGAAATGAAAGAAAGGTTTGGGCGGTTTTAGTCATAAAACGATTAGATTGTTGAGATTAGATTCTTTTGAGATACAACAAGAAAATTCATAAGATAAAATTAATAAGAGTTTTTTTTGGGCATTTCGTGTCGCCGACGCGCCGTGCGATTGTCACGTCTGAGTGGTGCAAATATAATTACAATTTTATGGACCAGACAACTTTAAGAATTATATCGAAATAATTGAAATTTGAAGAAAAAAAAAACATTCTTTTTAATTTTTCTTTCGGTTTATATTTGTTTTTAAAGATGATAATTTACGACGGATAAAATATAAGAAAATTTTCGAATTCGTCCATTGGTGTACATAAAATGGGGGTTTTTTTATTGAATGACGAATTACGTTTCATTCGTGTAAACAAAAACAATTCTTTCATAGGGCGATTATTGTACTTCCTTAAATTTCAGTGTGCCTATTCAGCGCCATTGAGAACCGTGCTCAAGGCTCTGATACGGCCCATCGAGACCTTGTCACGATCTCAATTGGACCGGAAGAAACGCACGAAATGTTTTTTTTTTACTGCGATAGCCCAAATGTAGGTTAACGCAAAAACACAAAGATATTATACCTACACGGGCGAGCGTTCGGAAAAAAGTATATATATATATATATATATATATATATAAATGCTCAGTCATTCACAGTTGAAGACATTCTCGTCGATCATTCGCCGATCGATGATAATTCGCTAATGAGTTGCGCCATACGATGTAAACAATATTTGATGACGTCGACGAAGACGTTGTTTTTGAGAAGCAGCGAGCGAAAGAGAGAGATAGAGAGAGAAAGAGAGAGAGAAAGAGAGAGAGAGAGAGAGAGAGAGAGAGAGAGAGAGAGAGAGAGAGAGAGAAAGAGCGAGAGAGAGAGAGAGAGAGAGAGAGAGAGAGAGAGAGAGAGAGAGAGAGAGAGAGAGAGAGAGAGAGAGAGAGAGAGAGAGAGAGAGAGAGAAAGAGAGAGGGGGAGAGAGATATAGGGTGAGCGAGAAAATCGTCGCTCGACAAAGAAAATAAGCGTATTATGTAGTGATAAGAGAATCGACGATAATGAGCATCGTGCATGATTGAGAATAATATCACGCTCGACATCTAATTTCTAATAATATCACTCTCGAACTTCCTGTTTGTAGTGCACCCACGTACATCGTATTTTACACGCCCATTCGCCTCTTTTCTATACAAATTTAATGATAATGATAATAATAATAATAATAATAATAATAATTGTCATTATTATAATCTTTTCAAGAATAAATAATTCACATAATAATTGGATAATATATATCAAAATCTTTTCAAACAAACATAATTAAAAAAAAAAACATATTATCAAACTTTTAAAAAAATATCATTTCTTTTTAAATCTCGTATATTACACATATGTACGTATAATTGTCTTATCAAGGTTGATAGGACGCGTCAGTCAAAGAGGACGAGCCATTTAAGTTTTTCGTTTTCTTTTCCATCTCTTTGTTTCGTTCGTTTTGTAATAAACGACGCCTACCACAAGTCGTCGTTCCGATAACAGAGCAATATTAATTGCAGCCAGTTCGTGTATTCGTGGAAACGTGTTTTTCGTTTCGTTTCGTTTCTTTTTTTGTTTTTTTTTTCGTCACGCTCGAAACAGAAAAAGAGAGACCGATTCTTTGGCACTTTGAAAGGACTAATAATGCCTCGGTCGCTAATGACTGTCGCACGAGGCCCGGGGGTCCTGAACGACCCGGTTTTCACATTCACGCGCGTTATCACTCGGAAGGTCGTCGTTATATTTGCCCCGATGTGAAAGCTTCGACGATATAAAAGTATCGCTGTTTAATAATGCATTGATTTCGGTTCGACCGTTGTACGGGCCGTTCCTCTTCAAACTCCTCGGTTTTCGAAATTTTTTCCAAACTTCACCGATACATTTCCAATTTTCAAAGTACCTTGAAAATTACCTTCACAAATTCGTCGAAAAAAATTTCAAAGCGCCTATTTTCGAGTAAATTTGTCTTTTAAAAAATTGTCATACATGACTTTCGAAAGATTCGACGAGGAAACAAAAAAAAACGTACGAGGATTATAATCGGGACCAAACCGTTGAATAATGTAAAGAAAAGAGGGATTTTTTGCGAAAAAGTGGTACGTTTCGTAGCACGTGCGAAACTTTTTCACGTTTTTTCTTTTTCGATCGTTATCACGTGACGAATATCGAGACTCGAACGTACGTTCACGCACGTTTTATCTTAAATCGAAATTTGTCGAACGATCTCTTTCGTAATTTCCTCGTTCGCTCGAATTCCTCGAAATTCGTTGAGATTCTTGCTTACGTATCGAAACGTGCGAGTGAAAAAAAATATCACATCCACACACACACACACACAGACATATAGACAGATGCACAGATGCACACACCAGTAACTATATCTATATCAATGTTTATCGAGAGTGACAATGTAACGATGTACTCTCTCAAGGCCTGTACACCTGAGCAAATCGGTATCAACTTCGATGCGTCACCGCTAACACAAATAAAACCCGTATACACATGTATACGCGTGACAAATAAATTCTTTTTTTTTCCTTTTTTTTTCGAGCGTAACGTACACACACAAAGCATCCCTCACGTAAACATCATTTATTTCTCCATACAATGCAAAATGTGTTGCTTTCTTAATCTCTCGAGTGAGTCATATATATGTATATATACGGGGTGTTAAGAAACAATGAAGACAGAAAAATACCCAGGTAGTTGGTCTCGGTACGAGCCCAACGTTTTTTTTTAAATTGTCCTACGATGAAAATAGGCCGAGAATAAATTAATTCCCAAAGTTTAAAGGTTTAAACAATGTCATCGAGCTCCCCGCGGTTAAGTGATAAAACAAAATTTATTTATCCTTACCCCGTCGACTATTTATTACTATTTATTAAAAAAAAGCAACAATTTGTGAAAAAAAAAATTGTCCAGAGCGGGATTCGAACCTTTGATCCCTGCGTTTATCGATAGGACGTTCGGTCGTGCATATTTGTTAGGTTATGTTTCAAATTTTTAAACTTTGACAATTAATATCTCAGGCAATTTTCATCGCAGGACAATTTAATAAAAGAAGCCGTTTTGCTTGTATCGACGCCAACAACCTAAGTATTTTCTGTGTTCCGATAGTTGCTCAACACCCTATATATATATATATGAATATAAACATAAGTATAAGCGTTAGCTACGTGCTTTACGACACGCGTCGTTAGACGACTTTTCGAGTAACATTAGCCGGCTGTTTGCCGTAGTAATTCGAAAAATGAGCGAATAGAGGGATCCTATATATATATAACGAGGGCTTGCATTTTTGCCCGAAGCGTGAAAATGCAAGCCGTTCCTGACCCTCCTTACGTCGAGAATCGGCGCGGCTGATGCAAACGCACAATTATACATAACAAACATACCCACACACACGCACATATATATGTATGTGTATAGTATACACAGCTGGTTGGAAAAGTGCATATTGCTCGTTTTATCGCCCTCGTCCCCGGTTGTTCATGTACGTATATCGAATTTTTTTGTTTCCTCTTTTTCTTTTTCTTTTTCATGATGTAACGTCGAAGCTAGACCGCTCAGAGCCAATTTTTCTTGCGTCAGAAAACGTTTTCGCATCGTTTTACGCGCCGTTTCGTCAGCGAGCACGTTCGAGACGTCTGACTGACTGGCTGGGGGGCTCTCTCGTTGCCTCGACCACTGCAGATCGCGTATATATTTCTACCTTGGTGTGGCGTGACTCGATCTCCGTGACTCATTAACGACTTGAGGTATTATTCACTGTATATATGTATATGTATATACGGATATAGATATAGGTATCGCTTCCTTATCGCTCGCCTCGGAAGACGCACACAAACACGCGGGAGCAGCTTCGAGGTCTCTCTTTTTCTTTTCTTTTTCATTCGATCTTTTTTTTCTCTAATCTTTGTCACGAAATCACGAAATATTGGTCCGAGACGAAGAATACGAGACGAAAATTTATTATATTTTGTTATTCATTGTTTTGCAACGAATATCTTTTTCCGGGTTTTTACGATAGGTTCCTTTTTTTTTACCTTTACGTTTGGATTACGATTTTGTTTACGTTGCCACGCGTTTTATCGCGGCACGAGGAAATTTTTGAAATCTCGTGTTATCAGAATCCGGAAAAATCATCTTTCTCACACACGCTTCGAGACGTTTCGACGAGACGGTTGGTGCGCTCGGTCACCGCACCAAATATTGGCAGCTAGCGCGATCGTCTAGGATTCATTCGCTGTCGGCGAGATAGAAAATTAATTGCACTATATAAGCTTATTAGGGGGCGAGAGAGGGGTAGATGGGGGGGGGGGGGTAGATAGTTTACTATTTTGGAAGCTGACGTTGATTTTGTACATTGTTATTTATCGACGGAAACAGCGGTATTTTTCCATTTTTTTGTGTGTGTTTAAAAATCGTTGTCAAATGTTGTTTTTCCTTCCTCGTGAAGTAAAATAGAATTGACCCTGTGATATTATTCTCGAGATATCGTCGTACGTTCTCGTAGTACGATATTTTCTAGAAATGTACGGTGATCGAGCGCGATATCGAAGACTGGCGTAGGGACGATTCGCGAAGGTTTTTTTTTGTTGCTTTTTTTAAATATATTATATTAGTTTTTTTTTAATCGATCGAAAATCAATTAGCATAATTATCATTAAATTTGTTCGTCTGCAATAATATCGCAATTTTTTTTACGAATGTCGATAATTAGCCTATTTCGCCTGGGTAATTAGCTAGCAGTATGTTGCGATCGATCAATTATCGTTACATCATTTTTTCACCGATCGATTATTTTAAATTCTCTATCTTCTGCTCTCTCTCTCTCTCTTTCTCTCTCCTCGAGTCGATGTTTCGTCCGTCTCCCGCGTTTCCACTTATAAAACCCGAAGCTAAAAGAAAAAAAATGAATGTAAAAACGCCGTTCGTCCTGTTTTTGCCAAGAACACACACACACACACGCATACTCACACATACATAGATTATCCTGTCTCCTGTAGCATCGCGGATTGAGCGGACGTTTATTGGTAATGAATTCAATTACCCGGACGCGAAGCATCGTACGGATCTGATAGACGTATATATATTTATTACATAGTCCCGCAGAGCGACAGAGAGAGAGGGAGAGAGAGGGAGAGAGAGAGGGAGAGAGAGAGAGAGGGAGAGAGAGAGAGAGAGAGAGAGAGAGAGAGAGAGAGAGAGGAGAGAGAGAGGGAGAGAATCAGCCCCCCTCGGTGACTTTCCAATTCCTCTGGGTTTCCAATAAACTCGTAGAGCTCGAGTGGCACGAGGTGGATGGAAGAGGGTGGAAGGAGGTGGAAGCCGTACAGATCCACTGCAGTAGCACTCCTGCATCGTTCGAGCCATTCAATTCCAAAGCAATTTCGAACGTTCTCGATTGATAATACAGAGAGACAGAGAGAGAGAGAGAGAGTGAGAGAGAGAGAGAGAGAGGGAGAGAGAAAGAAAGAGTGTTACAGTCATTAATTGTCCAGCTGTGCGGATGACCGATTCGTCCTTCGCTACCCAGCAGATATTCTCGTTCGATTTTCCCACTTTACTTCCCCTCTTCTCGCTCATCCGTAGCCCCCCTCCCCTTACCTCATCCCTCCATAAAGAGAGAGAGAGAGAGACAGAGAGAGAGACCCATCCGGGAATTATTCCCCACAATTTCCTGGATTTTGAATTACGCGTAAATCACTACGCATACACACACACATATACGTACACAAGCATATTTATATCTACACGGTATATAAGCGCGATATAGAAAGTTGGGTCAAAATAATTTACCCCGTGGGTAACGATCGGAGTATGGAGAGGTTTTTACGAGAAACGACGACGCCTCACAATGAATTGTCAAATTGCGGCGAGGCTCGTAAAATACTGAGAAGAGACGAGGTAAAAGAGCTCTTTCGCAATTTAACGAATTTAATCGATGTTACGGTCTCGCACGATTTTCCGGTGAGGTTCGTTTGCGGGGATAGAGATAGATAGATAGATAGAGATAGAGAGAGAGAGAGAGAGAGAGAGAGAGAGAGAGAGAGAGAGAGAGAGAGAGAGAGTGTGAGAGAGAGAGAGCGAGAGAGAGAGCGAGAGAGAGAGAGAGAGAGAGAGAGAGAGAGAGAGAGGGAGAGAGAGAGAGCGATGAATAGAGAGAATACGGAGAGGAAGAAAAAAAGAACGCGTCGGGGAAGAGGACACACCTATACAGGGTGTTACGACCTCTGCATCGTTGTATACGTTTTGTAATATATAGATATGTGTATCACGAGGTGATGGTATATCTGTAGGATATTATCGCTACATAATGTATATAGCGATTCTATAGCAGAGCCGGTGACATATATATATACGTGGAGTTCTCTCTCGAAGTGACGTATGGGCCGTTTCCTGCTAACTTGGTCATTTCTCTTAAAACGTTTTTTTCTTCTTCATTATTTGGCAACGCTCGAAATGATTTATCGATGAATTTTCGAAGTTTTTATTATTAACATTTTTGTTTTCCTTTGATCTTTGATACGAGATTATTGTCATATTTATATTTTTCATGGCATTGAACAAATTATTTTTTTATTTATTTTATAATTTTTTCGTTCTTCGCCGTTGCTACGTTTGTTATTTTTTGTTCACTTTTATGTTAAATCCGTGGATTATCCGTAAGTTAATATTTGTCCTGTCAATATTTAGTCGAATATAATTTTTTTTACGATTTTGAAAATTCGATACAATTTCTAGCTTAATAGGACATTCGCGTTAAAAACGAAAAAATTATATCTCTATTTTTGTTTTTTTTATATCGCGTTCGGCGAATAAAATGTAACTACGATTTTATTTAACGATCGAAACGACGACTCAACTTTATTGTATCGACACGTTTTTATTTTTTTCCACGCCTTAGCGTTTCCAAGATCCGTCGGAGATAACAAAATAAAAAGTGTCTCGAAGAGATCGATGGATAAAATACACCTTTTGTCAATTCCAAAAAGTTCGCATTTGCGTCATTCTTCAAATTGATAAATTATGTAAAAATTCTGAGAAATAAAAGAAAAACAAAGAAAACACCACTGACCGAGTTTACAAAGAACGCCCCATATAGGTGGCGAGGCCGTATTACCGCACACACACCCACATGCACGCACGCGCACCCTCGTCCGCGCACCCACACACACCGCGCGCACATGCGAGACAGTTTCGCGTTTTGATTCAAACGGCAATATGAAATAATGCATATCTTTCCACGACGAGTCGAAACGAAACCATTTCCGAATGCTTTTTGTCGATAATATCGTTCGATTTCCCGTGTTGTTCGAAGAGCCCGCGGAAATGACTTATGCATGATGCTATCGTTGTTACGCACTGTGTACACTCTGTACGTATACCTTTTGTAACGTTACGAGCGATCATCCACGCGATAAAACGAATCGCTAAATATTTTTCAATATTCTCCCTTCTCATCGGTGCGGAAGGGCGTCGATTTTGTAATTTAATTATTCGAAATTGTATTTGCATCGTTGCGAGAGGCGAATTTACAATGAGGCGCATGGTCCGTGGGTCCGTCAACAGCTATCGTCTTATACATAGATATACTTCACGTGTATTATTTTATTTTTATTTTTTTTTTCCTTAAATATGTATACTTTATTTGATTAACCACGTGTCTCCACTCACGAGCTCGTTTACTCTATGTTGTGTGAATTGTATTCTCATCTCTGCATTAGAATATACGGAGTTATATATATATATATATATATATATATATATATATATATATATATATATATGTGTGTGTGTGTGTGTGTGTGTGTGTGTGTGTGTGTGTGTGTGTGTGTGTGTGTGTGTGTGTGTGTGTGTGTGTGTGTGTGTGTGTGTGTGTGTGTGTGTGTGTGTGTGTGTGTGTGTGTGTGTGTGTGTGTGTGTGTGTGTGTGTGTGTGTGTGTGTGTGTGTGTGTGTGTGTGTGTGTGTGTGTGTGTGCATATAGTGGCTGCTGGGATCGTCTGTTCTAATGAGATTCTGAAAACGCGCGATTACAAGCAGGCGTTGGTTGCCCGGTGTACATATATAGCCGCTAATTGCATCACCTTGGCAAAAAGGAACCTTGAAAAAAAAAATGCATCAACTCGTTTCTTCCTTTGTTGAAGGTCTAATTACCGAGCGAGGAGAGTGTACTAAAAAAAAATGAACAGTATAGAGGCCCCCACGGTTCGAGTACCGGAGGTTTTACAAATTTTCCGCGAAAGCTGACTTACTGTCGTGATTATCGTGCCAATGCTAAAAGAACGATTATTAGATGGTTAGATTTTTATCGGAGTGGTAATTTTAATTTTTTGATAATCGTGCGGAATTCTAGCTTAATCGTTGGTAATACAAGCGCGAGGGGAGAGATTTACTAATAGATAACGTGTCGAGTATCAATGCTAACTCCTGTTAATAACGGTCGTTAAAAATTCATAGCGAATTATTACGTGACCGGGGGGCATATCCATTATACTATCTGTATAGCTATATATATATATATATGGTGTACGTGTGTGCATGTGTTGTAAAAATGATACAAAGTCGAGAATCGTCGTGTTGAATACAGCTCTGTGCTTCCATCTGTAAACATTTTCTCCAAGCTGAAAATATCGAGAGAGTGACTCTGATAGTTACAAAGTATATGTTGGTTAATACGAGTAACATATTGGTTACCATTTGTGAGTATATTATCGAGGCGGTATAAGACTAGAATTGGAATTTCCAACGTTGGATAATTTTGTAACAGCGGTCGGTATAATGGTTTTTGCCTTTTCATATTTCACCAGAACTTACCGACTTCTGGATTCTTACCTACGGGGCAGTAGACGTAATTCACTCGACGGCCGCGGTGACAGTGGCGCCACGAGTTTGGACGCGCATCGAGTGCGTGCAAGAAGTGTGGTTATGCCGGAACCCGCGTATTAATTTTTGTTTGTGTTTGTGTCTTAATGGTGTAATTTTCTTACGGTAAGTGTGTTTTTAAAGATTTTTCTAGGGCTTAGGGGTCATTAGAGTTTTCAGGGGTTGTTCCAATGTTAGTATTTTTCTTGATTTCGCCCTTGTAGCACTATGATCTCTTCTCACGATGTTTGAGGTTATCCTATTGTTGCTCCCACTTGAAGGAACTTTACCATCAATTATTAAAAAATTCTTTAGAATTTAGATTTTGACTGCAATATATGAAAAATTACCTGAATTGTAAATTTACGAATGAAAGAGTATACGGCTGTCAATGTTTGTATTTGTGCACTGGTTTAGAAAATTTCAAAAGAATTGTTTGCTCTTTCGGAAAAACTATAGCAAGGAAGGAAAACCGGCGGGGATTCAGATCTTATAAAGTTATGAACGTGCCTTCTATAAAGGCGTCACAAACAATAGAGTGCAATCATTTATTTTTTTGATTTTATTTATCTCGGCCATTTCGAAACAGGACATAATTCATCATGGACGCCGATCTTTACGACGAGTTTGGCAACTACATCGGGCCTGATTTGGCTTCCGAGAGTGAGGATGAAAATGAATATGGAAATGTAGGAGATGACGCAGACGATAGGGATCGTTCCGACGAGGAAATAGAGGAGGACAAGGATGAGTTGCGAGATCATGCGGAACAGACTTCGATGGCTGTTGTACTGCACGAGGATAAACGTTACTATCCTAGCGCTTTGGAAGTCTATGGTCCAGATGTAAGTTCATAGGAAAAACCATCATCACGTTTTTTGTAGAAACTTTCTTAACCCGTCGTGAATGAGGTCAGGTATTTTATACCCGACCGTTTATAATAGCTGGTATAATTATTGTTCACCTCATTCACACCGGGTTAATTAGTATTGAAAAGATCACTCATTTAATCTCGTTCAACACTTTCGAGCAAAAGTAGATCTTTCATTATTCTTTAAAGTACAAATTAAATTGTAGGTAGAAACACTGGTACAAGAGGAAGATGCGCAACCTCTGGACAAGCCTCTCATAGCTCCAGTCAGGAAGCCAAAGTTTCAAATAAAACAGCAACAATTACCCGACACGACGTACAGTATAGAATTTCTTGCGGACATGATGGATGCTCCTCATTTAATTCGTAACGTAGTACTGTTAGGTCATTTGCATCATGGAAAGACGACTCTCGTCGATTGCCTCGTGCGTCAAACGCACCCGAATATGCACAGTGTCACTGACGAGAAACCTCTGAGATACACAGACACGCTTTTTACCGAACAGCAAAGAGGCGTATCGACAAAAGCCACTCCGGTCACTCTATTGTTGCAAGACGTCAAGTCAAAGTCTTACCTCTTGAACGTTTTCGATACTCCCGGTCATGTGAATTTTTCGGACGAGGCAACAGCCGCGATTCGCGTTTCCGACGGTGCCATCATCGTCGTCGATGCAGCCGAGGGTGTTATGCTCAATACGGAACGTCTTCTCAAACACGCGTTACAGGAGAAACTCGCTCTAACCGTTTGCATCAACAAGATAGATCGTCTCGTGCTAGAATTAAAATTACCTCCTCTCGACGCTTATTACAAATTACGACACATAATCGAGGAAGTCAATGGCCTGATTGCAATGTACTCCGACGCGGAGAATCCCATTTTCGTCTCACCCGCTGCCGGTAACGTTTGTTTCGCCAGCTCCGAGTACAATGTTTGCTTCACATTGAAATCCTTTGCCGCTCTTTACGCGAGAAATCATCCTACGTTAAATGCCGGGGAATTCGCGAAAAGATTGTGGGGCGATATATATTTCAACTCGAAGACACGAAAATTCATCAAAAAACCACCGCACAATACGGCGCAGAGGAGTTTTATAGAATTTATTCTGGAACCTCTTTACAAGATATTCGCACAGGTCATCGGCGATGTCGACACTACGTTGCCCGATGGTGAGTCGTACAGAATTTCAATTGAGTAATATTATTTCTTCGATGATGGGCCAATTGCAGAATTAAATAATCAGAAAATTAATGCACTATTTCAGTACTCGACGAATTGGGCATAAGATTATCGTCGGAGGAAATGAAAATGAACATTCGACCATTGCTGCGATTGGTGTGCACTCGTTTCTTAGGAGACATGTGTGGCCTGGTCGATATGTGCGTCTCACACGTGCCCAGTCCCCACGCACACGCGGCCACAAAGGTGCAGCATGTTTATACGGGAAGCATGGACTCTCCGATAGTCCAAGACATGATCAATTGCGATCCTGACGGACGTCTGATGATTCACAGTACAAAAATGTATCCTACGGAAGATTGTACGTTGTTCGTAGTGCTCGGTAGAATAATGTCCGGTACGCTGGAGGCTGGACAACGCGTGAGAGTTCTCGGCGAGGCTTATTCACGAGCGGACGAGGAAGATTCGAGAATATTAACTGTAGGAAGACTCTGGATCAGCGAGGCTCGTTATTCCATCGAACTTAGTCGTGTGCCTGCAGGAAATTGGGTTCTTATCGAGGGAATCGACAGACCAATCGTCAAAACTAGCACCATTACCGATCTCAGCAATTCCGACGATCTTCACATCTTCCGACCTTTGAAGTTCAACACACAGAGCGTCATCAAGATCGCTGTTGAACCGGTAAATCCGTCGGAACTCCCGAAAATGTTGGACGGTTTGCGTAAAGTCAACAAGAGTTACCCGCTGTTAGGGACTCGGGTCGAAGAGAGCGGCGAGCACGTTGTTCTCGGCACCGGTGAATTGTATCTCGATTGCGCGATGCACGATCTGCGTCGTATGTACTCGGAGATAGATATTAAAGTTGCCGATCCCGTCGTCGCTTTTGCCGAGACCGTTGTAGAAACGAGTTCTCTCAAGTGTTTCGCCGAGACACCGAATAAACGCAACAAATTGACGATGATCGCCGAGCCTCTGGAGAGAGGACTGGCCGAGGACATCGAGGCCGAACACGTTAGGATAACATGGAACAAGTATGCTTATTATTCCAATTTCAGACTCGAGAGTGTCCGACTGATCGACCGATATTTGATTTTTCTAGAAAACGTTTGGGTGAATTTTTTCAAACTAAGTACGACTGGGATTTGCTGGCTGCTCGAAGTATCTGGGCTTTTGGACCAGACTCGACGGGCCCGAATATTTTGGTGGACGATACTCTGCCATCGGAAGTGGACAAATCTCTGCTGAGCAGCGCGAGAGACGCGATTACTCAGGGATTCCAGTGGGGCACTCGAGAAGGTCCTCTCTGCGAAGAACCAATTCGAAATGTAAAGTTTAAAATATTGGACGCGATTATTGCTCAGGAACCGTTGCATCGTGGTGGTAAGTGTCGATTTTAAATTTATTCGAAATTTTTTCTAGTTTAACGCCGAATCTCCATTTTTTCATTCAGGTGGTCAAATTATTCCCACTGCAAGGAGAGTCGCCTATTCGGCATTTTTGATGGCAACACCGAGACTGATGGAACCTTACCTGTTCGTCGAAGTACAAGCACCGGCCGATTGCGTTTCGGCTGTTTACACGGTCCTTGCCAAACGTCGAGGTCACGTTACTCAGGACGCACCTGTTCCAGGTAGTCCTTTGTACACGATCAAAGCATTCATTCCAGCAATCGACAGTTTCGGTTTCGAGACCGATCTGCGCACGCACACGCAAGGACAGGCTTTCTGTCTCTCGGTGTTTCATCATTGGCAAATCGTACCTGGCGACCCTCTCGACAAGAGCATCACGATACGACCGCTCGAACCTCAACCAGCGACGCATCTCGCGAGAGAATTTATGCTGAAGACCCGACGACGAAAAGGACTGTCCGAGGATGTCTCGATAAATAAATTCTTCGACGATCCTATGTTGTTGGAATTGGCGCGTCAAGATGTATTATTAAATTATCCCCTGTGATGAAATAAATATCATCCTCATGGAGTATCTCCTCAACGTATCAAATTTGTTATCCCCATTATGTGCAATTCACCCGAACCTTCTTTTTTGTGAAGATATTTCTTTCAACGATCCGGACGCTACGTGTCAGTTAGCAATCCGTACGAATGTTTCATGTGCGCTCGTTCAAATCTCTAAACTTGTGATAAGAAAATGGTTCTGAAACGTTTGGTGTGAGATGCGCTGGGGCTCATCAGTGTTTCTCATTCTGCTGTTCGAAATATCCAACATGAGATACCGTGGTACGAGGTACCTCGTATCTTTGAATCACCCTACATATTTTCTACCCCTATATACATGTAGCTCAAACGAACCTTGTGCAGATAAAGAAATTCTCGGCTATTCCATTAGTAATTAATTTTGTTTTCTCATATCCCTTATTTCCCCGACATATATGTTTTTATTTTTTGCAGACATTTTTCAAAGTGAAGATATGTTGTGATTCTGAAAAATATTTGTCACATTCCACAATGTTCAGCCAAATGAACGAGCAAAAACGAGTATTTCTATTTTGATTAATATATTTTTCAAATATTGTCACAAAAGGTAAAAAAAAAACTTTTTAATTAAAAAAAGTAGTTATTGTCGTCTTGAGAGTACGGTTGCATGTAAATGTCGATTATGACGGTCCGGAACTTGAGAGGAATGTGAGCTAAAATAAATACCTATATAATACCTATATCGAGTAATTTTGCAGAAGCACGAAGGTCAAAAAATGTCATGCGGCGACAAAAAGTCTAATTGGCGAAATTAGGGAAAAACATACTACGGTTATTAGCACGGAAAGATAAGCGAGGAATTTCTCCCCCTCGAGATTCATAATGCCCCATTTCCGACCCCCTCCCCACCTCCACCCATGAAAAACTATTCTCATCTCTCTTACGCACGTAGTACATCCGTTCAACGTTCGGACTCGAGACTCGTCGCTGCAGCGCATACCTAGCGAGGCCCCCGTGAGTCCTGCGAAACACGCGACTCCCCGGTCTCTCCCCTCTCCAAGATGGCCGCGGTTGAATGTGATTTTATCCCGCAGGGGTCGCCACCGTTCGCAGAGCAGGTTAGGCCCCACCGTGCTGGGATAAACGGCGGAAGGGTAAGAGGTGGCTTGCAGGTGCCGCCATGTCAGTGCATGCCTAACCTCGTAGCCGCGCGGAACGCGAACGCTTAGGCACTTGGATGCGCAAACGCCGCGAATACACAAACGCCGCGATAAACTCGAGTGTCGCGTATCGAAATTTAGTCTCTTTATTCACGGGTATCACGACGTGTGTCCCCTGTTCTAAGTGCGTTGACACACGATCGTCCGCGATTCGTTCGAAGACGACGATTAGCAAGGAGAGAACAAAGACGTGTGTGTCTGTCTGTCGGTGGTGTATATATGTGTGTGTGTGTGTACGAGAGACGGGGCACGCTGGGAAGGAATGCGCTTGAAATGAGGAAGAAAGCAACAGGCTGTGCCTCTTAGAAAATATACATCTACGTGTTTACCCTCCCTCGTGCGCAATTCCCCTCCCACCGGAGACAAGAAAAAACCTTCGTCGCGAATCTGGCGCAGGTATCGTTTTCTTCCTCACGGACGATAAAATCTCGTTGTCGAACAAAATCACGAGCGTCAAAGAGACACGAGAGAGAGAGATGGTCTCGCACACAGTGGCGGAGTCTGCGAGCTTTTCAGCTCGTTAGTTCGCTCGAAAGCTCGAATATAAAGCGAGTAACGAAAATAGCAACGACAACAAAATAAACGAAAAAAACGTCTATGTCGTTTTTTCGTAACCTTTCTAACGTCCGAAGCACATACACACGCACGGAAACAAAACAACGTTTCCAGCCAACAAATAGAGCGATCGCAAATAAAAGTGTGACAGAGAGTGTTTTACGTCGCGAAGAATAAATGAAATGGTGAAAAGGAGAATAACGAAGGAGTGATTTGTGTTTACGTGCCCAAGGTGTCAATAGTGTGTCGTGTTTACGGTTAAACGGCGAAATACGGAAAACAACGTAGAAACGTGTGAGTGAGGGTAGAGTGGGGTGAACGAAAATGAGAATAAAATATACGAGTGCAACATTCGACGAATAGTCGAAGAATCGTCAAGAGGAAAGATTCGCGAGAAGTAATCCCCGTTGAAGTAAGGAAGGAAGGAAGGAACGAAAAGCATAGCCCTTTGGCTAAGCATTGAAAATTCTTGGATATTTTTTCGAGTACCCACGTGCATTCTCGCGATCGGTACGGCCCCAGGGCGTTCGCCCGCGCGCGGTGCTGGTGAATTCCTCCGGTCATGGGAAGGCCAAGATAATAGAAGGAGAAACGGGGAGGCGGCGGAGGAGGCGGAGGAAGGAGGAGGAGGTGGTGGAGGTGGTAGCGGGAGAGGAAAGAAGGAAGAAGAAGGAGAGAAGGTGGCGACGGGACGGTATTGCCGTCGTTCGGCGCGGGGTTTCGTGCGGTTGTACCGTGAGCGAAAATCGACGCGCGCAAGAGCAGCAAGCACGGCGTTCGGCAGGCGAGAGCCGGGATGCGGCGTGGCCGAGGCGGCGGCTGCTGCCGGCTTGTACGAGGAACGACCGACGACGAGGAAGAGGAGAAGAACGCCGGGAGAATGGGTCGCGACGATGTTGCGCGTACGTCGCGTTATATTTTACTCGGATTTTGTCTCGGGCTCGTGGCGGTTAATGCGCCGGTAGCGAGCTCGGAGATCGTGCGTTACCTCGAGGTATCGGAAAACGCGCCTGCCGGTACGAGAGTAGGTTTCATCGACGCGGACAGTCCGCCTTATCTGGTCGTGCCGGTGCCAGGTTCGGCGGTCAAGGCTGATCTAATAGTCGAGGAGGCAACCGGGGAGATAAGAACCCGAGTGCCTCTCGATCGGGAGACGCGTTCTTCTTACAGTCTCGTGGCGGTTGCGCACAACGTACGCGTCGTTGTCAAAGTTCTCGACGAGAACGACAACGCGCCAAAATTTCCCGTCGAGGATACGGACGTTGAATTTCCCGAAAATTCACCGAGAGACGCGAAACGCGCTTTACCACCGGCCAAAGATCCAGATTTAGGACGTTACTCGACTCAACGTTACGAGATCGTCTCGGGTAATCACGAGGACGTTTTTCGTTTGGCACAACATCGTGGACGCGACGGTGTATTGTATCTCGATCTACAGAACTCGGGCTCTCTCGATCGCGAGTATCGCGCGCACTACGAGCTCCTCATCGAGGCGTACGACGGTGGTACGCCGCCATTAAGCTCGCGCCTGCGCGTTAACGTCACCATACAGGACGTAAACGACAATCCGCCTATATTCAATCAGACTAGATACGAGGCTAGCGTGCCGGAAAACGCGACGGTAGGCACCTCGATACTCGCGGTTAACGCTAGTGACGCCGACAGTGGCGCCAACGGACGTATCGAGTACTCGATTAATCGGCGCCAAAGCGACCGAGAGGAAATGTTTCGTATAGATTCGGAGACAGGTATGATTTACGTAAACAAAGCGTTGGATTTCGAGTCTCGGGAGCGTCACGAGCTCGTGATCGTAGCTCGGGATCGAGGCGCCCAGCCGTTAGAGGCCAGTGCTTTTTTGTCGGTAAGGGTTACCGACGTGAACGACAATCAACCAGCCATTACGGTTATATTTTTGTCGGACGATGCAACGCCTAAGATCAGCGAGAGCGCGCAACCCGGTGAATTCGTGGCTAGAATATCTGTCAGCGATCCGGATTCTCGAACGGAATATTCCAATGCCACGGTAACCTTGAGCGGCGGTGACGGTCATTTCGGTCTCGCTACTAGGGACAATATTAGGTATCTCGTTGTAGTCGAGAGACCTCTCGATCGCGAGGAAAAACCCATCTACGATTTGTCGATCGAAGCTACCGACGCCGGTACACCCCCTTTACGAGCGATTCGAACTTTTCGTCTTCTCGTTACCGATGTCAATGACAATGCTCCTACGTTCGAGCAGGAGAGATACGAGGCCCATTTGCTCGAAGCTTCGGAACCCGGTACACCCGTGTTGAAAGTCAGGGCTAACGATATCGACGAGGGCGTCAATTCGGCGATACGTTATTCGATCGTTAATTCTAGTTGGTTCGCGATCGATCGCGATACCGGTCTTATCAGCACCGTTAGTCACGTCGATTGCGAAACCGATCCTGCGCCCACCCTCGTCGTCATTGCCGCGGATTCCGGCAGACCTTCGCTCAGCAGCACAGCGACCGTAAGATTGACCGTTCACGATTTCAACGACAACGAACCGATCTTCGAGAAACCGCTCTACAACGCTACCATACCGGAGAATCTCGAAGTCGGACGATGTTTCATCAAGGTGAGCGTTTTTTCGATGATGTTCTTGGGGTGGATTGGGCTGAGGTTTTATCGATCGGCCTCGAGAAGGGTTTATCGATTAGCGATCTTTTCGATGGTATTTTAATGTTGGATGATTTTTTTTTGGGCTGGTATTTGGTTGTCTGGCCCGATAATGATTGTTTCAGGGTTTTTTAAAAGGAATTCTGATTAATTGGGGGTTATAAAATTGGAAGGGAATGATGAAAACTGAATTTGCTCGGAAATCGGGCTTAACCCTGTCACTGTGGCGTGCTCTGGGCCCAATCCATCACTACGGATGGAGCGTTATTCGCATGGTCACTGTGACAAGTCACAGCGACCCGAAATAAGCAGAGTGCACAGAACAATACTGAAACAATTGCCGAACAATACTGAAACAGTTGCCGATATTTAGTTGCTAACCTACATAGGACGATAGATTCCATTGTTGACTCAATTGGTAAATCAGTAAAGGTGTTATAGCAAAACAATGTAGAGAGCGAATATATACGCCCGGTCGTATATATAGATGGACTCGCGAGAGCGTATACGTACTCATGTAGCAGTGAAATGGTTAATTTTTTAGAAGTTTCTTCTCGATATTTTCATGTTGGGCCCAATATCGATAATTTCAGTCTTTTTCTAATTTCGATCAATTTCGGATTACAAAAAAGAAAGGAAGCGACAACAATGGAATTCACTCCAAAATCAGACTCAATTTTTGACAACTTCTTCCTCGATACTTTCATATTGGGCCCAATATCGATAATTTACATTTTCTCCTAATTTCGCCAAATCTCGATTTACCAGAAACTTGAAAACGATCGATAAAAACAGAAAATTTTCCATCAAACCCAAATCCCCAAAAAAAAAATAAAAACAAACATTTTAACCACGTGCCCGATTAGAAAGCACCAAGATCATTTTCCTCGCACGAAAGACAATCCTTAATTTATTATCGCAATTAGTCCAGGAGGTTTTTCCTCTCGAGCAAAACGCTCATTACGCATAAAGCTAGGAATGCAGTAAGGAGATTGGTACTTGAAGCAACCTTTCTCCTTTCTCTCTCTCTCTCCCTCTTACCGTGTTGGCCATCTCCCGAGATTGTACAGAGTGATGATCGTAATGACTCCTAAACCACTGTCTGACATCTGGCATTAGGCGTCCACTCTCTCTCTCTCTCTCTCTCTTTCTCTTTCTCTCTCTCTCTCTCCCTCTTTCTCTCTCTCAAGAGAACGCTAACACCCGCAGCAATTGTTGCCGTTTACGAATGCTGCTGTTTCTGGACCGTTGCAACTTGGTTCTCTTGCTCCTGCCCTTCAATCCTATATATATATATATATATTCAAGTATACGAGGGCTTCTAGGATGCGAGGGCAACACCGACCGAGAGAAGGAGAAAGAGAGAGAGCTCTCCATTTCGAGTGCAAACGGACTACGCAGGCTACCCCAGTGTATATATATCACACCTGTACTTGCCATCCACTCGTATATACCCCCGGTATAATACGTGGGCACACCAGAAACATAGCATTCTCGTGGAATGTACGTCGAGCAGGCTCACACTGCTCGACCGGACAACGTATATACGCGCTATATACTCCACCATGCATGTCTAGTGATTTTTTAATCTTCTATACACAAAACTATATCTATATGTATACATGCATACAGATTTATATATATATGTATATATTCACGTATAGCTGTAGGGTATATATTTATATATGTATGTAAAGAGTACATCGCGATAAACGCGTCTGATAAAAACAAATGTTTCGTACATATTGTGTCCAAATGTCGAACGTATCGTCGAATGCATTGCCCGGTGCTCTCTGGCATACACAGACGAACGAGGTGGAGGTCCCCTTGGTGTTTTCTGCACGAATGCCCCGTGCGTGGATTCATCGAACTACGGTTTTCTTTCTCTCTCTCTCTCTCTCTCTCTTTCTCTCCCTTTCTGTCTTTCTCTCTCTCTCTCTCTCTCGTGACGGAGAGAAAGCGCGCTCCCGCATGCTGCCGTCTGCGAGTACCGAGAGCACTCTCTCGGTAGGCAGATATCTCAGGGCCGGGTGAAACGTGGTTATAGTACCTACGTTTTAAACGCGATGCCCAGGAAGACGGAGAAAGAGAGAGAGAGAGAGAGAGAGAGAGAGAGAGAGAGAGAGAGAGAAGGTGCTATTTCTGCGTTCGTAAAGCGAACTTTCCAATGTGCACTTGAGCTTCGCGACTGTCTCGGTGAAACGCTCGAATGCATAATACACCGGACGATACAACGTTTCGTATTCGATATTTCTTCTATCGAGCTGTCCGGTGTCGATACGAAAATTAACGAAAGAAATATCGAAATAAACAACGCTAGTGATATTTTCCTCTTTTTTTTTTAGATCGTTTTTTCACTCGAAAATTTCGCCGTTCGAATATCAATGACTTTTTATTATAAAATTACTTATATTTGATTTCTAGGACAAAAATTCAATGCAACGAGATTGAAGAAATTATGAGAAATTTTTTATTTACGAAAAAAGACAAATTTTATCGCGGACAATCTTCGTTCTCTAAATTAAAAAATTGAAAATAATATCCAGAAAATCTTTTCAATTATAGCCAGAATTTCAAACAGTTTTTAACAGTTTTTAAAAAGGGAAAGAACAAAATCACTCGTCCAGTAAAAAACGGTTAAGTCTTATATTTGTAAAAAAAAGAAGTTTTAATTACATTTCGTGTTTAATTCGTAACTTTTTCTACCGTCGTACGAAATCGTCATTAATCCGAGAATAACGTCGTTGCGATTACAGCGGATCGTTGGCCGTTAAAGTGCGAATACATCTCCATTCTTACGGCGGCGACCTTCCCGCGTGCGCCAATAAAGCCCGAGAGAGACGTTTTTCGATTGCGCAACCCTCGGAATTTCGTTCCTCATCGTCCTCGTGTGCCATGGATATATTTACCATAGGGAGAGAGAGAGAGAGAGAGAGAGTGGAGGAAGAAGCGAAGCGATATCATAACACTCGAGTTGACGAGAGAAAAAAAGAAAAAAAGCGAAAGAGAAAGTGAGAGAGCGGCAGAGCGAGAGAAAGAAAGAAATAGGTGGGGATACGTATAGGAGAATTTAAAAGTAAAAAGATCGAAGCGAAAGAGAGAGAGAGAGAAAGAGAGGAAGAGAGAGAAGACTGTGAACTTGTGTGTGGTGTGTTAGGGCAGGCCGGACGGAAGAACGAGCTGGTAACAGCGGGCGGTTTGCTCGGGTCAAATGTCTCTACCGACATCGGTTTATTATCATAACTATATATATACACATATATGTGTGTATGTATATGAATACGTGTGAGAAGAAGAGACCAAGTCAAAGAGGACGTCTCAATGGGACTATGTGAAAAATGCGGAAATCACGGGTCGAGTTTTGTAGATGAGGATCGACATGGTTTTCTCACGTGAATTAAATATCGACTGTTGATTCGAATTCGCGTAGAAAAAAATATCCCTACATTGTTTTTACTTTTTTCGTTATACCTAAATCGATCTAACGATTTTTTTTCTAGAATTTCTCGATTTATCAAAACTCCCGAAAGTTTCGACGAAATGTGATTGAAAATTATGATTATTTGATACAATTTTTGTTTAATTATAGGAAATATGATAATCGTAGTTTTGATTTAATTGTCATTGAGATCGTTGAAAATTGATTATTTTTATTGTGCAAAATAAACGTCTTTTTATACGACGATTTTTTTAACAAAAATGTTTTTCTTGGTTTTGTGAGAAAAATGAGGTGAAGCGAGTGAGGCAGAGAGTTGAAGACAGTGAGAGATAGCGAGGGGCAAGATTTGAGGCTCTTTCTAGGGCTGCGGAAGATTCTCGTCTCGAGTTCGCCCCGGTATGGGAAGAAGGTAGACCGTCTCGTTCCGCCGTGGATGAAAGAGGAAAGGAGGGAAGAAGCGTCGAGGGAGGGAGGGAGGGGGCATGAAAAGTGGCCAGGGTTGCGCGACCGAGAAGGTAGAGAGCGAGGAGTACTCATGAGGCAGCGAAAGAGAGAGAGAGAAAGAGAGGAGGCAAAATGCAAGGGAGAAAGAGAGAGAGAGAGAGAGAGAGAAGTGGTTGTGTGTTGTGTGTTGGGCGGTGATCGCGAGAAGACTGGCATAGAGAGAGAGAGAGAGAAAGAAAGATGAGAAGAAGAAGAAGAAGAAGGATACACGATGAGGCCGAGTGAGGCGACCGGCATTCCACGGGGTCCGTATTAATTATACCGAGACTCCGTTGATGCTGCGGGAGTGCGAACGAGAACTCTAAACTCGCGTCCCTGGGAGAAGCCACAACCACCATCGCACCCATCGAGAGAGAAATGGAAAGAGAGAGAGAGAGAGAGAGAGAGAGAGAGAGAGAGAGAGAGAGAGAGAGAGAGAGAGAGAGAGATAGAGAGAGAGAGAGAGAGAGAGAGAGAGAGAGAGAGAGAGAGAGAGAGAGAGAGAGAGAGAGAGAGAGAGAGAGAGAGAGAGCTGTATATAGGTGAGGTGTCGTCAAACGGATTCTCCTCTGATCGTAATAAATTGCCCTTCACCCCCTGCCACCATAATATCAACGAATCTATATATATACCTATATATATGTACCTACTTATGCATATTTAGACATAGACGCGTATATATGCATATATAAAGTAACAAATACATTTTTACTAATTAATTTGACGAAATATATATTTTCTTTTTAATTTTGAAAAATATACATTTTTTTTTATTCACATTAATATTGCAATTGTAATGATTAATATTATTAAAAATTGATTGATTTTCGATGGTGATTAAAATCGTAAAATATTTCGAATGCAAAATATATCCAAGAAATAATACCGAGTATTGTAACGGAGAATAATTCTTGTCAGGATTTTTTTGTGAAAATTAATTTTCATTCTTCTTTTCGTTTTGTTTTATTTGGAAAAAATTGATCGCAATTTTTCGAACGCGGGGAATTTTTTTCCGCCGCTTTACAGACGCGTTATTTTCGTCCAGGAGTATCGGCTCGCGATATATCTGCATTCTGCAACCGATCCTACGACGAATCGTTGTTTTCGAAGCACGCGCCTCTTTCTTCTCTCCCCATCATCACGAGCTCTCGATCTTCTTCGTTGTGGTTCGTGCGATCTACCGATATTCCGACCTCTCTCGTTCTCTATTCCTTGTCGGACGGAGAACGAGCGAGAGAGAGAGAGAGAGAGGCCAAGAGAGAAAAAAGCCCGAGTTATTTCGAGACGATGGGATAGGAGGGTTCTTCAGCAGGTGTAGAAGAGGACGGTGAGATAGGTATAAGGAGCTCGGACGACGAGGATACCCGGGCAAATTACCTTGGCTATACTCTACTACACATAAATACAGATATACACGTTTACGTGGAGGAAGCGAGAGAGAGAGACTGCGAGAGCCCCAAGCGCCTCTTCGGGCCTCTTCTATAACGCGAGTCTCAGTCGCTATATATATATATATATATATACATATAAACACACCGTCCAAAACTAAGAATCACGCTGTCCGAAAATACTTAGAATGCGAAGGAAAATCATGAAGTCCGAGCATACCCCAGTCTCGCGGAGACGACTGGAAATTAACGATTTATCAAGATTTTTTACAATCTCGACCGTAGAATTCAATTAAAAAAAATAAAAACAGTGGGATTATATTCTTTGGTAAAATGAAAAATTAAACGAAAATTTCTTTGCCCATCGGCGAGGTGTTTAAAGTTCAGAGATCGTATATGAAATTGGAGACTATTCCGTAGATTACGAAAATCACATTGTCGTTCTTAATTTTTGTGAAATTTATGCCAAAACAAATGTTTTAAATTGAATTTTTCCATTTTTCCACTGAGAATTTTCAATTAAGAATTTTCTTAATGTATTCTCGATAACGATTACATCGATGATAATTTTTCAATAATTCCATAAAACTTAACAATCCTAAGCTTTCGGGTTAACGAGATTGTCCATCGCGTCGCTAATTTTCCTCAATACAGTTTTCGTCTCGAAGAAACATTTCGGGTGCGAGATATAACATCTTGCTCTCAGCAAGTTGGACCACCTAGGCCGATGTATGCTGTAACCCGACAAACGGTTACGCCAAATTACGACGGATTACGCGAAACGCCACCAGATAATGGGCCGAACTCTCTGTCTCTCTCTCTCCCTCTTTCTCTGCCCCCTCCCTCAGTCACTCTCTATTTTACCGTGGTATTACGCACACAGCGATAAAGTACCGCGTGTACACAGTAAACGATCGGAGTTTCAAGTGATCCGAGTCTCGAAGAAGGCAGACAAGGAGAATTTGCGAGAGAGAGAGAGCGGTCAGTCGGCCACTCAGCGAAGCAAACTTAACCCGTACAGATCGTTACGTTTACGCGTACGTCCATCTCTCTCTCTCTCTCTTTATGAAAAAGGCGAAACTGTATAGGATGTATATTTATAGCTATATTTTGTATCGAATATCACGAGGTTACATTAAAATATGCGAAGTATTCTCCGTCTCTGTTTTATTCACTTCGGTGTGTGATATTGCCCTCTTTCTCTCTCTCTCTCTCTCTCAGCTTCGAAAACAGTCTTGAGAGAAAGAGAGTGAGTGAGTGAGAGAGAGAGAGAAGAGAGAGAGAGAGAGATTGGCGTGGCATTTACCGAAAACGCTCCCGGTGTACGGTTCGTGTGTGTGTTGCGTGTAAAGAGCAAAAGAGAGAGAGGGATGCGCGTGATCCTCGGTCACCGGTAGCCACGCGAGCGCTTGGAGCGATTTTCTCTTCTCCTTCATTCTCTCTCTCTCTCTCTCTCTCTCTCTCTCTCTCTCTCTCTCTCTCTCTCTCTCTCTCTCTCTCTCTCTTTCACTCTTCTTCGTTTCTTACTCCTCGCTCGCTCGGCATCGCGGCCAGAATAGCCCGAGCCCTTAATTCCCGTTTTCGGCACGAGAAAACCATTCGGGAGCGAAAGAAACTCTGGCGCGATGCAAAAATCGTGCCGGCGACGATGAGTCGGCGAGACGAAGACAGCGGAAAGGGGATGAAGAGAAAAACGAAAAAGTATAAGACAGAGAGAGAGAGAGAGGGAAAGAGAATGAAGAGCAGAAAAGAGAGAGAGCGAGAGAGAGAGGGAACTCGGGGCCAGTCACCGAAGAACGATTCATCAAAAATTAATTATCCATTGGGCTTTTGATCGAGCTACAAAATAGTTTAGCTTTTTTGCGTACAATGGCCCGGGCTTTCTCTCTCTCTCCCCCCCGCCCCTCTCTCTTTCACTCTCTCGAGCGTACCTACGCGAGCGCTTCGCAAACCTTGAGGGATCTCATCGTCGTGATTCGCATATAACCGTGGAGGCATGAGGAGGCAACCGGGAGATCGGTCCGAGCGAGAAAAAGGTGATGGAGAGAGAAAGCGAGTGAATGGTGGACAGAAAACGAACTCGGACGTGTGTCCGTTTTGTGTGTTCGACCATGTGTCCTCTCTATGTGTGTATTCTTCTCTCGGTGTATGTGTGTGTATGAGCAAAAGACGAAGAGGAGGGCAGAGAGAAAGAGAGAGAGAGAGAGAGAGAGAGAGAAAAGTTCTTCTCTCCTTGACGTCAGTCCTCTCTTCTCTTCTCGGTGTTACAAAAAAATCGTCCACGCCTCCGAACATCCTGCTGACCATCGCGCCCCGTCCATGCAACTTTCTTCGCGTGCGCATCCATCCAGCCGCGTTTGAAACCAACTTGGCAAATACGATTGCGCCTCGCCTCTTACGCCATTAATCTCCTGCGTGAAAAACTCAGCGTTACATTTTCTCATCTCTCTCTCACTCTCGCTCTCCCTGTCTGAAAATCGATCAATCTCGACAAAAATTCCAATTTTTTTCTTCTTCTATCGCACGAATCTTTTTCCAAAAACTTTTCCATTAATTCCCATTATTTCACAAATTCCCTATAAAAATAGAGAAAAACGATTGAAAAATTTGACAATCCGACGATCCGATCGTCGCATCTCGTCGATCGTATCGAGAAATTCTCGTGTTTAAAAAAATGTTCGTCGATTTATCGTCGATACCCTCGAACAGCTGATCGAAACGCACGTGAGCTCGCACGCGCGTACGACAAGCGCGAGAAGAAGGAGGAATAAAAGAAAGAAGAAAGAAGAAAAGAAAAAGAAAAATCTCACGTTTGCGCTACATTTGGCATCGCGCGAAATCTGTTGGGTAAAGAGCCGTGATACGAGCGCTGTTGGTCAAGGAGGAAAGGGGGCAGAAGCTCGCGAGAGAGCTCACGGAGCGATTTGTTTTACGCGTTGCACACGAGAAGAGCCGATGGAGCGCCCCGGGCCTTTTTACGAGCGACGCCCGGTGTGTATGGTGTATATGCTCTCCTACCAGCAGCTCGACTGCATATCAGGAGCAACGGCAGCATTATATGTACGCATATTATATATATATATATATATATATATATATATATATATATATATATATATATACGTGTGTATGTATGTATGTATGTATGTGTGTGTGTATTGTGACGAGGCATGGCGCAAGCGCGTATTCGTGACCGACGTGCGCTGGTCTCTCTGTTGTACGCCGGCTTTCGAAGCCCGCCGAGGAAGAAGTCGAGGAAAATAAGAAACGAGAGAGCGAGAGAGAAAAAGGGAAAAAAAGAGAGAGAGAGAGAGTGATAGAGAAAGAGAGAGAGAGAGAGAGAGGCAGAATTTTTTTCCTCGGTCCTCTTGTCTTTCTCATATACATTTCTTGCTCGAGTTCCCGCCACTTGTTAGAGGCCGGTGAGTGTGGACGCGCGCCCGCGCCATCTTTCTTATATTCTTCGTGGCCTTACTATAATTTCCTAAAGAAGAAGCAGGTCGTGGGGTAAGACGCGTTTTCGAAACGACGGGAACGGTAGAAACGTGCGTGGAGGAGAAAAGGTTTTAGTTCGGGTGTGTGTGTGTGTGTGTGTATAGGGCGGGGGAGTGAAAGGGACGAGAGGGGGTGAAAACACGCGGGGTTGAACGAGAGACGAGACGGTGTTATAGTCGAGGAATTTTAAGCCGTGAACCTTGTACCGAAGTTCTTTTTACCGACGAAATGGGAATACCAATGAGAATATGTAGCACACACACACATAAACACACTCGCATAAATATACATAAATATAAAGACACGCGTAAGCGTAAAAGGGAAGCACGAGGGTGGGAATAAGGAATCGATGTCTTTCAACCGGCAACTTTGCGCCACCTTTTACCTGTGCGTTCTTTTTTCCGTGCTTTCGCTCTTATTCTCAGGTGATCTTCGGTATCGCTCGTTACAGTGGGACCTTGATTTTGTCAACGGATCGTGAAGCGATTTTTTTTTCTTTGGATTTTAATATGGTTTGAAATGTTTTCGAAATTGGGATTGAAATTTGGCACAATTAATAATTAATATTTTTTATAGTTTTTTTTTTTTTTAAATATAACGAGGCCTTGATTATGTCGCTTAATTAAAGTTGGACTAATGTACCTCATTGGGCAAAATTAGGTAATTCATTTTGGAAAATCGATTATCAATTTTTCAAAATCGATAGTTTTCGGTGTCTCGTAATTATCTCGACGATACGAAGTTCAATAAAATATAAACAAATACAGTAGAGTCTCGATTCGTTCACGTTCTCGTTTTTTATATTCGACGAAAGAATGAGAAAAAGAAAAAGAAAAATCGCAACATAATTCCACCGCCGTCTACGCAACGTTAACATTCTCCTACACCGCCTAAAAACCCTTACGAGTTTCCACGTGTAACAAACCAGTACTCAATTTTCCCGAGTCGCGCACGAGTCCGGTCTCTCCTCCATTTCTCCTCTCTCCCTTTTCCCTCCCCCCACTCCATCTACACGTTTACGCGACAGAGAGCTAAAGATGAAACGTGAACGATGAAAAAAGTTCGATTGATCCTCCTCGCGTCTTCGCGTCGAATCATCGAATGACAAGAGAGAGAGAGAGAGAGAGAGAGAGGAAGAGCAAAGAAAAAAAAAACAAAAAACAAGCAAACAAAAATAAAAAAATAAGCGACGGTCGAAAAATAATAATAAAAAAAATAAAAATAAAAGTCCGTCGCGAGAGTCAATTGTGCGGCGATAGTTGTCCTCGAGTGAACGCGAGCGCGGGGTACGTAGTAGAGACGTACACACGCAGGACGGCGAGAGGGTTAGGGGTGGGGGAGTAGGAGGGCACGTAGTATCGAAGAGGGAAAGGCGAAAGGACGCTTCTGCGCGTATAACACATTCTATACATACACACATTCACATATTACATATATATATATATACACATTGTAGTATGTCGTATGTGTACTTGCACTCTTCTTCTTCTTCGTTGCTCGTTGCTACGTTTCTTTCTTCATTTTATGCGCATGTATAGTTATACACGTGTACAGCTTTTATCCCTTTCTATCGTCTCGGACAAGAAAATACCGAGTCGACGACGACGACGACGACGACGACGACGACGACGACGACGACGACGACGACGACGGCGACGACGGCGAGAGAGAGAGACTCGTCGCTCGACTTTCAGTCCTCGCTGAGTCGTCGTCCACCCGTTTCCTACATACAGTGGCGATCGCGTCGCGAGACTTTTCTATCCCTCTCTCTCTCTCTCTCTCTCTCTCTCTCTTGCTCCTTCGCGTAGCTAGATGATCACAGATTCTAGATACCGGGTAGATTCTAGACGTTCCTCGCGCGAGCTCACCACCGGGAGAGAAAGAGAGAGAGAGAGAGAGAGAGATAGAAAGAGGGCTAACGCACACCGGTCATTGCTGTATATATATATATATATATATATATAGCTCCGTGATGCCTTATAAGAGCGCGAGAGAGCTCTCTTCTACGAGAGGCAATAAAAAGGGAACGAGAATTAACCGACGAACCGTCCAACGAACCAACCGAGAGTGACTCTCAGTTCGCTGTTCAAACCTTCTCTCGTACAAGATATATACCACGTGTGTATATATATATATATATATATAGTACATGGTGTAAAATGTACTATATGTATTTGTCTCTCTCTTTCTTTCTTTTGCTATACATATAGATATATAGATATATATCATCGAACAGTAGAGACGGAGTTCGACGAGATTGAATGAATGGAAGCATGATTAACGCCTGTAATCAGAATGTCCGATGCGATCCGATACGGGAAGTTCCTTGTAATCGTACGAACGGAAAGCAATAACGAGACGAAATAAGACGTGTCGCGATCGACGACTTATTAGTGGGAAATTTGGCAAAAAAATGAAATAAAATGTCGTTTTGTTTTTATAGTCAGGATTGATTTTAGTCGAGAAATAGGGCGAAATTTGTCGGAAGACGGTGAACGAGTCTCGAAGATTGAGAAATACATCAGCTCGAGGGGGTAAGAGAGAGAGGAAAGAATAGGGTGGTGAGACAGAGAGAGAGAGGGAGAGAGAGAGAGATCGTGTTCCCGGGGTATAAATTCAAGGCCACCCTCTCGGTATTTAACCGGCTTGCCCGTTTCGATCGTTTCTCTCTTTCTCCGTCCCTCTCTCGTGTCTCTCGCTCAATGCTCTCTTGCGGTGAACTCGCACACGCACTACGCCACGGAGACGGAACGAGAGAAAATCTCTTTCTCTCTTTCTCTCTTTCTCTCTCGCTGTCTCGCTCGCTGTCTCTTGGATTTCGCTCGTGATCCGCTCGAGGGCTGCGCGAGAGGAGACCCACTCTTGAGCGCCACTGGCAAATGGAGCGACTCTATAAAGCTCGGAGAGTGCGCGGATAAGCGAACCACGTCTTCGTCGTCGTCGTCTTCGTCGTTGTCGTTGTCGTTGTCGTTCATAAAAATATACACGTAAAAAAGAAAAGAAAAGAAAAATCGAAAAAAAACAGTCATAAAAAAAGAAAATCGTGAAATCGTTAACCGCTAAATACCGGCTGTGGTCTCGTTGGCCATTGCTTAGACCGAGATCCTTATTCTCACCCTAGAACATTAAATATATATATATGTGTTTAATGTTCTATACATGTGTATATGTATAGCAGAATTCTAGTGAGTATATGTTTATATGGATTTTAGGTACGTAGCGAATGTATTTTAATGCGAGAACGTTATAGGCTGTTACAGGAAAATAGATTTCGTCCATTATCCCTCGAAGTCACCGCTCGACGGACTCCTCGAGCGTCAAAATTGTCGATAATAATTAGAAACATTGCATGAGATTCGTATCAAATCGAATATTGTAGATTATAAGTTTCGTATAATTCGTCAAATATATGTGTGTATGTAATAAGACTCTGTCGAAAATTCGAGAAACACTACTGCGATTTGTCAATGCGTGCGACAAAGATAATCGAGATCGAAGGCCGCATGCGCCGATCATCGACACGAAGTATTGGTCACAGATGGCGATCGACCTATGACCTCTTGCAGCGAAAATTATGAGAGAGCTGGTGAAACGCTTTCATTAAACGTGAGACGTTATTAACTTATCCTTCGACTAATCTAATTTGTAACCAACCTTTATATATAATAATTGTCAACGGTAAAAGAACTGTTAATTGTCAAATGTGTGTGAGAAACATTAAACGAAGAGTTACCTACCGAACGTCAGGATTATTGACTATTGGTCGAAGAATTCGACAAGTTACAATGTGAAAAAATAAATTTATATATCTTCATTGAAAACGCTATCTTGTTGCTTTGCATATTCTACTCCTTTGGTCCTTTATCTGTACCTACCCTGTGATCGTCTCCTATTTATTAAATTAGTTATCGAGTCATTAAAAGTTGATCATAATTCCCTTAAAACTGATTGACGCTCGACTATATTATAGATTATTAAAATATACAACAATAGAGTCCTGCCAGCCGAAGGATCATGGCCTCGGCAAGTGTCGGTATAAAATTCAGTTAAATAATATATACCGGTCTCAAGGAAAATAGTTCAATAAATCTATATTAATGCGTCGAACTGCACTTAAAAGTGTACCAAAGTTCCAATTGTGCGAAAATACGAGGGTATAGGGTCCTTGAAGATCCTTCTGACAGTATAACGTCTAGTGGTGGGGGAAGATGGGACGTCGGTAATGGGGCTGGAAGAAGGGGGGGGGGCTGTAGAAGTCGACACTCTTGGACACTCTCTCGCTCGACCGCGAAATGCCCGTTTAGTTCGTCCCACGGAGTTACGGACATTTCGTCCCGAGTTTTACGAGCGAATTTCGATCGCTCGCGATATCGTAACGCACTCTCACGTGCGATATTGCCGTCGCGATTAGTATTTTCATCGCGAGATATTTTATTGTCGAGGTAACCAGACGAGATAAAAAGAAAACAAAGCGAACGGAAAAAGGTATATACCTCGGGGAATCGTTCGTACGGAGACGCGTAAAGAGTCTCTCGATAAGAGTCTCTCGAGGGACACGGGTTTTCACGGGGCGAGGGATTTCCTAGCGCTTGTCACCGGATATGACGCAAGAATCACGGGATATCGTTCGTCGACTTGGAAATTTCTTTTATTTTTTTGCTTTTTTCTTTAAAGAACGTTTTTAGCACGGGTTTTTACGATGGATTTTCTCTCTCTAAGAAATACTTCGAACTTTCGTACGTCAATTTTTCATTGATATATTTTTTCGAATTATTTTTTTAAATAATTCACCCATTTTCTACATTTGTCGACTTTCAATTCGACATTGAAATTTCATTCCTAAAATCGTATTTCGAAAGAGAGAAACGGAAAATCTCCGATCGTCGTTAAACCCATCTTCGCAATTTTTCAAATTCATTAAAAAGTAACGCACGAACGTTCGTGCGTTACTTTTTTATTCTCTCACAGTACTCTCGGTTCCCGTAGCACTAACCAAACCGGCGACTGTTACGGAAGAGTGGAAGGGCGCGGTGATAGACTAAGGGGGGGGGGGATGATGAGGGTCTGCAATCGTTCGCATCGATCCGCCCGATTGTAACTCTATAAAAGCTTAATTGTTTCTCATTTTACGGTTCAATCACGCAACTCTACCAGTCGATAGAGACAGAGAGAGTGAGAGCGAGAGATAGAGAGAAAGAAAGAGAAAGAAAGAGAGAGAGAGAGAGAGAGACATATAAACAGAGACGAAGAAAGAACGATTCACCTATAGAAGTAACTCAACTATATATCTCGTATCCATATAAGTTGGCATCGCTCGTGGAACGTTCCATTCGCCGCATCGGTCCAGCATGGTAGCAACGGCAGCAGCAGCAGCCGCAGCATCAAGCTAGCATCACCAGCTAGCTTCTACTAGCTAGGCAGAGTCTCGCGACAGTGAGCGTACACGCGTTGCCGTATCCCAGACGTCGCGGATGTTGCGCATCTCTCGCGCTCGGTTATCCTTATCCGTTGCAAGGTTCTCTCGTGTGCGCGTGCGCGCGTGCGAGAGAGAGAGGGAGAGAGAGAGAGAGGAAGGCTCTCGCATCTTGCCGCCGACTAGGAGCGTTCGAGGATGCATAGATGTATCCGCGATTCCTTCTCTCTCTCTCTCTCTCTCTCTCTCTTTGGCGAGCGAGCGAGAGCGCAGGCGCGCTACTCCCGGGAGTAAATCCTCCAGACATCGCGCTGGTTTTTATCCTTCTACGACTCTCGGCTTGTATTTTCAAACTCCTCGCGTCTACGTCCATACGTCTATACGTCTGTTAACAATCTCTCTCTCTCTCTCTTTCTTCCTCTTTCTTCCTCTCTCTCTCTCTCTCTCTCTCTCTCTGGTTGCGCTCTTTTAATCTTTTCGTTTAGCGATTGCGAAAGGAAGGTGGAGAGGGAAAATACGGTGAGGTCGACCAACTCTCTTAGCGTTATAGTAAAACTCGAATAATAAAACGTCCCAGTTCTTCCGCCTCTTTCTCGGTATTAGAGGAGTGTTATGTACTCTCTCTCTCTCTCTCTCTCTCTCTTTTTTTCTCTATCTCTTTGTTAATATATATATATATGTATATAGTCTAGTCGTGTAAAATGGATAAATTTAAGCGAGTTCGATGATGTGCCGGGAGAGAAAACACGTAGTTGAGTTCTTTCTCTTTCTCG
Organism: Netelia virgata; assembly: GCA_951802705.1. Taxonomy (NCBI): domain Eukaryota; kingdom Metazoa; phylum Arthropoda; class Insecta; order Hymenoptera; family Ichneumonidae; genus Netelia; species Netelia virgata. The sequence goes on along the minus strand of OX637864.1, from coordinate 6,523,443 downwards.
GCGTGAGATTCGAGTGGCAAAAGAGAAAATACCCGGTCGCCGCCTTCGTCGTTGTCCTCCTCGTCGTCGTCCCCGTCGTTGCCCTGCCCAGAGCACAACGGACGGAGCGCGCGGAATTCCAAAGTGGTCGTAAATAATTTCGAGAAATATCGCGCTAGAGAGAGAAAGAGAAGAAGAGAAGAAGAGAGAGAGAGAGAGAGAGAGAGAGAGAGAAAGAGATATATGAAAGAGTTAGCTCTCCAAGATGAGCACGAAATACGGCGAGAACGTTTGTTGCCCCCGAAGCTCTATTCTCTCTCTTTCTCTTCGAGGCATCTTCTTCTCGATAATAATATTACTACGCCACCCAACACACGGCTCTCTTTCTCTCTCTCTCTCTCTCTCTCTCTCTCTTTTTCTCAAAGCACCTTGTGTCGCTTCCACCTTCCTAGCCCCCTCTCCGCCCCTGTGGCACACACAACGCCGGTGGGTGGATTGCGCAACATTAACCAGCGCGATAATACCGGGCGAGAAGAAGAGGAAGAAGAAGAACCGTAACAGTCGAAGCGTTCGTCTCTATCTTCAGGGTCACCGAGCTGTCTCTCTCTCTCTCTCGATCTTTCTCGCCAATAGCGTTTCCTCTCGTTCCCCTATTTCTTCATCTCTTCTTCCTGTTTCACTTCTCGTCGAATTGTTTACGGGTATTCTCGTTCTTTCGGAGACCCTGTGAGAGACGTCCGGAAATATGGACTATCTACCTGGATTCGGTCGTAACGCGTCTTACTCTCGGAGTGGAATTCGGATTTTTCTTCTTTTTTTTTCCGATCGAATCATTTTTAGAAGTTTTCTTTTTTGTATTAAAAATCGTGGATATTGAATTATCGTAATTATCGAATTCGAAGCTCAATTATCGAAGTTCTAAAATTCAACCCTTACGGTGGCTAAATATCGAATCATCGAATAATCAATTTTAGACAATATATTTTCCTTGATTTTCACGAAATTCGATCAAAATCTCGATTCGTCTCGGTGTCCTGGTCCGTATTTCCCCACTTTCCCCCAATAGGTATGCCTATATATATATATCTAAAGCTAGGTCGAAGCCTTTTCCGCTGAGAAGCACACGGTTATTACAGAAAGCGTCGTAAAATTATGGATCGTTAATCGGTTTCACGAGTTTGTTCTGTTCGTTCAGCCCCTGCGAGTCTTCTTTCTTTTCCTCGTAATTTTTTCCATTTTTATACGTATCTTGCTATTTTTTTTCTCTTCATATTCTTCGAGTCTTTTGCTTTAAGGATCGTTGTTTCTTGTTCTCGCGCTTTCGCATCACGTACGGGTATTATATATACACGAGTCTTTTGCGGGATACACTTTATATATAGATATATATATATATATAACGGAAGATACAACTCCGAGCCGGGGTGGGCGAACTGCGCGCGATGAAAATTGAATCTCGCGGTTTCAGGCTCCTCTTCGTCGTTTTCCTACGGTCGAAATGTGTTTTTTTTTCTCGTTTTTCTCATCGCAAGGCGTATCGTCGCCGCGCTCGAGTATCCTCCGACCGCGGTCAGCGAGAGACTGCGAACGCGCACGCCGCGACGCGCATGCGTCTCGCGCCTCCAGCGCAGTAAATCTGCGCATTTACGCGTTGCGTCGGTGAGTTTTTTTTTAAATTCATCTCTCGACGAGTCTCGTCGCTCTATTTATACGTGGCCATGCGTGTTTTGCATAAATCTAGCGTACGGGGAAAGGCAAACACACGAAGAACCAACGAACCGAACGTAACGCGACAGGATCTTTGCGGTTTTCGATATTTTTTTCTCGCGACTTATTTCTCTCGTTGAGTTGTTTTTTTTTGTTGCTGTTGTTTGTTTGGCACGCCTCCGGTTCGTCTCTTCGTTTCCCGGAGGGCGCGATTATGATCGAAGAGCGATAATAACGTTCTTGGACGCGAGAAGAACAATCAAACGTTACGGGGAATTGTCGTCTCGCTGTGGGGCGCGGACTTCTTCTTCTTCTTCTTCTTCTTCTTCTTCTTCTTCTTTTTCTTCTTTTTCTTCTTATTCTTCCATCGTCTTCTTTTTTCTTTCTTTTTCTTCTTCTTTGTCCGCGTGTTCATGGATTTTTCCCGAACTCCCATTTCGTGGATGTTCGGAAATGATTTAAACATTTTTTTTATTTCGCTTTTTTTTCGAGGCACTTTCCTCCCTTGTTTCGTTTTTCTTGTCATCCAGTACTCTTCCTCTTACGAGGCAAAGGATCGAACTAATTTTCCCTACCTACCGTCCTCATCAGCTTCTCGGAAGCGCATTTTTCCTCTTTTTCTTTCTTTTACTCCCTTTCTTTCTTTCTCTGTCTCTCTCTATCTCTCTCTCTGTTTCCCCACAAGACCAGTCATGGTAATTGTAGTTATTACGCTTCCCTCATCGACGCGCTCCTATCCTATGGAGCTTCGTTGCTCTCGACCTCGTCTTGAACACTTCAAACCCTACCCCTATCTTCTTCCTTACCGCGAATTCCGAAAATTCATTTCTCGTTTTACGTACACTCCCCATCCATTTTACTCGTAAAATTCATCTCGTCCCCTTTGTCCATAACCAATCAATCAAATAAATAAATTATTTTCTTTTTTTTTCGTATTTACATACAAAACTAACAGTCGAAGAAATACGATGGCGAAAACAAAAGACGAGTATCGCAAAGGGTAGACCAGAGTATGTAAAGGTTATCCCTGTGTGTCCATCATTTTTGCAGTAAATCATCGTTAAACGACTCTGCTATTACCATATTTCCATCTCTCTCTCTCTCTCTCTCCCTCTCTCTCTCTCCATTGCTCGAAGTCAAGTTTCTTTAAGTCTCTTTCCCTTCGTACATTTGAAGCTCGTGCCGACTTCGACGTTCACATGCGTGGCGATGCCACTTCGCAACATTTCACGGTATTCATCTTCACCCACCCAACTGCCACTTCAAAACGGCACATTTCTCAATCCCTTGTAACGAGGCGCCAGTAATTCTTATGTTTCTTTCTCGTACCGTGTCATTCTCTCGATTCCGACTCTCTCTCGGTGTCGACGCGTGCTGTCTTCTCATTTAACATTCATACGTATCCCAATTCTCTCTCTCTCTCTCTCTCTCTCTCTCTCTCTCTCTCTCTCTCTCTCTCTCTCTCTCTCTCTCTCTTTTTCTCTCTCGTCCCTGCTTACGAATGAAAAAGATTCAAAGATCGAAACAGGGAGAAGAATCAGGTACGCCTTTTCTACCTGCGTAAAGTTCTGCCGACCGACCGACCGACCGACCGACCGAGAGAGGCAGATACAGAGACAGAGTAAGAGAGATATATTGGGAGAGACTGAGAGACCGAGAGAGTGAGAGAGAGAGAGAGAGTGAGATAGGGGCGAAAAGATCGAAAAGAGCGACCAGGTCTTCGGGTAATAGCAGCAACAACAGCGGCCAAATCGTTTTGCTGGGTATTTTTCAAAATGACCGGGGCCGGTCGGACCGCTTACGCGGTATGCCGGGTGAAAGCCGGGGGTATATACGCTTCGATGGCCGGCGGGGAGGGAGGAGGGGGTTGCGCGCGCAGTTCGATGATGCGCTTACTCCGAAATGCCCGCAGATGCAGCAACAGGGTGGCAGGAGGTTGTAGGGGGAGAAAGGCGAAGACGGTGTATGACAAGGTGCAGAGTGAGTGGTGCGCGGGGTCTAGTGAAGCAGAGGAGGGGTTGATGGGGAGAGGGAGAGAATCGGTCAGGGTACAAGGAATGAAAGAATCGAAGAAAAGGGAAAAGAGCAAAGGGGCGATGCGCAAGAGGCGTTATATATACGCGTGATGAGAGACCTCGCAGTGAAATACAGAGAAAAAAAAGAGAGAGAGAGAGAGAGAGAAACGCGGCGGTCGCGCAATCGCTAGGCCGCAACGAGGAAGAGAGGCGAGAGAAAGCCCCCTGTGAGAAGAAGAAGAAGAAGAAGAAGAAGAGGAGGAAGAAGAAGAAGAAGAAGAAGAAGCGGAGGAGAGGGAAATGAGCGAAGAAGAGTATTTGGGCTTTCGGCTGAGTGCATCGAGAGAGAGAGAGAGAGAGAGAGAGAGAAGTGCATCGAGGTGTATCGCAGCAGCAGAAGTGGATGGAGAGAAGAGAGAGAGAGAGAGAGAGAGAGAGAGAGAGAGAGAGGTATTTACCGGGTCTCCCTCCCTACTGGGCAACCGGTAAAAAAGAAGCCACGTAATTTGCGGACGCCACAAAACCGTGCGCCCGCGACTGACCGCCCCTTAACATACATCTATATATATATATATTATATATATACATGTACGTATGTATATATGTGTATGCGCTACCCTCTTTCTCTCTCTTTCTGTCGTTTCTCGCCCTCCCTCCGGAGATTAATGTTATTTCGATTTCACCGAGTTTCTTCGAATTCGAATCTCGCGCAAATTGCGTCCCGCGTCATTTTGCCGCCCCCCCTCCCCCTCCCAACTCCCCGGGCGGGCGCAGATTTTTGGCTTGTATTTCTTTATCTCTGTGTCTCTGTCTCCTTGCCTTTCGGCTTTGCGCGAAAAATGACGCAAGCAGTCGAGGAGATCTACGATTCTACGGCGCGATGGTTATTATAGCGCTGAAAATGCGTCCTTGGCCTCTCTCCTTCTTTTCGTTTCTTTTTTTTTCTTTCTTTCTCTCTGTCTTTCTCTCTCTCTCTCTCTCTTTCTTACTCTTTCTTTCACGGTTTTTCGAAGGAGCGAGGACGACAACGTGGACGGGGAGAGTACGAGACGATGACGACGAGGAGCAATCAGCACTCATCACCCCATCATTATATCGTCGCCGAGCGATGGGGGACTTTGCGAAACTAGGCGAGATCACTGGGTTCCCTTCGTTTTTCTCCCTCTCCTCCTCTCTCTCTCTCTCCTTCTCCTTCCATCTTCTCGTCCCGTTGCTCTCGCCTCTCTTTGTTCGGTTGTCGGTAACCGAAGATTGGATCGCCGAAATATAAAAAAAAAGAAAACAAAAAACGAACATGCGAATATTGAAAAATAAAATTAGAAGAGAACAAATTTCAAAGGAAAAAGAAAGAAAAAAAACAACAGAAGTGTATAATGATAATAAACAAGAGAAAGATCTCGGACTTGACTCGTCGCTCGGACTGTAATGCCATATACGAAATTTTTGCCTAGGTCCCCCTCGCTTACTACCGATCTTTTTCGTCTGTCCCACTTTCATATCCCGATTTCGTACGAAAAAAAGAAGCGATACGAACACTGTAATTTTCGCGGGCTGTGTCATTTCGAAAACAAAATCATCACCTGCCCTCCCCCTCCGACCGTTCGATCGGACTCGGACGTTTTTTTTCTTCTTTCTCTTCGTCTCTCCTCGAGTTATAATCTCGAGCACATTCCTCTCTCTCTCTCTCTCTCACTCTCTCTGTCTCTCGCTCCCTCTCTGTTTCGCTTCTGCGGTCATTCTCAATTATTCGATATATCTATAAGTTAAAGCGGGGAAATATGGACCAGCCTGCTAAAAATAAACCCGAACGATTTAAAAGAAAACGCGCTGGTACACAAAATTTTGACGTTCCTACTGTTTACCCCATGAAACTTTGTTCAAAGGAGAACACTTTTTCGTCCTGTGTGAAATTATTCCATATTACCCGAGGTCGTCGAGTATTTCGCATAATCGAGAGAAAAATGTGGAAAAAAACATCGAACACGCGAATATCTAAAAATATTTCGACTCCGGTGGCACGGTTGTTTCATTTTGAAAAAACAAAAAATCACACTCATTAAATGCAATTTTGAATTCGAGGGAGTTGTTTTTACGAGAAAGAAATATTCCGGTGGGCCATATTCCCCGGTAACGACGATACGAAAATCGTAGCGCTCTTCTATCTGTTAGTTTCGAGGATTATTAGCGTACCTTAGGGAATCTTGCACACACACACACACAAACATACGAATATATATATATATATATATCTGTATACGTAGGTTCGTATTATTACGGGGCTTTGAAAAAAATCGCGTGTCTCTCTTCAGTTATACGTCCGGAATATACAGGAGAGAGGAAGAGTCGCTCGCGCGCGCGAGACGAGAGACCATCACGAAAGGCACAGCGAGAGGTGGTCATTTGGCAAATATTCGGCGTATTACTGATCGTGTCTGAAACCATAGAGAGAGAGAGAGAGAGAGTGAGAGACAGAGAGAGAGAGACATGGAGAGAGGGAGAGAACGAGAAACACAGAAAGAGAGAGAGGGAGGGAGAGAGAGAGAGAGATAGAGAGAGAGAGAGAGTCACATAAAAGAACGAGAGAACGATCGAAAGAATTGTGTGTCCCGAGGGCTAAGCAGCATCCACCGCTCGGTCTTGGACCATCCTTTTTCCATTTGTGAAAGAACCCCTCGCTCGTTCCGTCTCTCGTTCTCTTACGCTCTCTCTCTCTCTTTCTCTCATTCTCATTTCTGTATCTCATTCTGGTGGTTCTCGCGCCTCTCCATACACCGAGGCCAGGGAGAAGTCGAGATTGTTCTCCTCTCTCGGACGAGGTGAGAGCATACGCGTCTAGCGAGCGAAGAACTTTTTTCCCTTGCACCGAGGGGACTAGAGAGAAAGTTGATAATGGCTTTGGGAAGACTTTATAGCTTTTGCTGCCTACTTCTCTCAATCTTTCTCCCTATTCTCTCTCTCTCTCTCGCTCTTTCTCTTAGTCCGTTTCGGGTTCTACGAGAGAGAATGAAGGAATTACGACGAGAAAGAAGCGGGCCACGAGGGAAAAAAAGATAGAGAGAGGGAAACGAGCGTCTAGACGCCGCGGGAAGAAAATGAGAGACAAAAGAACGAGAGATAAAGCAGAGGAACGAGAAGATGAACGAAAAGGGAGAGGATATTAAGGTCTCTGTCTACTAGTTTATATATATATATATATATATATATACGCATAGGGGAACGTGGGCGTCGAGCGAAAAGTGTACAACCCACCACATCAGCCATCAACGTTCGGTGCATATAATTGCGGGTGGAGACCCTCTTTACCCCTCCTCTCTCTCTCTCTCTCTATCTCTCTCTCTCTTTCTCTCTCTCTTGTTCAACATGCAACGACATTCTCGCGCGAACACGCGATCCATATCGTTCGTCGAAGATTCACGCACGAGTCTAATACTTCAATACATGCGCGCGCACACATATATTTATATACCTATATATATATAAGTGTGAGTATAGACGCAGCACGCAGAGTTTAGGCACTTTACCTGTCGAGCTCGAGGTAGACGACAGAGAGAGAGAGAGAGAGAGAGAGAGAGAGAGAGAGAGAGAGCGAAGTGTAGCAGCTCAGTCGAGACCTCCTATTCACACGTGAGAAGAAAAGAGTGGAATAATGATAATGAATATCACATATAAAGAGAGAAAGAAACGGGAGGAAATGCGCGTGCAAACGGGGACAAGTTAATAACGTACACAGGTGGACTTTGACGTGTTGGGCGAACTGGTATGTTGATGCAATTAGTAGCAGCGAGAAGGCTGATATATATATATATATATATATTCTATATGTATGTATATGTATATGTATGAACGCCTTATCTGCTAGTCGGTCTACACGAGTCTCTTACTCTCTCTCTCTCTCCCTCTCTCTCTCTCTCTCTCTCTCTCTCTCTCTCTCTCTCTCTCTCTCTCTCTCTCTCTCTCTCTCTCTCTCTCTCTCTCTCTATTGCTCGTGAGGGAAAACCGCGGTGGGGGAGTGGTTAATGGAACAAGTGGAACTCACACGCTCGATTGTTCGCTCTTTTTTTTTCTTTTTCTTTTTTGCATTATTGAAATTTGTTTTCTTTTTTTCCTCAATTTGTTCTTTTTCTTTTTTGTGAGACGAGTGAAATATCGATTACACCATTGGAATTCGACTAGATTGGAATTTCCTGACGAGTTGATAATTCAATCGGCGCGACGGAACTGTTCAACGACGCATCATTACCATAAACTTACCAGTGAAAATCGTATAATTTAACGATCGCTGTAAATATTCGTCGAGGCTCTCTCATAATCGTCGTTTATAGACGCGTCGCTCTTTTTCTTTCTTTCTTTTATTACTGTTTTCGGTAAGAGAAAAAAAAAACAAGTCAATTATCAATTATCACTAGACTATAATGTTCTTACTATTTATGATTGTTGCGATTTAAATCTCGGTGAACGTTGTCTCTACAAGAAAACAAAAAAAAGAACTCTCCCTAAGACGGCAACGACCTTTTCTACCAATCGTAAAATCGAATTGCCGCGAAAATAGCCAGTTAAAGCGTTATAAATGGATATTCAACTATCTCCCATTGTCCTTAATTCTCACGTTGTTTCCTTTTTTTCCCTTTTTTTTCTCATTTTATTATTTTTCTTCGTTCACCCAACTCTCTCGTTACACTCGTTCGCACGATTCGCTTCGACGTTGCCCCGCCTTCCCGTACGATCACGCGTTCTCACCGCGCGAGGTACGCTTCTCTTTGACGATCGAGTGTAAAATGAACAAAAAACGAAAAAAACTAAAATAAAATTAATAAAACAAAAATACATCACCATCCCCGTTCGCGAAGCACCGCAGCGAATAAATCATTCTCTATCACTTTTCACCGCAACGATAGGCGGTATGTAACGCTCTTGCATAGATTCATAATATATGTAGGTATACGTTTTGCACCTTCGCTAAAGAGAGAGATAGAGAGAGTGGGAGGGAGGGAGAGAAAGAGAGAGAGAGAAAGAGAGAGAGATAGATAGAAAAAGAGAGAGAGACACGCACACACCCGTATGTGGAACAAAGTGTGCGCATGCGCGAGCATAGCGCTGCATCACGTTAGGGCCCCGCTCATCGTTGCCCACGCCGCGTATTTACGGGCCTCCACGCCGTGAGCTAGAGAGAGAGTTATTTCGCGGGGCTCGCATCTTCTCTACGATGAAAATACTTTTGCCTACGAGGTGTAGGTACGCTTTCCTTGAAATATTCTCGTCTTTTAACTCCTATCCCCTCTCCTACCTCCTTCGGCCTCCCTCTCTTTTATCCTCTTTTCCTACAATATTCACCAATAATACGAGGAAAGAAAAGAGAGAGAGAGAGAGAGAGAGAAAGTGCGTGATATCGTCGTATATACTCGACGGTTTTGCTTTTCCATGATAGAGAGTGTGGCAAAAGAGCACGCAGAGGTAAACACGGGTTATCGAGAGAGAGAGAGAGAGAGAGAGAGAGAGAGAGAGTGTGTGCGAGTTCTCAAACGCCGCATGGGCACGTATACACGAGGCCCCCCTGCCGCGACAGAAAGTCTTTTTATCTCTACCCACACACACACACACACACATATATAGCCTCATATTTTGCTTTCATCCTCTTCTTATCGTTTTCGTTGTTCTTTTTTTTCCCTCTTTCTCTCATACATCTCGTTCCTCTTTATTCGCGGGTGAGTATACACGCGATTTTTCTCCTAATAACTTGTAATGCCCCCAAGACGGACGATTGATCGATTGCTCGGTTGGCATTTTGCCTCCGCGAGAAGCGAGGTGCGTTGCTTATTCCACCGGAGTTCCTCAACTCTCTCGCCATGTTTCTCTATCGTACGTGTATTCGTTTATATATATATATATATATATAAATGTACTCTTGGGCATGTGTGTATCTACGTGTGTGTGTGTGTGTGTGTGATTCTGTGTAGCGTAGATGCACTTTGACGCAGAGACCTCTCGTAATTGCTTTCCCGCGATATACGCGCACGTAATAATATTTAACTCGTCGGGCCAAGAATAAGGAAATGTCTGTGTGTGTGTGTGTGTCTGTATGTACGTGCGGTTGTTTGTATATATACACGATGAAACGAAAAAAAGGCAACGTTTTCAAAAGTTTATGCGAAATTGAGAAACGTCGGTTGCGGTTCGCGTCAGAGAGAGAGAGAGAGAGAGAGAGAGACGTACCCATGGGGATTGGAGAAATTATACGAGAGAGGGCGCTTTTCCCTTTTACGTGAAAACCACAGACGGTGGGGAGAGAAGGGAGCCGGGGGGAAAGAGGAAGGGGGGAAAGATGAACAAGACCGTAAATTGTCGTGATTGCTGTGTACCCGTTTGTACAGAATGTCGCGATATATGGCAACTTGAATTAATTTAACTCAGCTGACGAGAGTCAGAGAGAGAGAGAGAGAGAGAGAGATGAGAAATTTCAGAGCTTACAAGTCCGAGAGTTCTCTCGCATTCCTCATAAACCGACTCATAATCTCCCTAGAAGCTCGACGCTCTCTCAACTACCAGATATCTCGTACTTACGACTGTCCTACCCTCCGTCTCCCCCTCCTCCCCCCTTAATGTGCGTGCATAACATTAATATTCATAATGCAGCGAGAACCAGACGTGTTCCCTCCTTTCGTCGGACCAATGAAAAAAGCTAATCTCGCCATTGCGAGCGCACCTGGACTTGAGATTTGTCCACAGTGTATTACCATACATAAACATACACAAATATATGGGACGTTCTCTTTCGATTTGGTCATTTTCATTGATTTTTTGAGGTTTTATTTCGATAATTACGAAATTTTTCTTATTTTTTTTTTAACAGAATTCTATAAGAATTAGCGAATTAAAAAAACGAATCGCTGATGTAATTAATTAATCGATACGATCTTTGATAAAAATCGAAAAATTATAATTTCTTTTTTCTATAAAATTTGTACTGTATTGTATTATTACAAATGGATTATATCGTGATAAAAAATGTAAGTATCTAAATACCGTTCAATATTACAGTCGCGACGAAAAGACAACCTTATTTCCAATCATTTTCTCGATCCTATATTCTTTCTCGTGCACGACAAATACAAATATAAAATTAAAAAAGACGGAAATAACTGAATTAGAAGAATTTATGAAAAATTGTCAATAATTCGTACCAACTGGTGCAACAATTTATAAAAGAGCGATGGACACAAACGTAACATTTCGAGAAAAAAAACCTGAATCTTCGCGTGGAATGACCCATAGGTATATAAGAGGCTAATTCATATTGTACGTAACATATATATATCTACATATAAACAAGACAGTATCTCACTAGTGAGCACGAGCCAGTCTCGGAAAAGCACGCCAAGTTTCACGCCAACATGCCCTCCCTCCCTCTCTCTCTCTCTCTCTCTCTCTCTCTCTTTCTTTCTTTCTTTCTCTCTAACTGAGTGTTTAGTAGCTGCTAAACGATCGCATGCCCGATTAGCGGAAAAACTTGCGTAAACGAGCGCGTAACGGCAAGATCGAGCGAGTGAGCGAGAGAGAAAAAAGAGAGAGAGAGAGAGAGAGAGAGAGAGAGAGAGAGAGAGAGAGAGAGAGAGAGAGAGAGAGAGAGAGCGAGAGAGAGATATGCATGGTGCGCATGGAGGTGGAAAAGAGAACGAAAAGTTCTTGTCTCGCGTTCGCAGCCATGCGGGACCATTTGCTATATTCCTCTCTCTCTCTCTCTCTCTCTCTCTCTCTCGTCCTCAGTCGCTGTCTGTTACACGCTGCCGATCGGCAGGCAGCGTTGAGCACCGTCAGCTAAAAGCAACAGGTTGTACTCTACTATGTACATATGCTCGTTCTTCCTGAGAGAGCGAGAGAGAGAGAGAGTGAGATACGTGATCGAGTCTTGGAACTCCCGGGAGAGATTTCTGCTCGGGAGAGATATCTGGCCCCCCCCCCCCCCCTCTCTCTTTCGCTCGTTCTTTCTCTGACTTTTCAATTTCTTTTCCCTGTGTCTTACATCGATACGTCACGCCTTTGCCTATGTGTATATCTTAACACATAGTTCCTACACAGATCGTTTCAGGTTACCTTCAATCACAGCGTCGTAAACATATATCTTGGCCGGATAGCTCTCGATCAATGTTTTAGCCCATTCTCGCGTCGTTGCTCCACACCGCGGACGTGTCTTACCGCGCAGCTCTGCTTTTATATTGCGCAAACTTTTCATCGCGGTTTCTTCATTTCCTATTTGACTTTCGCGTTGAGTTTACACGGTGGGAAGAAGATTCTGGCATTGAGGGAACGACGAACTTTTTCTTTTTTGTTTGTTTTTTTTTTCCCGTCATTTTTTCTCAAAATATTTCTACATTTCGCGTATAACAAAAATCAATTTTTTTTTATTCTCAAAATGAAAATATTGATTATTTATTCGTCGAACGAAAATTATTTTGGCAATTATTTATGCACGAATTTTTTCATTGTCTGCACTAAAAATTCTTACTTATTTATCAGACAAAGGAATTCGATTTTATCGATCATTTTGCACGCTTATTTATTTATTTTTTTGGATCCCCACTGTTTTCTTTTTACTCGGTCGTAAAAAAATGTTTTTTTCCGAGCTTCTTTTTTTCGTTTTCATATTTTTTTAAATTTCTTCCACGAGGATATTAAATTTTGCCCTCGCGAAGGAATTCGATGCGAGGCGAAGAAGGAACCGTAGAAATAAAGATTTGGTGGTGGAGAGGGAATCGCGCAATTGAAGGTAAAGAAAGGGGGATGGCCCCGAGGGTGGTATCGTGTCCTTCTCTCTCTCTCTCTCTCTCTCTCTCTCCCTCTCCCTTCCTCTTCTCGAATGAGTTCCACCACTGGGAGAAAATAATTTGCGGGTGTCCGGTCGCGGCTGTGTCTGATGCGGTCTTACCTGGGCAATCCTGGGGGTGATGGTGGGGTGTGGTGGGGGGAGAGAGAAGATGCGAGATGAGGCAGCGCGATGAAGCACAGAAGAGAGAACGGATGGCCTGCGAGCAGAACCGAGGAAAAGGAAGCGAGCACAGCCTGCGGTTCGGTAGATGAGAATTTTACGAATATATATATATATATATACACAAACACACACAAACCTACATGTACATAAGTACCTTTTGCCACAGCCGATCCTGACTCGTGGATTCCTGGCAGTGGTCTGCACCCTCTCGGTTTATCAACTCTTGGCTAATCTCTTTCCCTCGTTTCTTCTTTTTTTTTTTCTTTCTTTTTTCAATCGCTCGTTTTATTTTTTACAACCCCTTTACACGAGAAATATTATTTTTCTCCTCATTATTAGGTATTATTATTATTTTTATCGGACGATACGATTTAATTTCGTCATATTCGAGAATCGTAAGGAGACGCGCCGCGCGAGTAAAAGCTTCGCGCTAGGTAACGCTCTTTCGTAACTCTTTTTTTTTCTGTTTTTCATTTCGTTACGTTTTTTTTTTTTTTTTTTCGAATTTTATACGTACCCCCCGTTGAAGTATGAAACGCCTATCCCGTGTCCCCGGAGATCGCAGCGTCATCACCGAGCGAGGCGAGAGAGCGAGACGATCGTGAAAGAGGGTGCTCCTTTCTTCCTTTATACACGGTACACATTGTACCTTGAGAATACGCGCGTATATATATATATATATATATATATATATGTATGTATATATATCTATATATATAGACATATTTATATGCCTATATATGTATACGTACGCGATAATATTAGATACGATCCCCCGTTGGTACATCTTTTACATCCGCCCCCTTGCTCTTGCAACAAAAACCGCCTCTTTCTCTCTCTCTCTCTCTCTCTCTCTCTCTCTCTCTCTCTCTCTCTCTCTCTCTCTCTCTCTCTCTCTCTCTCTCTCTCTCTTCGTACCGTCGAGTGTCTGTCTCTCACAGAGTCGATCGTGAGCCGCGCCTTGTGAAAAAAAATTTAAAAAAAAAAACGAAAAGAAATAAAAAAATAGTATTCGTCGCCCGGGCATTGATCTTCGTGACGAAGTGCGAAGGTATACACGCATATATACATATATATAGATATAGATATAGACAGATATACACACATATATATATATATGTCTGTAGTGTACTAATACTTCTTTCATCAAAGAATGCTCTCGCCTCGGAACTGTCCGAGAGTTCCGACATCACATTTTCGAAGGGCTCAAGGTTCTCCGACGTTACCAGACGAACTCGTTCGCCCGTGTGAGACGGAGATATCTCTCTCTCTCTCTCTCTCTCGTGATATATCTATATATATATATATATATATATATATATATATATATATATGTGTGTGTCTTTCTCTTATTTTTCTCTCTTTTTCCTCTTTCTTCCCAGTTGGAAAAAGACGTCGAGCGTGCTCAAAGTCGATTATTTTCGTTTATCCTCGGCGTATAAGCGGGCCCTTCGATATTCCCTATCTCTCTCTCTCTCTCTCTCTCTCTCTCTCTCTCACTCGTTCACTTCTTCGACGTATCGCTCATCGGCCTTATCATTATACCGGCGCGATGCGCTCGTATAGCCCTCCTCCCCCCATCTTACCACGAATTATAATGGGTCATGGTTTTCTCTCCTCTACCGTCGAAATTCGCAAACAAAAATTTTCTCTCCCTGTTTTTTTTCTCGTTTTTGTTGTTTTTACTGTTGTTGTTGTCGTTGTTTTTTCGGTATCGGTATTCATCGCATCCTACCATTTACTAAGAAAGCAAATGACACTTTGTCACGGAATCCGATCGCCAGTGAATCGAGAGTTGGGGGTGGGACAGCGAAATATCGAAAATTCACGAATCTTGAATCGTCGTGCGATTTTATCCGAAACAAACAAAATCACAACAATCCGACGACGTTAATGAAAACAAAAATCAAAATACTCGCTAAAAATTCATTCGAAATCCGACAATTTTGTTCCGCCTATCTCCGAAAACTTTCGAGTTATATCTGTTTTTTTTATTATATATTGTTTTTTTTTGTTTTTTGTTTTATACATCGTCCATTTCGTCAATCTCAAAGTGTCGTTTGTTTACCGTCCCGTCGCGTTTTAGCGAATTTTTCGGAACGACTAAAAAACGTGAGAGAGACGACGAACAATTCGGAGAATCGCGACAAGCCGTAAGGTTCGTCGCGCATACTATACGCCTCCGTTCCCCTAAAAATCTCGGCGCTATCGTCCTTTTTTTTATTGCTCTCTCTCCCAGCGGGATCGGTCGTTTTCGTCTCTCTCTCTCTCTCTCTCTCTCTCTCTCTCTTTGTCTTTCTTTCTTTCTCTCTCTCACATACATACACACACACATACACTTCGTTTATATATATGCACGCGCTTTAGCCAAATGATCCAACTAACTCATACGTAAATACCGCGCGACTGTATTATATACGCATCTCGAATGGGAATAAAGTTTGTTAAGACCACCCCATTCGAGACAAGACGAGCGAAGGGAGAGGGGGGGTGAGAAAGAACCGCAATATTAGCGACGTTCGTTTTCGTCCTGAATGAGTAATCTTCAATCGCCTCTATACCTTCGCCTGTTTTACGAGTTGATGGCGAACGAACTTTAAGGAATACGACGGAAATAATCGGCGTCCACTTTTTCTCTCTCTCTCTTTCTCTTTATTGCACGACACATGTCGTATTCCCGCATACACGCATATTCGCGTCCCGTTTTTCGTAAAAAAACATAAAAAAATAAATAAATAAAATAAAAATAAATACGTCTGTTTTCTCAGTAACTTTGTTTCTCTCTCGACCCCCTCCAACCTCCTCAAACTCCGAATCTCCATATCCGCAACCCACAGAGTTGGAAATTGCTGCGAATAATTCCGAGAGACTCTTTCTTACTCTCTCTTTCTGGCTCGTTCGTTCTCTCGTATAAATTCGCTCAATTAGAATCGATCGCACATTCGAGCGACCATTCTCCCTTAATTATTGCTCGTCTTCGACGAATACAATAATAATAACCAAAAAAAGAACCAGCAAACAGGAACGTTATAGAGAAAAAAAAAGAAAAATTTCGAAGAAAGTCTTTCGCTCGTTCCAATTTTACATGTCGGTAGCCGCGACACGATTCCACGCCCACGCATTTACACACGTAGCTATAGTATAGTTATATCGAGCTCTCGCAAAACGAGTAATACGAATTAATAGAGACACAGGAAGAGAAAACGGTTGATGACTTGGTTTGCACAGCAAGGACGTCTTCGCGATACCTCCTATATATACATACACATATATACAATATATATATATATATATATATAAGTGTGTGTATAGGTATGGGTCTCTTCTACCTCGAGAACCGAGAGTCCGAGTCGAGAGCTTCTCTTTCACCAGTAATTATATATATATATATATATATATATATAGCATAAAAGTCGAGGTGTACGAGTGCGAAAGCGCTCCATCTCTCCGCAATGGTATCGAGTATCGTCCAAAGACTTCGGAGAGCCTACTATACTACATATATATATATATATATTAAAAGAAAGAGAGAGAGAGAGAGAGAATGTATGCGGGGGATCGACGAACAGTGGAGAACATTACGCGCACGCCGCTTCGTCCCGCCGCGCACCTTTCCTACTCTCGTAACGCGGTAGAGTGCTCGTACGCTATATATATATATATATGTATATATATAGGGTATACGCTAGTTGTAAGTACCATGGTGGTTATATACATATATATATACTTACTATCTCGCGCGAGCGTTAAAGTTACGGCGTGCGGAGCCTCTTGCAACTGCGGGCGAAACCCCCGTGGACTCGTAATCCCTCCTCCTCTCTCCCTCTCTCCTCTCTCTCTCTCTCTCTCTCTCTCTCTCTCTCTCTCTCTCTCTCTCTCTCTCTCTCTCTCTCTCTCTCTCTCTCTCTCTCTCTCTCTCTCTCTCTCTCTCTCTCTCTCTCTCTCTCTCGCCCTCTCTCTCTCTCTCTCTCTCTCACTCACTCACTCGCGAGCGCTTGCGCAGTCAGCGAGAGAGCGAGCGCGCCGGTGTGTTGCGCGCGGAGGAGAGAATCGGCGGGGTCGCTCCTCCGCTCGTAACTCAAGGTAATTAGAATCAGAAGTAGGTACCTACACCCGACCTCCTCTTTCTCCTCCTCTTTCTCCTTCCCCCTTCCCCTCTTTCCTTCTTCTTCCTCTTCTTCTTCTTCTTCTTCTTCTTCTTCTTCTTCGTCTTCTTCGTTGTTACTTCGTTCTCTCTCTCTCTCTCTCTCGCTATTTCTTGACTGCAGCGAGGATCATGAGGACCCGTCTTTTCCTCGCGGAGTGCCCGCTGCGGTTCCCTGCATGAGCGAAAGAGCCCCCTTGCGGTGCGTCCGAGAGGAGAATCCTCGTCTCTCTCTCTTTCTCTCTCTCTCTTTCTCTCTCTCGCTCTCTCTCTCGTACCTATGGCTTTTGCATACGCCTCGATTCAACCGCATGGCAGCCATACCCACGCGTTCGCGCCACAAAGTACCTCCTGCATCGATGTGTGGATAGATGTATCGAGCGTGTTACCGGGTATGGGCTCTCTCGCGTCGAGACGAAAGAATTTTCTTTCCTCGAACTCTACGATTTACAACGATTTCTTCCGGGATATTATTTTGTATTTACGTTGTTGAAAAATACTTCGTACATTTCAACGATTCGAGTGACAAATTTGTCTACATCGAAAATCCTTGGTTTATTTTACACGAAATGCCTCGTACACGAGGGTTATAAACGTTTTTTTGTTGTTGTTGTTACGTTAAATAAAATCGTCATTTGCAAATGTTTGACAGATGGCTAAAAATGAACTAGGCGACAAGAATTTTTCGTCCATTTGGCAAAGAATGCCCTGTACATAGACTCGCTTGAACACTTGTATAAGGGAGGGACAGCTATATTGAGTATTAAATGCGAGAGGTTCTATAGTACGCGTTTATACTACCCTGGGTCTTAATACTCTTATTCGCATTCGAGGACGGATAGAAAGAGAGAACGAGAGAGAGAGAGAGAGAGAACGAAAGAGAGAACGAAAGAGAGAACGAAAGAGAGAGAGAGAGAGAGAGAGATGGAAATATAAGTGTGGGCATTGATAGTCCGGCTGTGCTCGCTCGGCTATGCTCCGCGGCCAATGCTGATTTAACCCCCACCACTCGCCATTACACGTACCTACCTGACCACACTCGCAACTCCGCGCGCTATTATAGGAAAGCCATCACACGCGCTATAGAATGCCCAGCATGCAAGCCTCGTTATACGATACTCGCGCGCGCCACCAGATCCTTATCGGCCCATCGAGATCATACCATACGAGATCGAGATCGCGAGATAAGGGGGGGAAAAAAAAATTGAAATTACAGGGCCAAAATTCACTTCGCCGTTGATCGATGATTTTTCTTTTCTCTCCTCCTCTTCCTTCTCTCTCTCTCATCGCGCGACAGAAATCTGTGTTCTTGAAACGAGATCGAATCTCGTTTATCGCGTTACAAATTGTTCAATCTTCAGCCTAGCAAGAACTGGTATTACGAATGATGAAAAAAAATTAATAAAATTAAAATAAAAAATGCAAATATACATTCGTATGTATTAAAAATCGAACAAATCGAAATTCTTTTTTCACGTTCGGGCCGTACCTTCGAAGTACCAATAACCGCATACCTACCTCTCTCGCCCTCTAACATCCTCTCCTCGGCTCGATTCTTCCGGCTTGCGTGGGAGTTGACCGAGACGCGCGGTGAAGAGAACGCTCAGCCGGTGATGATGATGATGCGCTCGGAGTGAGTGACTGTGAGCGAGCCAGAGAGAGAGAGTAAAAGATATAAAGATAGACTATAAAGAGGGAGTGAAGCGTTGCGAAGCAAATGATGCGCACGCTTCAATACGACAATGTGACATCGAGTTTGTCGATGGCTGTGTGCGAACCGATCCTTATTTATATATCTATGAACCACTCGTATCCGTAGATACATATATATATATATATATATACACACACACACACACGTATATGTGTGATGCGACTCATCGAAGTTTCCAAAGAAGACGTGGGCCGGTGCATCTGCATAAATATATAGACGAGTCTCTGTATCGTTTCTCTACACTTATAAACACACGCACATACACACGCACACACATATATATATATATATATATATATATATATATATATATATATATATATATATATATATAGTGCTCGATGTTCTATAAGTAAGCTCGTAAGGTTTCCGATACACTTATAGCTATATATAGTGCTATGTACCTACTGAGGAGACCGCGCATGCTGTACGAGAACGACGAGAAGAAAAGGGAGAATGAGAGAATGTCTCTCTCTCTCTCTCTCTCTCTCTCTCTCTCTCTCTCTCTTTCGTTCTCTCTTTTTTTTCTCTCTCTCTCTCTCTCTCTCGGGCTTTCTTGTGGTCCATGCACGTCTCGTTGACTCTATGGGTACGTAGCAGGAGCGCGTTTATGCGTGCGCATGTATCTATTGTCCGGGAGGCTGTATTCTTCGTGTTCCTGTACTTATATCCTTTATATATACATATATGAATATATATATATATATATATATATATTCATATATATGTATACGTGCTATATAGGGTTGTGGTGTACTGGTGAGATTCGAACCCACGCCTTGTCACGGACATTCCCCGGTGCAGCGCCAGTACTTACGATCAAACGGTACCGTGTTGCATATACACACTGTACGAGAGAGAAGAAATCTACTTTGCCTCCCTCCGCCTTCTCTCTTTCTTCTCTCTCTCTCTCTCTCTCTCGCTCTCGGTCTCTCCTTCTCTTCTCTTCTCGCATGCATACGTAGCAGGGATGCCTCGCTAGGTATAACCAGGCACACTCTCATGCCGAGGATCGAACATGCATGCATATATTGTATATGGTATATGTATATGGTTATACATTGTAAAACCGAGCAGAGACCGCAATGGATATTTTAAACACGCACGTACGAACCGTGAAATTTTCACGTTCAACGTTTCTTACTTATATGTACTCGCTTCCATAGATATTCTACCCGTTTCGTTTTGTTTCTTACCTTGGGCTATTATCGCGTACCCCGACTCGTACATATTCGCGGTATATGGCTCAAGAATTAAATTTATTATTGTTATTGTTTATATTTAATTTTATTGCAATTCTTTGTGAAATAATGTTTGACGATCGAAATTGTCAGAGTGGAACGACCGAATTAAAAAGCAATGAAATTCGAGTTCTCGCGATGATAATAATAATAATAATAATAATAATAATAATAATAATAATAATAAAAGATAATAAAAATAATAATGATGATAATAAATTAATAATAATAATAATAACAACAGACAATATTATAATTAATTTATTATCATTAGTTTTACTATTATTATCATAATCGTCAATAAATATTTTTTTTTATTATTTATTATTTGTTTTAATCTCTCGTTTTTATGACATTTATGTTTTTTTGTTGTTGTTGTTGTTTGTTTTTTTTTTTTTTTTCGTTTTTTTCTTCGTTCCCTCGTTCGACTCACGAGAGACTACGCGGGACGGAAAGATCCGTGCAACGTCGTCATCAACGTCCTCTTTGACAGTCATATTCCATATCCCGAATTTTTGAGAATTCACTGCTGGGAGTCCTTTTTGGATCGCGCCGAGTCTCGGAATACGAGAGAAGCTTATATTACCGCGTATAACTTATACATATGTATGTATGTACCCCGTGTATCGTCCGAACCGGGACGACCCGCTGGGAATCATCAGCGGCAATTAAAACATTGATCAGGCAAACCTCCACGGGCTCGCCCGAGCGCGCAGAAAATTATCCCGAACTTCTCGACGTTTTCTCGCTCTCTTTTCCTCCCTATTCTTCATCTCTCTCTCTCTCTCTCTCTCTCTTTCTCTTTTAAACACACGCATGTTCTTTCTCAACGAGAGAAGAACATCGAAATTTCGTTCGCTCACATCCTTACTACGTCGACGACGACGAACCGGGCATTTTGAAAAAACAGCGAACGCGCATGCGCGTTGACCAAAACACACACACACACACACAGACAGATATGTTTAAAGGTCGATCAGCGCGAGATAGAAAAGGAGAGCGTTATAGAAGGGTGGCGGGGGGATGGTAAGGAAGGACCACATGCGGCGAGAGGATATTACTTTGCGGGAGGGCAAAAGTTCTCCTCCTCATCCGTATGTGCGAGCAGCCCATCACACACTCTTCCTCATCTTCTCTTCTCTTCCCTTCTCTCCTTTTCTCGACTATATATATATATATATATAAATATATGTATATACTTACATTTTTGCAATATAGTAGCATAATGTTGAGTATATATATATGTATATAGTTGCATTTTTGCTATATAGTAGCATAATGTACCTATACAGTATTATGTATATTTCGAATCGAGTTCGCAGCGGCCACAGATATCTCCATATTTCCTCGGAGAGCCTCGTGCCGTTTTTCTCTCTTCATACTTTTCTCCCTCTTTCTCTCTCTCTCTTTCTCTCTTCTTCCTCTTCTTCATCTTCTCGTTCTCCCACGGCCTCGCGGAGGTCTCTCATCGCCAGGGCTCTCCTTCGTTTCTAGCAAATGTTTTCTTGCGCTTTATACGTACGCGGAAGAAAAAAAAATACAGCGTTGTCGGGGTAATATGGACCACTAGAATATATCGAAATTGATGAACGAATGACATGTAAAGATCGAGTAGGTATTCGTTTGTAACAAATTTCAAGATTCGTTTTTATTAATTAAAAAAATATGATTTTTTTTATCACTAAAGTGACCAAATTTGATGTCAAACTTATTTTTATTGAAATTAAATTTCGGATTTAATTTCATTATTTTATGGAGTATTTTCGAACAGCTCGCTCGAACAATATTCCACTGTTCCATTTTAGCAGACCGTGCCATATTTCCCCTCATAAATCCTATATACATATATATATATATATATATATATATATAATGTTATAACCGCACGAATCTCTCCCCTCGTCTTTGGATTCCTCGGGAGAGAAGAGAGGACGCGAAGAATATCGATTCTGATCATAGCTATTGGCACGCAGTATTATACGTATCTACGAGCTTTCATATTTGCTGACATTTAAACGAAGCTGCGGAGTTTGCCGGTGCCTATAATACTGTTGTTGAAAATTGCACGCGAACGGAGGGAAGATGCCCTACGTCCGGCAATAGTGGTGGTGTTGGGTGAGGGTGGAGGGGGAAATATGCATTTATAGAAACTTTTGTTTATGGCGAGAAGGCGACTACGATGATGGGAGAGTGATATGCTTCGTGGATTTCTCGTTGAATATCTCACGAAACGGAATAATAATAAAACAAAATCTCTCTCTCTCTCTCTCTCTCTCTCTCTCTCTCTCTCTCTATATATATATATATATATATATGTATTTCATTCGCTTGATGTGCTTCGAGCTCGAACTATCCCACTCTCTCTCTCTCTCTCTCCCTCTCTCTATCTATCTATCTCTCTTTCATTCTTTTTTTCTCTCTTTTTCTCTTCCTATATTTCTCTATCGCCGACCGTATTATTATATAGTACGAACAGCGTGCCCCGTTATAGAGCTTGATATTACGAATAGCAAAACGCAGGCGGGAGAGAGGGAGAGAAGGAGACGATCGACGACCTCGATATTGGCCCGAGGCAATATCAGCACACCTCCCAGCTGGATAATACATGTATATGTTAAATATATATATATATATGTTCGACTGGAGTATATCGTATCGATATCCATCATAATAAAAGAAGCCGAAGAGGGTTGAGAGAGATAGAGAGAAAGAGAGAGAGAGAGAGAGAGAGAGAGGGAAAGATTCTGATTTTTTCTGACGTTCGGGCAACCAAACTGCCACATCAAATATCACGGCGACCTCTCATACACTTTTTTGTTACGTCTTTTTGCCCCGAGAACTCATTACGCTTCCAGGGGACCCGAAGTTTTTTGTCCGTTTCCTTTTCTCTCTCTCTCTCTCTCTCTCTCTGTCTTTGTTTCTTTTGCTCTGTCTATATAGTCGCGCCACAAATTCTCGCTCCGGCTATTTTATACGCGCATGCAAAAGTGCTCGATGAAAAAAGTTATACATTTTCTTTTCTTTTATTTTATCGTCGCGTGAATTTTTTCTTTTTCTTTTTTTTTTTCCTCTCGGAAGAAACAATTCGTGGGATTTTTAATCGGTCGCAAAATTATAGCGCGAGAGAACGGTGAATTGGACTTTCGACGGATAATTGGTCGAAAGTTTCGAGACGGCTTATGTTTTTTTAAACATTTTTTTGTTTTTCTTTTTTTTTTCTTTTGGGTAATTTATTCGACGACTATAATTTGAATTATCGGAGCACTTTCGAGAGTTTGCCTTCGACCTTCCATTTCCGTTTCTCACAAAGTATACCGCTGCTTCCGAGACATCAGGACAGACATATTGACACAGAGAATGAGAAAACAAAAGAGAGAAAGACAGAGACAGAGAGAGAGAGAGAGAAGTGTTGGCAATCGTGTGTATCGTCATTTCTCAACCGAGAGCTTTTGCACCGCACACAGAGAACAAGAGAGCGAGAGAGAGAGAGAAAGAGAGAGTTTCTCGGTCGTGTCGCGGCAAAGTGCCCGACTGATGCTCGAGAAAGAAAGAAAGAGAGAGAGAGAGAGAGAGAGAGAGAGAGAGAGAGAGAGACGTTTTATTGCGTGGAAGATGCTGCTGCGCCCCCACCGGCGAGTATCCCACCTAACCGACCTTGAGGCCACGTCGAGTACGAGTGAGCCTAGCGCGGAGGAGATGCTGCCAGTCCCGGCTGTTTATTTAATATCGTCACGAGTCGTTGCTCCCCACTCTGCTCTCTCTCTCTCTCTCTCGCTCTCTCTCTCCTCTCTCTCTCTCTCTCTCTTTCTCGGGCAAGAGCATGGTCAGAGTACTCAGCCCTCTACCGACCGCGGGGGCGATTCTCGAGATATTCAAAATTAATGAATTTTGCGAAAAGAATTCAAATTTCACAAAAAAAATAAAATAAAATAACCATAAAAAAATGATACTATTGAAAAGAAAATACAGATAACTTAATTAATCATTATGATTCTGAACATTTTTATTTATTACAAATTTTGTCGTTTATTTTTAAAAATATCGTCATCTTTTAAAAGACGAAACTTTTTTCAAGTCGAATTTTGTCGTTCAGTGCTAAATTTGAATCCCCCCCCCCCGTCTTAATATCACATCGCGAGTGCTCGAAAAACTCCAAAACGCGCTCTCCTCTTGTACGGAACGAGCTAAAAAGGTTTGGCTGAAATTTCAGCGCGGATCTTCCTCTCTTCGGGGATCGGGACAATATACGCTATATAGACATATATATATATATATATATATATATATATATAGGTATATATAAGACAAGAGGCGCTGCCAGTGGAAAGAAAGGAGAGCCATAAGCGATGAGGAATATATAGAAGAGAGGAAAAGATATCGGGTCCGGTGAAATAATGCGGGACCGGCTGCCAGTCTCTGTCTCGTGTGTGTGTGTATGTGTGTGTGTGTGTGTGTGTTGATATCGAATTTATACAGTATCGAGTTGCAGGCGTTCGCGCCTTTTTTTTCTTCCTCTTAGCTGCCCTCGCGAAATAATTCTCCTTTCATTCGGAACCGAGCTGGTCAACATTCGAATATTAAAAGAGAAAAAAACACACACACAGGCACATAATTAATAATAATTATTATAAACAAATTTCATCCGAGAGACAATTGATTTTTTTAATTTTTGAAAATTATATATATATATATATATATATATATATATGTGTGTATAAATATTTGACTTCCTTAAAAATGCGATATAACAAAAAAAGAATGAAATTCCAAACGGCATTTCGTACCCTTGAATTTATGCTCGGAGCGAGAGAAGGAAATACGAGAGTGAAGAATCACGAGAAAAAATAAATAGCCCCGAAGCCGAGAAGGCCCAGCTTTATCATTTTTGGAACGTCGATTATTCGTGGAGAATGCTCGTAGTCATTGCCGGGAGGGCAAGAAAACGACAGAGGGCGAGAGAGAGAGAGAGAGAGAGAGAGAAAAAAGAGGAAGAGAGAGAGAGAGAGCGAGAGAGAGAGAGAGAGAAAAGAGAAAAAGAGAGAGAAGAGCTAGACCGATGTTGATTAGGTAGAGCCCCGGGCCTCCCTCGTTCTCTTCTTTTCTCTACACTCATCTCCGTCAGGCATCATCTTCCCTCTTTTTCTCGTCCTCGCTCTCAGCGCGAGCCCTTTTGCTCGACTCTCTCTCTCTCTCTCTCTCTCGCCATCAGCCTTACCGAGTCGCTTCTGTTTCGAGTCCGCCTGGATGACTGACTCGAGCGCACGCGATCCTCGTTCGCATGCACCTTTAGTTTTGTATATATACGACCCAGAAAAGTGAGGCCCGCACACCATCTCTACGCTCTTTGCCTATATACATCTCTACCGGCACTTCTCTATACACGCTACTTTGGTCCTCGTGCGCCGCGCGAGAAACACCAATTTCGTCCTCTGACGCAAAAAAATTATATTTCCCTCGTCCCTCGCGCCTCTCCACCCTTCTCGAGAACACGTTCGGGGTACCTCTGTTAGTCACCGAGAAAATTGCATTTATCATTTTTAAACAAAAATCTCTCTCTCTCTCTCTCTCCCTCTACTCCTCCCTCAAACCTCCAAATTACACAATCACGTGACGAAACAAATATTTCATTCGAATATAATCTCCTTCAAAATCAATTTGCCCCAATTACGCGTATAAAAATGAAAGAAAATCGTCGAAGAAAATTCGCGAAATTTGTATGAAATTGTTTTTTTTTGTTTTTTGTTTTGTTTTACTAAAACAAATATCGAACGACAGGAAGGAAAATAAATAATAAAAATAAAAACGACTGTATTAATTAAATTCATCCCTCGTTCGTTACAAATTAAAATTAACCCGAATCCATTTATCTCACCGTGGACGTGCGATCGTTTTTTTTCTCTCTCTCTCTCTCTCTCTTTACCCGCCGGTCCAACGTGAAATCTTTTTCTTTATCCACGGCTTCGATCCCATCGACGGCTCAACTACTTTGAATACCACGAATACCCGTTTAAACTCTCCTTCCACGGACCCAGCAACTTTGTATCGATGCACGCGCGGCAAGCGCGAACGAACCGAAGTGGGAGAAGAGCGGTGTGATGAACGAAGCGCGGGCGGGCGGGCGGGAGGGGGGGGGGAGGAGGCAGGAGAGGGATGTGGTTGAATCTCGGCATCGGTGGACTTTCGTACAAAGTCTTAATGTTCGGTCCGTCTCGCCCTTTGGCTAATGACGAAGAAACACGAGCCTCGTTCTGCCGATATTATACACCCCGGGTCTTTACGTTTTCTCGATTCCTCGGCTTCTCGATGCTTCCTTTACACGGGCCCGTGTATATCAAGATATGCCTCCCGGGACAAGATCTCTCGGAATCTTGCCTTCGTGTAACAGAACGAGAAAGGAACGAGGAGAGAGAGAGAGAGAGAGAGAGAGAGAGAACTCGAATGGGGATAATACTGGAGGTATGAGCGATAATATTGTGAAACAAGACCATTCATATGCGCGTGGAGGAGAGAAAGAGAACGTCTGAAATAGGGACGAGGCAAAAACTTTTTATTACCATGTGTGCAATTTCTCTCTCTCTCTCTCTCTCTCTCTCTCTCTCTATATATATATATATACGTATAAGTAAGAATTATTAGTCGAAGGAGAACAGCGTCGAGACCCGCGGACTACGGGCTTAACACATTTTCCATTTTTCGTACTCTGTCTGTCCGTCTCTCTCGCTCTTTCTCTCGAAGCGAGAGTAACACGCGGCAATAATAACGAAGTACAAATTTACTCGATGTTCGAGAGTCAAAGATTTCTTATCCCGGCGACGTGTACCAAAAAAAAAAAGAAAAAAACACTGACGGGGCAGAAACTAGCGGCGGCTTATTGAAAAATTAAAACTCCCCCCCCCCCCCCCCCCTCTTTTTCTGTCTCGGTGTTTTTCTCTCGCTAGGGGTCGCGCGAGAACCCTCGAGCAATCACCATAAGACATATTTCATGATTTCTCGAGGGGTTCTATTCCGTGTCGAATATCGTCTCTCTCTCTCTCTTTCTCTCTCCTTCTCTCTCTCTATCCCCTCCCCCTCTCGAAATTTTACACGCTGATACTCTTTATCTCTCTCTCTCTCTCTCTCTCTCACTCCGACTTATTCTCGAGCTACGGGAAAGGTCTTCTGGGAAACCTTCCGTCTCGTTCTTTAGTTGAGTCTCAGGGAGACGAACGCATCAATTCGCGCAGCGAGTTCTCTTCTTGCGCGAACTCGACTTCTTCACTCCGCCTCGCCTCTCGTTGTTCCATCCAGTGCAACGAAAGTGCATTCGAGAAGTTGAAGTCGCGACGGCGAAGTCCTTTCCTGCGATCCCCTTTCCGCGCTCGCTCCTTCGAGCCGCGCACGCGAGAGGACGTCGCGCGAAAAACACTATATAGCTCGTCTCGGATCGCTCTTTTACTCTTTCACGACGGTAAAACGGCGAGAGGACGAGCGAGAACGCAAAGGAAATTGCGTTCCGTCAAAGCGCGAACGGCAGAAGCGCATCAACCGGGCTTGAATTCTTATTAGCAATAAAATCGGGGGCGGGGGTTGCTATCGTCGCCGTTTCTTCGGGACAAAAGACTTTCTGTAACGGCATAGTGGATCGTCGAGACGGCAGAAGCTTCTTCTATCTCACTCGCGCTCTGCACAGCCTCGAGACGCCGACTCGGTACGAGAGTCTTGAACGTGTTTTTTTTTATACATTTTCAATTAAAACAAAAATTAATTCGTTATTAAAAAGATGTTTTTTTTTTATTAGAGATTAAAATACAATCTCGATCGGGATATCAATTTTTTTAAATTGTAGGATTTAGGGAGCGGGGCAATGGGAGCTCGTGAAAAAAGTACTTAGAAACGCTCGACGTGTTTCGAAACGACCCAAATGTCTTTTTTGAAGTTCGTTCGATATTTTGCCTCCTCTCGTTGTAAGACAATTATTTTTCTCGCGATCAAAGTAAGTGTCTAAAGTTTTCTTATTTAATTGTTTTTCGAGTTCATTCCGTAGTTTAGTTCATGTATTTTGGTTTGGAAGTATAAAAAGTAGGTTACGACATAATTTGTTTATATAATTATGTTCAATTTAAAATGCTTCCCTTCGGGGTAATGGGAGCCAGATGGATTCCTCTTGTATCGAGTCCATGGCCAGTAATCAAGAAGCCCACAAAGACCACCAAAACTAAACAACATTCAGAAATCCCGACCGGTATTCCCACGAAAGATGTTTTTGAAGAAAAAAAGAAGAGACGAGACAATAAAGAAAACACAGGACATTTACACGTTAAAAAAAGGCTATAATTGGGTTGATTATATGTTCGTTAGTTTATCATACGTTAAACGTATTCATATTAAACAGTTCATGTTTACTATTACTACTAATATTGACCTAAAAAGTTATTAAACTTGTCAAGTTTAAAGTAATGAAGACAATTTTTATTTTATTTAATGTTTCACTACCTTAAACAATTATTACTAAGTTTCTATTTCACAAAAATGAAAGTTTATTGACCAAAAGACTGATTAATCGTGAAAACAATAAATAATTACTACAATAAATTACGTTTTTCTTCAACTTTTTCTTACTAGGCTCCAATTCCCCCATTCTCCCCTATTTAAAAACATATTTAAGATTTTAAATATTTTCATCAAAGTTACGATTCGTCGTTGAACTCGATTAAAAAAAAGAAAGAAAATAAAAAAACGTGAAAGAAGAAAGTAGCAACTACAATTTTTACGGTCGACGATTATTTAGTCTCATCATCATTCCGAACGTTTCTTTTTTTATTATTTTTTTATTCGAATGGCGCGCGGTAAGGGTCCGTGGGGTTGTAGCGTAGGCTATATAGATGTATAAATTTGCGATATATAGCAACGGCTCGAGACGATGGAGAATCCGACGAAGGGAGGCAGAGCGAATGCGAGAGAGAACTGGAAAGAGAGATTGGGAGTGCGAGAAGGGGAGAGAGAGTGAGAGAGAACGATAGAGCAGTGAGAGAGCTGGTTCCTGTTGCGGTTTTGGTCGTGCATACGTAATATCTGATTCCGAGGTCCCAGGAACCGAGCGAGCGAGCGAACGAACGAACGAACGAACGAACGAACGAACGAACGAACGAACGAACGAACGAACGAACCGAGAACCGAGGAACGAATGCAAGTTGGGCGGGGAATGGGAGAGAAGATGGAAAGGCGAACCGAATGCAGATACGAGACCGGAGAAAGACGGAGAGAGAGAGAGAGAAAGAGAGAGAGAGAGAGAGAGAGAGAGAGAGAGAGAGAGAGAGAGAGAGAGAGAGAGAGAGAGAGAGCTGCTCTCACTCGTTGAGTACATGTAGGTGCCTGTGTGTGTGTGTGTGTATTTATACACATGTCGTATATGTTTCATAGTAGAGCGTGTACGAGCAACGGAGATAAAGAGTCGAAATAAAGAGAGATCGCGACTATGTGTGACTGCGAGACTCGCGTTTTGCGCCGTAGCTTCCAAGAGCGAGAGAAACGAGCAAAGAGAAAGAGGGAGAGAGAGAGAAGCTGACGTACGGGCGGTCGAGAAGTAAGAGAGAACGGCTGGATACGTAAAGAGCTGCCGACTAGAGACGAAACGAGAGAATGAGAGATATTTCAAAAAACTAAAAAAACAAAAATAAGAAAGAAATTGTAACAATGAATTAATTTTATTTATAATCGACGAGACGATTAATTAATCTCGTTTTCTTTATAAATATTACATAGGTACTTGGAAAAAAAACAGCTGTAATAATTATTTTACGGCAGGGAAGCTCGTTCATTAAATTATTAAATGTTAATTGGGCGATGATAAAATTGTCAGGTCTTTGGAAAATAAATGTATAAAAGGTTCGAACGAATCGCTGATGACTTCGTTGACGAGGCAAGAATGGACTATGCGGTAGCATCGATACGTCTCTCGTGGGATGAAAGAGCGCGCGGCGGGGGTGGAAGTGAGGAGTCGGGGGTGAAAATAAAATGCTGAGCTTTTGGCAGAGAAGAATGACAATAACTCTGTGACACCATCGTCCTGTGTTCTCCATCCAGAAACCCAAGATCGAGAGAGAGCGAGGGAGAGAGAGAGAGAGCTATGAGGGAGACCCGAACCTATTGTCCTCGTGTCCACGGTCTTTTTCAATTCAAATTGAAGCCGCAAAAAAACGCGAGACGCACACAAACACACGAAGACAGATCTCGAAAGGCTTTCGCTCCTTTTCTCTCCCTCTCTCTCCCTCTCTCTCCCTCTCTCTCTCTCTCTTTCGTTCTCTGCCCAGGTCTTCTTCGATATCGCAGTCGCAACAGAAGCTGCTCCTTCTTACTACCGTGACAACAGCCCTCGGGTCTTTTCGACTATACGCGCTGATACACACCGGGTAATATGGACCACCCAAATATTTTCGTCCGTATCAAAGTCCAAATCCTCTAGCGAAATGATGCGACTTTTCTTCAGAAATTTATGAGAGAGAAGCTCGACGTCAAAATCCACAAAATTTCAATACAATTTCTCGATCGTTCCAACTTAGAGTAATATTTTCGAAATATTTTTCTCCCTGTCGTAAATAACGATTGAAATAATCGACCACACAAAACAGTTCTTTTGAAATCAAAGTCGAATTTGAATTAAATCATGAATGCATTTTTATCAACACCTCGTGGTCCGTTTTAGCAACCTGGGCCATATTGCCCCTCTCTCTCGCTCGCGCACACCTCGTTCCCAAAGAGAACTCTCCATTCTCGCGTTTGCCTCGAAATTTTCTCCTCGTCCCGTTTCTGCTCGTACGCGATATTCGCAAGCGGGACGAGCTAAGAGAATCGTCGCGAGGCAACGAGACAGAGAAGGACAGACGAACGGACGGACTTTGGTATCCTCTCCCCGTGGCTCCGATTCTATCGGACCGTAAATATCGCCATCACATGGGTATAACGTCTCCGCGTCCAAGAGACTCCCAGCGATCTTACGAAGATCTCTCGGTGGATGCTGCTGGTGCCTGGGCAAAAGCCAATATACAGGGGCGAGCCGGGAAAGAGAGAGAGAGAGAGAGAGAGAGAGAGAGTATACGCTCTTGACCAGAAGCATCGTGGAGTCCAGCGAGCCGCGACCATCAACGACAGCCGGAGAAGCTATAATACGCGGACCCAGGGCGCGGAAGCATCGTTTTCTCTTGGCGCACTTGCGATGCCCCCCCTCCTCCTTCACCTTCTTTCTCTCTCTCTCTCTCTCTCTCGCTCGCAAGAGCGCGCGACGCGCATGCTTGCCAAAAAGCCTCTCCCCTCTCTCCTGCCCCGCGACGCGCCGCGCAGCGCGCCGTCCGCGACAGAACAGAAGCAGAGGGACTCGGGGAAGAGTCGGACTCGGCTTTTCGGACTGGTAAACTGGACCACGAGGAGTACAGAGAGACGACGAGAGATACGAGAGAACGAATTCTCTCTCGTGTGTCCCGTCGGTCTGCTGGTTCGGCCGTCCGTCCGTCCGTCCGTCCGTCCGTCCGTCCGTCCGTGTGTTTGTTCGCGTGATACGAGGATTCTGTACATCCGTGCTAGAGAGTGCAGTCACCTGGTTTATAAGGGAGACGTAGGCACATACACATACAAAGAGAGGCGAAGAGAGAAGGAAGGATCAACTCTCTCTTCTTTCCTGGCTTCTGCTCTTTCCCTCTTATATATACCGCTGAAAGCCGGCGGGAAGAACCAAAAGTCGTTCGCGAACTCTCTTCGTTTCTTCGCTCCTACCCTCCTTCGTCTTCTGTTATTCCCTCGCTGTCTGGCAATGGCAGAATGGAAGTGTCCTCTTTCTCTTATTCCGGGGAGCGAAAGACTCTTTCGGCTTTGCTGCTCCTGCTCCTGCTCCTGACTTGCCGGCATCGCTCTCGCTCTCTTTCTCTCTTGCTCGCTCGCTCGCTCGCTCCCTCCTTCCTTCCCTCCTTCTCGTTGCTGGTAACCGGCACCACCAGATATTCGCAGAATCCTGTCGTCCTTCTGATTTGGCGGAGGAAAGAATCGGGTCTCTTTCTCTCCGTGTCTCGATCGTTCTCTCTCTCTCTCTCTCTCTCTCTCTCTCTTCCTCTTTCTCTTTCTCTCTCTCTCTTCTCGGCTCGATCATTCTCTCTCTCTCTCTCGCTCCGGTTTCTGTCCTCGCGCATTGTATTTTAACATGCCGCACTTGGACTTTCGTGCCACGAACACAGATTTATTTCCTATCGGTACGTTTCTTCGCGCCCGTTTGGCCCGCCGAGAAACGAACACGTGAAAATTGCCACGAGATGGTGATTGGGCCATTTTTTTCTTTTCAGACTGATATTTGAATATACGCAAACTCGAGATACGAAATCGATCGATATTCAGAGATTCTTATTTTTATCGTGAATATCGCGAACTAACGTAACCTCCGAACGTTATCGAGCGTTACGACAGTTTTTGAAATATTTTGTAAACGATATCTGCCAAAACGATAATTTTTCTTTGACAAATCGTACGATAAGACGTAATGAAAATTGTCGGATAAAAATAAATATCAATGGAAAATTAATAATTTCATTATTATTATTACCATCGATCGATCCAAACGATAAATTTTGTTTTCATGATAATTATAATCTCTATTTATCTCATAATTATATTTCAACGAACAAAAAGGAATTTTTTTTCTCGATTTAAACAACCCCCGAGCTCGAAGTAAGTATACGTTATCCTCAAAGAAAAAAGAAAGCGCATCGAACGAGTCGCATTATCCAAACGTTCGAACAATCTAGAATAAAAATCTACATGTCCGTTCTCGAGTGAGACGGCGAAGGGTAGAGGGGTGGAAGGGGGTGGCCCGTATGCATCGAACAATCCTTAACCCTGTACAAGCCGAATTTCTTTTATTTTTTTCTTCTCTTCCTCGTCCACACGGGACATATGTCTAACGTAATTGTCATTTTGTGTGTTCCAGGTAAGTTTTTCGGACTGTTCCTCCACGCAAACTTTTCAACGAGCTCGCGAGAGTGCCAGCGAGAAACGGCCGGAGAGTGAGAGAGTGAGAGGATAAAGGTAGAGAAAGAGAGGGAATTCCAACTGGGCGCATATACGATGCAAGAACGTTAATCTATAAGTCAAGATCGGCGTTGCTGGAGGAAGGAGAGAAGGAGGAGGTACAAGCGGAGGAATGGCAGTTGTATGTAAGTGCATTTGGCGAAACGCGCGAGCGAGAAGAGCATTGCTCTGTTATACGTTATATATATATATATATAGTACGTATCTTTTGGTAAAAGAAGGTAGAGGGCGCGCGTTAGCAAGAGTGAGAGAGTGAGAGAGAAAAAGACAGAGAGAGAGAGAGAGAGAGAGAGTGGGCATTATTTGACCGCGAGAGAAATATAAGAAGGCATCGGTGGACGAGGGTGTATATACGCCCGGGCGATCGTCTTGGCGGTTCGACGCGCCGACAGTAAATATACTTAAGGCGGTGCCGCGTGTGCGCGCGCGCGCGAGATCAGCGAGCAGAAGACTCGGCGGCTGGGAATGAGAGAGGGGGAGAGACAGAGCGCAGTAGTGGCGGAGCAACGGAGAGGAGTAGATGGCCCGTCGGCAGCGGTCGAAGGCGGTTGCTCGCGAGCCTCGGGCCTTCTCTCTCTCTCTCTCTCTCTCTCTCTCTCTCTCTCTCCCTCTTCGTCTCTGTTTCCTTGCTCTTCCGTCGAGGTCCTGCAGGACCAACGACGACGACGACGACGTCGCGGACGACGACGACGGCGATGACCATGACAACGAAGAGTCCAACTGAAGCCAAAAGTTTCTTGGCGAAGGTAGAAATCAGGGGAGGCTGAAAGAAAGAAAGAAAGAGTAAAGGGGGTCTGCCCGCTTTGCATTTGTTTCGGGGATCGAGAACTCTCTGCACTCTCGCGTGGAGTCTCTTCAAACGTTTTCTCTCCACCTCTCTGGGCCTTTTGAGCTGTCGCCCTTTTCGTTTCTCTCCCTCGTCTCGCTGTAATACTGTCTATGTGTGTGTGTGTGTATGTGTATATGTGTTTATATATGAGAAAGAGAGCGAGAGAGAGAGAGCAGTTTTCGGAGACGCACCGACTCGGAGAGAGAATCGGGAGCACAGTCTTCTCTCGGTGAGAGAGAGAGAGAGAGAGAGAGAGCGAGAGAGAGAGAGAGAGAGAGAGAGTGGACAGCCGTCTAAATTACCGAGCGCGCGGCTTCAGCACAGCAGAACCCCTCAAACCCTCCCCCAAAGACGTTTCTCTCCTTTCCGACCGAGAGAAGATGCTGATGCCAGGGAGAAACTTGCCGAAATCTCGAGACCGGACGACGAAGAGAAATGGCGTTTCGGCTTCCGTGGTACTCTCTCTTCCTCTCTCTCTCTCTCTCTCTGTCTCTCTCTACCTCTCTCAAGTTAATTGATAACTGATATCTCGGATCTGGCAAAGAGGGACACACGGTGTATCCCCGCGCCGACATGTCGTCCGACTTTCTACCTTCTATAATTCACGATCCTCTCTGCATCGGTGAAAATTCAACCCGTTCAGTCTCTACCGAAATTACGTTAAAAACAAACAAAAATGAGAATTCATCGATAACGAATTTTCGAAAATATCCCTCAAAGAATAAATATCGAGCCGTTTTAATATTGAAAACAAAGCTTAAGTCGACAAACTATCATATTTTCATTAAAATTTATATTATTTTTTTCAAAACAACCGAAATCGCCGAGATATCGTTATCGATACGACTTTGACCGAAAGTATGAATTACAAATAATCCCCAAAATCTGTCTTAAAGCCATTATTTTTATTGATTAAAAATAAAATTCGTACATTTACGATTATCTTCGATCCAAAGCTACCAACTTCGTACAATGGGAAGGTCCTTCTATTTAGCGGAGGGAAATGAACAGTCGTAGCGGCCAACCGCTATACCCACACACACATGCACTTATATATATATATATATATATATGCATAGGGTTGAATCTCCCGCTTGCATCACCAACATCACCCGGGAGCCCGGGCATCTTCGCGGATCTCTTCTCTCGGAGACTCTCGCGCGGTCCCTTCTCTCTCTCTCTCTCTCGTTTCTCCGTTCGTAAGACGGTGAGAGCGAAAGAGTAGAAAGAGGGACAGAGCAAGAGAGAGACCAATCCAACAAAACTATCTCTCCTCCTTTTCTCTTATCTCTCATACCTTCTCTCGCTCTCTCGCGCCTTTTGCTCTTACCCGCCTCGGCGAGACCGGCACGTCTTCTTCACTGACCGAGAACTCTCTCTATCTCTCTCTCTCTCTTTCTCTTTCTCTCTCTTTCTCTCTCTTTCTCTTTCTCTCTCTTTCTCTCTCTTGGTATATCTACGTGCTGCGCCGCTACGCGGCCTGCCGATGTATAAACCCCAAACTCCGCGAGAGATTCGGCTCAACCCTCTTTGCGAGACTTCTCGTATGTGTTGCTCCTTGCTGCCAGGATTTTCGGCTTCTCGACTCTTCTCTCTCTTTCTCTCTCTGTCTCTCTTTCTACCGATTCAGCTCTCCTGTAACACACAGAGAGCACCGGCAACGAGAGTATAGAGAAGTATTGAAGTGCGCGTGTGTTGAAGAGAGAGAGAGAGAGAGAGAGAGCGAGCGAGGGGTTGGGGGGGTGGGGGAGAAGGCGAGGGGGTTAGAGTCCTGAACGCCGCGCCGACTGTCGTGCGACTCTTTTTTTTCACTCGCTTCTTCTTCTTTCCCGCATATACGTCTCTCCGCGTATTCCTTCTTCTTCGCCCTCTTCTTACTGCTGGTGCCCTCTTCTTCCTTGTCCTTTATTTTCCTCCCTCCTGCCCCTACCCGTTTTTTTTAACCCAGGCACTGGAAGACTTATAAGGCGATTCCTCGCGTTCCATGGAAAAAAAGGATGGCAAAAATCGTTTCGCGTCCCCGCGCACTCACTTCTCTTTCTCTCTCTCTCTCTCACTCGCTCTCTATCTTTCTTTCTTTCTTCTGCCTCTCTCTCTCTCTCTCTCTCTCGTCTCCACGGCGTTTATATCTACCTCGTGGCTTTCTGATCCTTCTTGCTACTTGATCGTTTCGTTTTCGTTCGTACCGTTTCGTGAAAAAGATCGCGATCTCTCGTGTGGGTCCACGACGCGTTTCTTCTTGGCCAAAAATCCACATCTGGAAAGGTTTTTTGTTATTCATCTTTTTTCCCATTTTTACGACGTTTAAAAAGTTGGCAAAAATAATAGTGAGGGAGGTGGGATGAAAAAAAACGAAAAATTCGTCGATTCTTTATCGAACCGAGTCGACCGAGAGAGATGCGACAGTCGGTGGTGAAATTTTTAAGTTCGGAGTTTCGCGTGGGAGATGTTTTTTTTTGTCTTCATGATTTTTCGAACGACTACGGTTGAAAACGTAGCCCGAAAGGTAAGTAGATCTCGTGGAAGTTGTCCCTAAAACGTCTCTCTCTCTCTCTCTCTCTCTCGTACTTTGTAGCACACACAGAGCTCGTGCCTCGCTACACGTTCTCGCGCGCGAACCTCGATTTTACTTATTTTTCTTGGCAGAACGCGCGTTTGGCGGTTCGAGGCATATGAGGGATGATAAATGTTCGCGTCAGGCGGTCGTGGAGTGAAAGAGGGTCGAGTAGAGAGTATGAGCGAGAGAGAGAGAGAGAGAGAGAGAGAGAGAGAGAGAGAGAGAGAGAGAGAGAGAGTCATCTGCCCGGTGAGAAGGTCTAGGTCTCTTCTTCTGTCCGAGAAGCTCGAGCGCTATCTCAATCTTGAAACGGGATACTCTCCATACGCCCGCGCATTCTCTCCACCGAGAGAATTCTAATGCCGTTTGTCCGTGTGTCTGTGTGTCTGTGTGTGCGCATGCGCGCGCGCACTGAGCACCTCCCTCCCCTTGCCACCCCATTTAACTCGTAAAACAAACGAAAACCAGAAGAGACGAAGATACAGAGAGAAAGAGAGAGAGAGAGAGAGAGAGAGAGAGAGAGAGAGAGAGAGAGAGAGAGAGAGAGAGAGAGAGAGAGAGAGAGAGAGAGAGAGAAAGAATAATGGGTAAAGGAGAGAGGGAAAAAAGTCATGTTAACAATAACAACGCTAAAAGGACTCTTTTTCTTTCTCTCTCTCTCGTCCTTTTTCCACTCTCCGCGTGGACTCTTCGCCACACACACGCGCTTACGGGACGAGCATACTAACGAGATATTCCACCTGGATGTTTAAAATTCACATTTGAATGTCAAGGGTACCGAAAGGCACAGAGAGCGAGAGAGAGAGAGAGAAAAGTTCGTGGTAGCTTCACGGACCTTCTTCTTGTGCCCAGCGAGACAGGGGTGAGAGATCCTTGCATACGAGAGTAAGGCGACGATTTCTTTTTTTTCTCTCGTCCTCTTTTCAGTTTCGTCCCTCTTTCAGTTCGCGAGGACGAAAGATTCGTATATTCACATTCATATATATATTTACATCCTTATTTCTTCGTTTCAACAATTTCTTCATTCAAAGATCGAAAAACGCGAAAATTCACCCTTTTCTCAAACTTTTCAACCGATCAACGAGTAATTCCATTATCAATTCAATTCTAACAATCTCGTTAGAATATTTCCTCAAACTATTCTTATATCTTTATCTGCAAAGGATCAAAAGAGAAAACAAAAATCAAAATCGTCATTAAAAATATATTAACGAAACGATGGAACGAACGAACGGCCCCGAGAGTACATAAAGGTCCTTCGTCCTGGTAGAGGGATGCGTTTAAGCAAAAATCACAAGGATTCTAGGGGGACGACAGGATATAGAATTTTGTTTTTTGTCACTTCTCACGAAACACTCGAGCGTATAGTGAGGTAGTCGTAGAGAGGAGGGGGTGGGGTTGGGGGAAGGGAGTGACTCACCTTTTTCGTGGACGTTAAACAGGGACGAGAGTGAGTCGGAGAGTGAAAGAGACGAAGAAAGAACGAAAAGACAGTGAGATTGGATTATTCTGAAATAACGAGAATACGCTCTCACGGTCATGCTGCGGTTCGTCTCTCGTAACTTCTACACTCGCGACTTCTTCGTGCCAGAAGAGAGAAGTCCAGCTCGAAGGCAATCCTGCGTATAAGAGTTTGTGCATCTTGGTGAAGAAGTGGTCGTATAGCGCGTCCTCGAACCAGCGGCAGAAAATTTTGCTGCGCGCTGCTACGAGAGATAGAAGTGCCGGACGGTGAAGAAGACGAAGAAGAAGAAGAAGATGAAGAAGAGGAGAAGGAGGAGGAGGAGGAGGAGGAGAAGTAGAAGGAGAAGGAGAAGGACGAAGAATCATCACGACCGCAAGAACGTTCGGAAGTCATGCTCGGATAGAGTTCTCTCTCTCTCTCTCTTTCTCTCTCTCTCTCACGTCGCTCTTTCGCAGTGAAACTGCAGCTGTATTCTCGAAGACTTTTCATTCTTTCATTTTCCTTTTTTTTATTATTTTATTCTTTATATTTTTTTCTATTTTATTTTATTTTTATTTTTTCACATTATTCTCCTCGAATCGACCGAGCCACGTTTCTTTCTTCGTGCGAATTTACCTTCGAGGACGATCGATCGAGAGAAAGAGTCGCGGGTCAGTTATTCGGAAAATCGGTGTTTTTTGGTCAGACGCGAGGTAGAAAAAGAACAAGAATAAGAAGAAGAAGAAGAATAAGATGAAGAAGGAAGAGGAGAGCGGGGGGTTGAGGTAAGATTGGTGATAAATGTGGTTGATTCAGCGAGAAAAGAACGCATATACTGAACTTGCTAGGGACGTTATGGACATTCCAAAGGGTACGAATGTATATTTGCTCCTCTCTCTCTCTCTCTCTCTCTCTCTCTCTCTCTCATTCTCTCTCATTCTCTCTCTCTCTCTCGCTCTATCTCAGTTTTCTCTTTCTCGCAATATTATGTATTACATCCTCGCAACGCGACGGGAGGCCCGACGGTGGTCCCTGCGAGAGACTCTATTTCTTTCTTCTACCCTACCTTCCTCCCCCCATCAACGTGTACGTGTGTCCGTCCGTCCGTCCCTGTGTCCGTGGTAACTTCTCGTACGAGTTGTATTTAAGCGAGGACGTGAGCTACCGCTTGATTCCTACGTTCAGATAACTCAATCCAAAATCCAACCTTATGCTCCCCGTCCTTTTACTATCGCTGATGTTGTTGCCCTTTCTGTTGCCTCTTCGCCCTCTCCCCCCTTCTTACTCCCTTGTCGCACTCAACGACGCGCTCGAGCCACACGAGTCTTATCGCGATACCTTATACTACTTACTCGCCAGTAGAACAACGTTCAGGGTCGACGATAAGCCAAAGCTGAAAAATTTGCGCACGAATAAAACAACGTTCGCGTGGTTTCTTTAAAATTCGTAAAAAAAAAAGGAGAATTTTTCGTCTGGTTTTTGACAAAATTATTATTTGTTTTATCGTTATATTGTTTTTGTTTTTGTTTTTTTTATAATTCGAGTTTATCGATAATTTCATATAGAACGAGATTTAATTTTTCATATCGTGTTTTATTTATTTTGATTTTTTTCGTGACTTATAGGTATGTTTTTTTTTTCTTTCTTTCATTTTTCAAAGAAAATTGTGACATTCATCACTCTTTGTGTATATTTTATCGCGCCGTTATTTCCCGTGAAATATAAGCCTCTGCGAGTGGGCATGACACAGGAAGCTCCACAATTTTCTCTGATCTACGCCCGTGTACGTGACGAGATCTATGCTCGACCGTCTATGTGTGTATGTGTGTGACTTTGTATGTGTGTTTATATATACGCCGGTGGCTCTCTCGTGACGCATGTGTCGGAGATGGCACGCGGCGACTCGCCGGCAATATCCGCTGTGGACCAGCGACGTTGTGTGTGATGCACCACACTACAATATACTACGAATGCTTGGCCACGATCACGATAGGTACCAGTAGTGAAGAGTGAGAGAGAGAGAGAGAGAGAGAGA
>OX637864.1:6228748-6481248 GCA_951802705.1 Netelia virgata | reverse complement strand
TTTTTGCATTTTCTCAAAGTACAATATTTCAAAAGTATTCCCTGAAAATTTTAGACAAATCGGGGCGTTATTTATGAATACTTGTAACTTTGAGCGCAGCCCCATCGAGTGGGCACAAGTAGGTAGGTTGTGGTAGTTGCACGTTCGACGCAAACTTTGAACGCGTTTTTCTCGAAAGCGCGTTTTCAAAGTCGCTGATCACCGTAACTCCAGAACGGCTCGACGTATCGTTTTGAAATTTTTACCGCTTATTGTAAACATAATTTTGCTGTCCTTGAACGAAGGATTTTTATTTGCGATAAATAGTTTTTTTTTTATAGTCGAATATATGGGTGAAATTGTGGTCGAAAAAAGTGCCTTTGAACATCCGCCATTTTGTCAAAAATCAAAATTTTTATTAATCCTTGGTTCAAAGACCGCGTAATAGGATTTACTAATGATCCCCGCGAAATTTTTTGATTTCGGACGATCCAGTTATGAGGAGCAGTGATCACCGAGAACACCCTTTTTTATTTCAACCCCTCGCAGACTGGCTTGTATCTTGGCCACTTATTATTATTTCGTCTTGAAAATTGTATTCTATGTTCTTTATATATGCATTAGTCAATGGTAAAAAAATTATCAAAAAATAATAAAACCAGCCTTCAAAAAAAAAATCTCCAAAAAAGCGTTTTTTTTCGGGCGTTACAAGTGACTCCAACTCCTTAAATATCCTCGTTCCGATCATTTTCTCTCAATCATCAAACCTTTTTTTCCAGAAAATCTCCCTTCAAATTATTCTTATTTTGTCTCGGTCCGTTATCAATCGCCTTAGGCTTTGCAAAACACATCGATAATATTTGTCTCGATGAAGCCAAGAAACGAAAAAAAGGGCAAAGGGCAATGTAGGAGTGGGCGTTATACGTTTTTAATGTCTCATCTCGCGAATACACATAGGGCGGTGTATTTTATCTCTCACCCCTCCTTCTCTTAAGCGCACACCCATTGAAGTTTATTAACTCGATTAAGCGACCGATAATACTCGTAGACGATTTACAATGAGGGTAGACTGTATCAACGTTCGTACATTACGACGATACGATATAAAAGGACGAGAACAAATGTCTTGTGTGTGTGTGTATATACATATTTCTGGATTATCGAGCGTAGGCATACACTCACTCCCCCTAATTAACATACAATTTCTGTCATCGTGTGCTTCGTTGAACTTTTCTTCTTTTTTTTTTTTACCTTTTTTCTTTTTCTTTTCTTTCGTTCGCCGGATAAGCTCACGCGTACGCTAGGCCCCTCGTTCAACTCTCCGCTAAATAGCTCACGCACCACGCAATGTCTCCGCTGAGACCGCTCTCTCTATCTCTCTCTCTCTCTCTCTCTCTCTTTCTTTCTTTCTCTAGCGTGTGTTCTTGCTCTCGCTCTCGTCCTGTAGAAAATATCAGTTCTCCTCATGCCCTCGGGGAGACTTACGGCGCTCATACCCAACCGCACACTTGGGACAAATTGCGCACACTGGATTTACATATCGCGAGTACACCGGAGCACACGCGTGATTTTCCTCTCTCTCTCTCTCTCTCTCTCTTTTTTTTTTTCTCTCTCTTTTTCTCTCTTTCTCTTTCTTTCTTTCTCTCTTTCTCTCTCTCTCGCTCTCTCGTTCGCTCGCACACGTTTTCATAGAACACCATGCGACTTTGCTGAATACACACGTATATACATATAGAAAGCTTGTACGATAAGAAATACAGCTTTTGCGCTACGCGCTCGTAACAACCTGGTAATATATAACTATAGCATTTTGCGACCCTAGTTAAAACGGTACATATAGTTATACGAGAGATTCTCGCGTTCAACGCTGGATTATAACGACGAGAGATACGCGTCTCGAGCTTCTCGCAATAGATTTTCCCCCTCGCTCTCTCTCTCTCTCTCTCTCTTTCGTATATTTTTCATTTTTCAAACTAAGCGATGAATATCTTTCCAGATGTTTATTGCCGTTCTCTCCTCGTTCTTTATGTACGATTGTCGAAAATTCAACAATCTTCGATGCTTCGAACGAACAAAAAAAAAGGTCGTTCGAAAAGAGGGTAAGGGGAAGGCGTCTCGAAAGAGAAAAGATAAGTGGGATGGAAGACGAGAGGTAAGAAAGAGTTGGCCCTGCCTCGCGGTTTGCCTCGCGGAAAAGAGTAAAAGCACGGAGGCGAAGATGGGATATATCGAAGACGACAGGCACCCCCCGCGGTTCGACGTACAAGTGCGCCCAGCC
This sequence comes from Netelia virgata, assembly GCA_951802705.1. Classification (NCBI taxonomy): domain Eukaryota; kingdom Metazoa; phylum Arthropoda; class Insecta; order Hymenoptera; family Ichneumonidae; genus Netelia; species Netelia virgata. The sequence continues at coordinate 6,478,991 of OX637864.1, read as the reverse complement.
AGGCTCGACCTCTCTTCACGGTGTTGCGTAGTCTCGCTCGCACGCATGCGCGTTGCGTCTAATACGCACGAGCGACCGAGAGAGAGAGAAAGAGAGAGAGAGAGAGAGAGAACGAGCGAGCGAGCGAGCGGGGGAGTAGAGGGGTCGTTGCTCATCCTTCTTAGACGATAGGAGTCTGTCGGTGGGTTAGGCGCGAGATGGTGCGCGCGCATTTGTGCGCAAAGTTCTGCGCGTTTATTCATCGAACAACGCGCGGGACCTCTATTCGTATGCAAGAACGTGCGTGTGTGTCGAGGGGGTGGGGGGTCAGCCAGGCGGGCGAGTAAAAGGGTGGGGGGAGGGCGAAGGGGAGGCAGAGAAGCATACACCGTCGGGCATACATAATTAATATTTGAACAAGGCAACATCGCGGGTCTCTCGTTCTTTCTCTCATTCTCTCTCTTTCTCTCTTTCTCTCTTTCTTGTTCTTCTGACGAAAAAGATATTCTATGCGCGCGTGACGATATATATATGTATATTATGTATATTGTAGGAGGTATCGCAATGGTCAGGGCAAAACTCGAAGCTAAAAACAAAAGGGAAACGGAACGAAAGAGAAGAGAGAGAGAGAGAGAGAGAGAGATAGTTCGTCACTTTTCATTCTTCTCTTTCAATCTCTCTCACAGTTGCGTTAACCCCTTCTCCATCCCCCCTCGAGATGTCCCACAGGTGCAGGAAGAGAGGGTCTCTAACCCCGTGGAACATATGCGTTTGTACATTATTTCGCGCGCGCATGCGCTCAGCTTCGTTTCGTCGGTGAACGAGAAGAAAAAAATTGATTAACCGAGGCAATATCATCATAAAAATTAGTCACGGTGAATCAGTACGGTTCGCGCATATTTCGACCACCGGTTGTTCCTTCTACCGCGTTTCTGTATGTATATGAGGTGTGATTTTTTTTTCTTCAGTCGGGCCAGAAGATTTTCTGTCGAATAATTTGAAAAATAATAATAATATTCTGCTCGTGACGATTCTTTAAATTCTAAATAATTATTGACAATATATGAAGAAGAGAAACAAAACAAAATATATATATGTTAATTTGATTTTTCTTATTCTTTCATTTTACTAATTATTTTCTCCTGAAATAATTTTAAACGGTGGTTTTTTTTTGTTTCGTTTGTTAATTTCTCGTTTTTTTTGTTTTGTTTTTTGTTTCGTTTCACTCGACCGTTGCCCATCCCTGGATTCTCTCGCGGTATTTTCGTCCCGACGTGGTCTCTCTCCCTTCAGTCTTGAGAACCAATCCCTCTTTTCATTTTTTTCTTTTTTTCCCGTTCTCTCTCTCTCTCTCTCTCTCTCTCTCTCTCTCATTCTCTCTCTCATTCTCATTCTCATTCTCATACAGCGAGGGCTCTCCTCACCGTGGCTTCTCTCTAAAACCTGCCAGTGGCCTGTCCAGGTGCGTGCCCTCCCAGTTAATTTGAACTTTGTGCGCGCTGGCGAAAGACCGAGCGAGCGAGAAAGAGAAAGAAAGAGAGAGAGAGAGAGAGTTGTACGTCTTTTGTTCCTCTTCCTCTCTTTCCATCTCCCATAAACGAACCGCGTATGTATATCGCGCGCATCCACGAACACGCATAATGCAACAATTCGATCTTTATCCGATGCTGCGAATGTTTCCATCGATTATTTATCGGCATAACCCAACCGATATATATATATATATATATTGTTACCTACTCGGCCTCGAATTCAATCGGCCGGAATAAGTTTTCGGAGAGAAATTTTTTCGATTTAAAAAAGCCAACGTTATAAATGCGCTAGGCTCGAGACAATGGGGTGGCCACTCCGGACGCGCCATGGTTTATTAATTGGCACTCCGGGCCTCTCTCTCTCTCTCTCTCTCTCTCTCTCTCTCTCTCTTTCTTTCTTTCTCTCTCTTTCAGCTCGTCCGGTTCTCCTAGGTAGGAAAAAACGTCGGCAAACAAATGACCGCGCGACGAGGCCCAAAATCTCGCTATGAATCCGGAAGGTGAAACTTACACGTGCGCGTGCGTACGTGCTTATGAGAGAAAGAGAGAGAGAGAGAGAGGGAGAAAGAGAGCGAGAGGGAAAAATCAGCGAGAGGAAGAAAATTTGAGGAAGAAAGAGAGAGAGAGAAAAGGATGAAGGAGGTGGTCGAGAAGGAGGAGAGGGCGGTAGTGTCGGGCAGTTGTACAGAAACGACCAAGCTGATGTATAGCGTGGCCCCCGACGTAAAGGTAGATGGCTTCCACGCCCAGAAACGACCTCGAAACCTCTTCTTCGATTCCCGCATTCCCTTCCTCCCTCTCCTCGTGCCCCCTTGAGAAGCATAGAACCTTTATCTTCTCTCTCTCTCTCTCTCTCGTTCGCCATCTCTCTTTGTTTATTCTCAAGAGTTCCGCGGGCCTAGAGAAACGAATTTTCAGCCTAATGCGCGCTTCGCTTCTATCACCTTGCTCTCCCTTCCCCCTCCTCAACCTCCAAACGGGAAAACTTTTTCTAAAGCCATTTTTCAGACGAACTTTTACGTGCCTCGTATGTAATTTCTTCGATCTCTCGGCTTCGTTCTGCTCGATTCACGCAGTGCGCGCTATACCTATTATTAGCTTCTTTTTTTCCCCCCTTTTTTTTCTTCTTTCTCTCGAATCTTATTTCTTCATTCCTCGTACACGTAATTTATTAACCAAACGACGGTTCGGTATCGTCGACGCCATCGTGAAAAATTTGACGCGACGAATTTCCTACTCGATTCCTGAATTGTTTCGATAAGCTTTATAGAACGAGAGAGAGAGAGAGAGAGAGAGAGAGAAGGAAAGGACAAGAAGAACGACAGAAAGAGAGAGAGAGAAATATGTAAAAAGTGGTATAGAGCAATCCTTTGGTGTCTAACGTGAGCGTAAAATCGTGGAAGGCAAGAGAGAACAGCAGCTCGTTAACGACGGGTTGTATCCGACGCTCACGAATTAGTGTGGCAAAAGCCCTCCGGGGTCTCGCTCTCTCTCTCTCTCTCTCTCTCTCTCTCTCTCTCTCTCTCTCTCTCTCTCTCTCTCTCTCTCTCTCTCTCTCTCTCTCTCTCTCTCTCTCTCTCTCTCTCTCTCTCTCTCTCTCTCTCTCTCTCTCTCTCTCTCTCTCTCTCTCTCTCTCTCTCTCTCTCTCTCTCTCTCCTTACGTCACCGTGGGACTGTCTCGCGGTCAACCGAACTCTCGTTGTCTTTGTCGTTGTCAGAGAGGGAAAAGAGATAAAGATAGAGGCAGATAGCCAGAATGAGAGAGAGAGAGAGAGAGAGGCAGAGAGTGGTACTCGCGGACGGAGAAACGACCAAAGAGAGGGGACAATAATTTCTACGATTGCAAGGCAAGACACTAATAAGGAGCTACGCTTCTGGCGTATATATATATATAGATACGAAGAGATGTTTGCTTGATGGCAGCACCTTCACCACCGCCGATGTTACACACGGACATCGGTGTCTGGTAATAGTGTGTATATAAGGGAATATAAGTCCCCGAGGAGAGAGACGAGAGAGAGACAGAGAGAGAGAGAGAGAGAGAGAGAGAGAGAGAGCGGTTAGAATCATTAGCAGTGCCACCGTCCTCCCGATGAGCCTTATTCTCCTCCTTGTAGCACACAGTAAGAGGTCCAATCACCGCTGATATTCAATCTACCGCAGTCTTCGAAAGAACATTAAACGCACTACGACCGATTATTTAAGTGCTCGTGAAGCACGTGTCGCATCGACTATAATCGGTTGTATCGAGGAAAAACAAAAAACAGAACGAAAAAGAAAAAACGAAACAAATTTATGTCCCGCGAATGGAAATTTATTCTAGGGAAAAATTTAATTCTCTAGTCAAATAGAGACGGGAATCGACGAGTTAGTGTCGAGATTAATAACGTAGACGTCTCGGTATCGATCGAATCACGTTGGATTTCTTCGAGTACTAATAAAATAAAAGCGTTTCCAATCCTAGGAGGGAATGGAATCGAACGAATACGAAGCTAGTTTGGTCGGCTCTGTTATCCTCGTTGCTTTACCTGGAAGCATCTCATCGCTTCGATCGGTGAGTTTGCTCTCTTGCTGAGAGAAGAAATATCTCTTCTCTCTCTCTCTCTCTCTCTCTTTCTCTCTTAGCTCAGACGCAGCCACTGCCGCTTCGAGAATACTATGTAATTATCCTTGGAGGGTCCTTGAGCGAGAGAGAGAAAAGGGAGGAAATCTTCGAGTGACCGAGAGAGCCGAAGACGAAGAAGAAGAAGAAGAAGAAGTAGAAGTAGGAGGAGAAGATGAAGAAGAAGAAGAAGAAGAAGAAGAAGAAGAAGAGCGGAGACCACGAAGTGCAGCGTCATTGGGTCACGCTTGACTTTGAATCCTCGCCGTTTGATCATTCTCGGCTCAACAGCCTCATCATCCTTCGCCCCGTCCTTACTTTCCCTCTCTCTCTCTCTCTCTCTCTCTCTCTCTTTCTCTCTCTGTCTCTCTCTCTCCTCGTATACCTGAAGATTATTCGAAAAACCAAAGGGACGAATGAAAATCGACGATATTTCGGCGGCGGATGCATCGCGCGATCCTAAGAATCGAGAACGAAAACGACAGCTTGCGAAATACGCTCGGTCCGTTCGTCATCATTTCCGACCTGGGGGTGAAAATTGGTCGGAGCACGAGAAAGATGGAGAGAGCGAGGGAGAGAGAGAGAGAGAGAGAAGGGCGACCATCGTCGTATCACCGTGGGAGGGTGAATCGTACCTTCGTGAGACGATTTCCTCTCTCGTGATCGTAATCGCGAGGCTTTCGTGGAATTTCCTAATTTTTGTGTAAAAAGTCGAGGCAAAACAACGCGACGAGAACGAAACAGAGAGAAAGAGAAAAAGAGACAGAGAGAACTTACCAGGCAAAAAAGAAACGAGCTAATTTCACACGAGAAGGGATGTCGGGGATGCGCGCGCTTTAGTTTTTCTATATCCGTTTTCTCCCCGGTTACACTTGTTTGTTTTTTTTATTGTCGCGTTAATCGTAGTATTCGGGTTTTAAGACGAGCGTGCGCGAGGAGAAGGCCCGGCGCCGACAGGAGGGAGGGAACGTCGTCGAACGCGATATGACGGAAAGACGAGGATGCGTAGTCGGGGTAGGACGCGCCATTTTGTCGTCAGAAAAGGGACGGAAGGGAAATCGGTGGCTTCTTCGCATGCGCGCTCTCTCTCTCTCTCTCTCTCTCTCTCTCTCTCTCTCTCTCTCTCACTCACCCTCTCTCTCTCTCTCTCTCTGTGCGGCGTTGCGAGAGAAGTAGTAGTTGTATATATAGAAGAACGGTTAAAGACCCGACGGAGAATGCAGGAAGGTCTAATTGTGAGAGTGGAGGCCCCATTACGTGGGCCGAAATTACAGGGCCCGATACCCCCGACCACATCGCGCGTCCTTACAACGGTCCGAGAGAGGGAGAGAGTAAAAAGATAGTCAGTCTTCGCCAGCTATGTGTTCTCTCTCTCTCTCTCTCTCTCTCCCTCTCTCTCTCTTTCTCTGTGTACCTTACTACGACTACCACTACGATCACTGCCTTTAGCTGTCCTAGCCCGTTTTGCCGTTGGTCCCACTCTCTCTTTCTCTCTCACTCTCGTTGAGCGTCCTGTCGGCTCCATCGCGCATTCCAAGAATGACCAGCGAGCGTATTATCTCCTCCTGGGTCTCCTCGCTTCGCGGTTATAGTCTTGTCATTTCGTGGATTGCCTAATACTGATTGGAAGGACGCTTTTTTTTTCCTCCAGACCCTTTGCTTACCTTTCAGAACTAAAATCTTACGCTTCGGAGTTTGCAAAGTTTCGTGCGAAACTGGAACGAGGCTCGAGATATTATTGAATCCATTTCCATTGTGGATTTCGCGACTGGAAATGTTCGAATCGATTTTAATACGTCGATAAACGAGAAATATTTCTAAGTACTTTTTACGTTCCGAATTAATTTTAAATATTTAGATTTCAATATTACAGGTGTTTTCTATTTGTTTTTTAAATATATTTTTTGATTACTTTCTAACTTTCTATGATTTTATCGCGTTTCTTATCATTCAAACTTTTTTAAAAGGTCGGTTCAATTATTTTCAAACATTTTGAATATTTTTCATTGCTTTTTATATTTGCAAATATTTTCCGATACTTCGCGCGCGTTATTTTTTTTATCGCTTCTCTAATTTTCGAATATTTCACTTTTTCACCATTAAAACAATGTTGAGACGCGTTTCTATGAAATCCATGTCGGACATTAGCGGACCGAGTGACTTAGAGCCTGTCCTCGACAGTGTGGACGATAAATTGCTTTCGTCACAAAACAGCCACGAGTACATATGTCAATCACTTTTTCATTTCGATCCCGTCACTTTTTCTTTTCAGCCTCGAACCCTCCTCCCACCCTCATCCTTCTTTCCATGTATTGAATAATTCACCCCGAAATTGTATTCGCACTAATTTACATCGGATATAAATTCACGATTATATTTTCTCTTCTATATATATATATATATCGAGCACTCTCTCGAGTGAGTCTATATTAGCCCGTGTCAAGCATCACGGTGGTTAAAAGCGCTCCAGTTGAGACGAGAAAGGCGATGAGAGATAAATATCGCGAGGGGGTCAGTGTGAACTCGGCATATTTGCCGGACGTCGCATTCTCGATCCGTCTCCGATCTGTCATCGAGAATGCTGACCGGACGCGAGGACGCGAGGACGACGACGGAGACGACGACGACGACGACGACGACGGGGAATATGGGCTTCTCCTCTGGTTATATCCACGAGGGCTCGAAGCCCGGGACTATTAATCAGTCCTCTTGGACGCTCGGTGGTCCCTTTAAACGGATTTAAAGGACGACACCGACAAAGAAGAAGTTTTTCGGCGTTTGAGAGAGAAGGAAAGAGCACGAGAGAGAGAGAGAGAAAGGGAGTGAGCGAAGGGATATCCCGCCTCTCTATCCATATGCCTCGGCATACTCTATATAAAGCTGCTTGCGAAGGTACCTCCCTCGACAAGGGCCCACTCGAAAACCTCGAAGGCATTTCTCCGCCTTCCCGTAGCGTTAACGTCGAGAATAGAAACCGCGTGCGAAAACGACGATCCGCGAGTTCTCTCCAAACTTCTTTTCACGCTGTAATAAATATACATATATAGGTATATAGAAAGAGATATTTCACGAACGAAATCGTTATCTATCTATCATGCATATATATATATATATATATATATATATATATATACAACATAAATATCGAAGAATATATTTTTCGGCAAGGATGAGAATAATTCTGAATTTTTGTACGTTGTGATTTTTTTAAATTAATTTACGTAAAATGTTCATTAAATAATACGTGAACAAATATCGTTGGCAAATGTGCTTCAATGTTTTTCCGTTTCTTCTTTGTGTTAATTTGAGAAGAAGAAAGAGAAATAATATGGGATAATTTGTATGTAAAAAATTTGGAAACAATATTATTCGTCATTATTTTTGTTTTTTTTTTGTACGGATCTCGTGATTAGAACGCGTAGTCAGGAGAATCGAGTTCGATATCGTCTGGCAAAAAAGGAGACGTAATCGATGTAGAGTTTTGGGGGAGATTGTTGGCAAAGTGCCTTTCTCGCAAAATCCATCGGTGAGGCCGGTCCTAATCATTGAGGGGGAGTGGAGGGGGAAACGTTGGTGATGATGGTGGGACGCGCGAGAAAATTGCTCTTCGGGTCCCAGCGTAAAACAGCTATCCCCAGGTATATGACACGAAGCCTGGCGATTTTTTTTCGCCGAAATTAGGCGCTCATTAAACCAAGCTCGACTTTTTATTCGGTTTCCGTCTTTTTTTATATCTACTTTTTTTCCTACAGACGTATATATATATTTTTTATTTTGCTAGAGGGTGGGAAGTTTCTCGAGTAGAGAAGGTGCGGAATAAGAAGATCGCGACTGGTGGGATTTGTGGCGCCTGCGCAACCACAGGAGTGAGAGGAAGATGGAGAGAGAGAGAAGGAGAGAGAGAGAGAGAGAGAGAGAGAGGGAGAGAGAGAGTAGAGTCCCGGCACTAAACGCGTCATTACCGTTGGCCAGCCCTAGGGGTGGACCCCCGGATAATTTAAGCCATTAAAATTTCCTTCTCTCGCGAGACAGCGAGAGAGAGAAAGAGGGAGAGAAGCCTACCGACGACATACGATAATCCTTATAATTCTCCGCTTCCACGGAGAGGATCGCGACGATGTGGTCAGTTAGCTTATTTAGAAATGATCACTTGCTCCCCACCGCCTTCTCCCAGACCTTAAGGAGTAAAGTCAACTTTACGGGCGAAATTGAGAAACACCTACTTACAAAGAGAAATCGTAATTTCCGACTAAAAATCATACGCAATGATTTTACGATTAAATTCACTCGTGAAGAAAAATATCAATATTATTAATATTGCCATAAAAGTATCGAACATAATAATTAAATAATTCCGAGAGACAATAATTACTGGAAGTAATTCCAACGATTATTTCCTCGATAAATCAAATTATCGGAATTATTGGAACATTAAACAGTAATTATTGTTTAAAAATGAATATCGGTATTTCCGTCGAGTAATTATTATCGATATTAAATTCCAACGATTCTTCCGTTCTATTAATAGTATGAAAAAAGCTACGCGCGTTGTATCGAAAAAAAAATTCGTCTTCTTCGAGGCTCTTGCCTCTCTATATTTGGACGCGAACCAAAATTAGTAGTTTTCGTAATAAAAAAAATTATAAAAAAGAAAAAAAAAAAAAGAAAAAGATGTTTAAATAAGAAAAAAGAAATATGTACAAAAAAGATCGTGAGAGGAAGACTCTCGAGAGTACAGGAGTCCAGCAGGTAGTCAGATACGCTAACGTGAAAAAGAAGGCGACATAGGATATAGCGAGAGAGACAAAGAGAAACAGAAAGAGTAAGAGTAAGAGAGAGAGAGAGAGAGAGAGAAGTTATAACCAAGATGCTCGTAGAGTAGTCTCACATCGCGCCCGAGCATCGACTCATTAATCTCTCGCAGTAATTGCGACCATATTCCGAGAGAGCGGTATATAGTAGCTTCGCTACTCATTCTACTGTACACTCTTCTCTATACCTGATTTCTACCTATGTATACGCTCTTCTTCCTCTTCTCGAACTCACCACAGCCTGCGCAGCTTTTCTGCTGCTTCCTCTTTTATTTATTTATTTTTTCTTCCAACTATCCTTTTTCCTTCGTCTCATCTTTCTCTACTATTCCCTTGCTTCTTCCTTCCACCTCTCGTTTCTCTCTATATATCTCACTCTTTTCCCTCGTACTCCTCGTACCAGTACTTAACAGCTTTTCTTTATTTCATCCACGTTCTCATCTCCGTGTGTATTCTCCGCTCTTCGCCAGGGCTTTATGCTCGAGCGAGTTCCGTGCTCGACGGACTAATCTGCGGGACTAACTTGTCGCGGGATTATACATGTGTTGTACAAGCCCGCTCAGCATCTTTGTATTTCGTCTCGACGGTTATACGAACATCGCGCTGTATTATACGCGTGTAAATACGAGAGTGTACAACAAAATCATAAATTGATTTTAAACGAACACCGTTTCGATTACGATCGAACGAATTTTCTGATTATTTTAAAAGAACGACGATTTTTTTCGTCTCGAGTGATTTTTATCGATCCTTTATCGTCGGATTCGATGATAAACGAAATACAATAGTATTTTTTGATCGATCGATTAAAAATCAATTTTTACTTATATTTTTATTTTTTATCGAGAATTATTTCCCGTCTCATCCCGCATTGGAACGAATCGTCGCGATTAATGAGGAAGATTGATGATCGACTTACCGCAAAATATTGCACACCTCGAGTACATCGGTAGCACTTTTGCTCATGCCGGATTACATGTAAGTCACTCACGACCTTCGATTGCCTGTTGCGCAATCTTTCTTAATTACTCGAGATAAAGGGAAGACCACGAGGAGATGCTTCTCGTATGGATCGATGGTAAATTAATTATGAGCTTGCACATTATTTGGACGGTACGGACCTCGTGACCCTTTGTCCCTTTCTCTCTCTATTTCTTTCTTTCTCTCTCTTTCTCTCTCTCTCTCCCTCTTTCCATATCTCTCCTACCCACGTTTCCTCATCTCCCGACAGTTTTCTCGGTTCGCGTTTGCCCTCGGGCGTACGTCGGAGCATAACTCGCGCGACTTGCCGCGGAGCGAGAGATATGCCCTCGTGCGTCATTAATTATCGGCCAAAGTAATGAACGCCGTCGACCGAGAATTGACCGAGACTCGTCGCTCTTTCGAAGACCTCTCTCTCTCTCTCTCTCTCTCTTTAGATACTTCTAAACATACGAGAAACGTACAACTCACCCCGTGCTTCAATGTGAGAGTAAATTCTATCGATACTTAGTTATATGTAAAGGACGTTCCATGTCATATCGACTTGTTCATGATTCTCGCTAATTTCATCCAATTATCGATTTTAGCACGATTTAGCTCGTCGATAAAAACTCCTGGTAAAAACTATCCAGATTTATTCAATGTTATTTGCCTTTTATAAAAAATAAAATAAAACAATTTATTCCTTTCACCGTGACAAATTTTCAAAATCTTAGTCAATTTTGATCGTAATATTTTCATCACGTATCTTCCTCTAGTTGTCTTCGATTTAATATTGAAACGGTGTAAGAAGACGGAAGAGAGGAAACGAAGGATCGATAAAGTCACTGGGATTTTCATTCGGCATGGAATTCCCCGTACACATTAGCGAACTAAGCGCACGTACAACATATCTATACACACGTATATCATAGAGAATACCCGAGGTGTTTTATCTCTCGCCTGTCTAGAGCGAGAAACTTTACCCGGTGTTGGTTCCTCGACGTCTCTATTTCTCTTGAGTACGAGACGCGCGGCCCGCTCCTCCTATACACTTTCTATTCTTTTTAACCTGCAATCATCGCGTCTATTTCTTCGACGTACGTTAATACATATAGACACATATATATATATATATGTATATGTATAACATAATAATATTCATTCTTTTCTCATGGTTGTGTAAAAAGAGAGAGAGAGAGAGAGAGAGACTATTATAGCCGTGCTCATTAAGGTACCTAGAGCGTTAATTATCATTAGCGACGAAGCCACTTCAACGATGCATTAGGATCTTTAACGCTGTATTAAAAATTTTCGATATTTCACATGGTTGTCCGTCGATTTCCATCAATCGCCATCTCTCTCTCTCTCCCTCTCTCCCTCTCTATATCTCGTCAATTATTTCCGGGTTTCTCATTATAATCATCGTTCGATCCGTCGGAACTTAAGCCGTCCATTTCGTTGACTCAAAGTAACGTTTACTTTTTATTTCTCTAGCGTCGTACATAATCCCGAGTAATTTTTCATCATTCTTTCATTTTGCTCCTCCTCTCTTTCTCTTTCGCTCATTATCGACTAACGCACTTTTCACCCCTTCCACTTTAGCTCCTCGTCTTTCCGGTGTCCAAGATCGCACTCGGTACGCTCGTGCGGAGTGAACAAGGGAAGGGCGAGAGGGAAGGGAGGTCGAGGGCACGAGAGAGCAAGAGAGAGAGAGAGAGAGAGCATACAACACGCTTCTGGTGTGGTTGGTGTGCTCCCGTTCGCTCGAATAAATCCAGGCCCTCTCATAAATTGCGGCGCAGTAGCATTAAAGTGAAAATAATGTATGAAATTTGCCTTTTGATCATTTTGTTGGCCGGGGGCGCGTTGGCTTCTGCGCTTCTTCGGCTTTTTTCCCCCCCGCGCGCTCGCTCGCCCGCTCGCCTGCAGCCTCCCTACCACCTCTACTCTACTCTTCTCTTCTTTTCTCTTCTCTTCTCATCTCTTCCTCTCGCCATACGATCGCCATCGTCGCGCTACCTCTCACTCTCTTTTCGCCCTCTTTCCATCTTCTACTGTGTATATGCGCGTCTCTTGTCTTTCTTTCCTTTCTTTCTCTTCTTTCTCTCGAGGCCGACGGATTTCTCGTGGCTTCTCTGTTTCTCTCGTTTTCTCTCTCTCTCTCTCTCTCTCGTTATTTGGCTCGTCTCGTGACTCGTGAAGCTTCAGAAACTGGCCGGTGCTGTGGCTGGTCAACAGCAGAAGCAGCGGGAACGGGCGCGTTACCTTTGCCCGGGGCTTTTCTTGCCCGTGCGCACGTGGTCTCGAGATTCTCTTCCCTCGGTCAACCCTACTCATCTTCTTCTCTCGTCTCACGGGGCCACGTACATATACGTACATTTAAGTATTTTCACACGCGTATTTGCCAATACGCGCGATCATCGCATTTTTCTTCTTCCCCATCTCTTTTTTTTTTACCAAAGAAATAAAACAAATATCAGATTTTCATGCTTGAATTATATTATTCGAATAACGATTCGATTCGATTCGATAACGATGATATAATAATCGCAATTCCGATCGATGGGAATAATTAACGATATCATTAACGACGAGGAATAATTCATATTTCAGTCAGTCGTTAAGTCGAAAACCGATCCGAGAAACGATTCACTTTCTACAGTTTTTTTTTTGTTTTTAAGCACCGTCTCGTAAATCTCCTGGTATAACAAAAAATAAAGAAGGGTGAATAAGAAAATAAAAACAATAAAATGACGCAATGGATCGAGTCTCTGTATAAGGTATTGCTTAATACGCGAGGAGAGTGATTTGCTGAAAGTAGTGCCCAGGCTAAATGCTCCGTTGCTACTGCATCCGGCTGGATCACAGGAGCAAAAGCAGGAGTGGATCGGACTCGAGGACGAGAGAGTGGGAGAGAGAGAGAGAGAGAGTGAGAGTTGCTGGCGACGAGAGAGGCGCTTCTTCTGATCCCTTCTAATCTGTCATCAAAGCCTCAGGCCCTCCCGTACTCTACTCCCGCTCTACTCTCTCTCTCCCTCTCTCTCCCTCTCTCTCCCTCTCTCTCTCTCTCTCTCCCTCGCTGTCTTTTCTGCAGTTTGGCTCCCGCGTTCTGCGCATGTGTATGCGTTTTCTCTCTCCCTCTCTCTCTTTCTTCGTCTCGCGTTCTTCCATCCTTTACTAACTCTCAAGCATTGCTTTTTTTTACCCACTTCCGTGCCAGACGCTATGTTCCCTATACACTGAATCACGCCGGTTTCTATTGCTGTATATGTATATATTGTGTGTATATATATATATACACGCGCGTTCTCGAGTACATATAGCTATGTATATACGTAGGTACGTGATACACCGGGCGCGACAAAGCACGCGCGTGCCGAAGAATGTACGCGCCGCGCGAGCTCTCGAGACACAAGATTTTCTCTGTCTCTCTCTCTCTCTCTCTCTCTTTCTCTCTCATTCGTTTTCTTTCTCGCTCTTGCCATTGACCGACAGCCGGCGTGTGTGTCACTCTGATTCGAATGGCACATCGCAATCCACCGGTATACGCGATTCTTCTCTGTCTTCTCTCTCTCTCTCTCTCTCTCTTTCTCTTTCTCTCTTTCTCTCTTCACTGTCTCTCGCTCCGTTCCACGTGTCTTTTCAGTTCTCTCGACCCGTTGATGTTTCATCGTGTTTTATTGCATTGTGCGAGTTCCCAGGCGTGAAACGACACTGTGCGCGCCTCTCGAAGTGGCGAGAAATTCTCGCTCGAAAATTAAGTGATCGATGCAGAAGGACGCCTTCTCATTCGCATTGAGCGGTAAAACGCTGGGAACATGGACGCGGATCGTCCTTGAAAACGTGTACACGACTGGCTAATGTATTTTTTTTCTTTTCGTCGTTTCTACCGCACACCTACGTTTCGGCCTTTTCGATCTTCGTACTCTTTTTCCTCGGTATATGCTTTCGCGTTCTATATTTGTCGCGCGAGGCGAATTTTTGTTTTTTTTTTTGTTTTTTTGAGCGAAAAAAATAAAATTTTAAAAGACGAGTATAATTTATTTTCGCGTTAACGCGCGCGATTTCGCGAGAGCGAATGAAAGGAAGGAGGAACAAAAAAGAGAGAAGAGAAATCGGGAGTCGACGAGAATCGGCGCGGGAGCGGGAAAGGCGAAAATAGTGTCAAGGAGCCGCGATAAATTGAACGAGAGGATCGAGGGAAGCCGGCGACGCGTTTGCGTACGTTTGCGCGCGTCGAGTGTCCCGCGGATGAGACTTTTGCCGCGATGTCCTCTCGCACGACCGCTTATCCGATTCTTTAATTAATACGAACGTTCATTTTTATTGTCACTTTTTTCTTTTTTCTGTTTTTTTTTTTTTTTTTTTTTTTTTACGTTGGCGATCGCTGAACGCCTTTCGAGAACGAGAGGCCGACTCTTGTCGCGCTTATTCTCACTCTCTCTCTCGCTCGATCTCGCGGCGAGCATGTCGGAATGCCGATCGACCCTCGAATTATTATTGTTTTTTTTTTACAATTCGGCGACCTCCGACGTGTTTCTAATCTTCGACGTCGATTCTGACAATCTCTCTGAACGAAAATACCGCGTATATAGGGTATTAGGGAAGTATCTAGACACGGGGAATATCTAGTTGACGTCGGTACGAACAAAATGTTTTTTTTTTATTGTTCTGGGATGAAAATTGGCCGAGATATTAATTCGCAAAGTTTAAAAATTTAAACAACTCCATCGAGCCTCTTGCGGTTGGGTGACAAAATATAAATTATTATTTCTTACCGAGTCGACTATTTTGTCAAGATGTAGACAAAAAGTAACGGTCTGTGAAAAAAAAAATTGTCCTGAGTGGGGCTCGAACCCTCGATTCCGTAGTTTATCGATAGGGCGTTCGATCGTATTTGTTAGGTTATATTTCAAATTTTTTAACTTTGCGAATTAATATCTCGACCAATTTTCATCGCAGGATAATTTTTAAAAAACTGTTTTGCTCGTACCGCCGCCAGCTACCTAGCTATTTTCTGCGCCCGGTATATACAATTAAAAAATCATAGGATCGACTCCTACAAAATTGAAGTGGACAAGATCCAGTTTTCTCCGTACAAAAAAAAAAAATCACGAAGGGCATCGAGTTCACCGTCACAAAAATGTTCCCGATCGAGTTCACCGTCGGCGAGACTCGACGGATCCGATATTCTCAATCTTAATTTCCCCATTCCCTCGTATAATACGTCGAACGCCGAAACACGCGGTTGTAAATTTGTACCAACAGATTTCTCGCTTGTATCATCCGGTACCGGTGAACACACGCGCATCTATCTCCGACTCTCGTCGTTCATTCTCCTCTCTTTCTCTTTCTCAGAGACCTTCTCGCCGTGGCAAGTAACACGCGTGCAAGAGCGCGTTCCTCACTCGCAATTAGTATGGGCATAGGCGTGTGTTTATCTCGGTAGGAGCTGTGACGTTGCTGTATATATGGGTAGCATATCGTTGCATGCGCTGCAACACATCTCGTGGCTGCTCTGTGCCTCGAGAAACAAAACACAAAAAACAAAATAAATAAAATAAAATAAAATAAAATAAAATAAAATAAAAGTGAGAAAAAGGACAAGAGAGAGAGAGAGAGGGAGAGTTGGTCGCGGGGATCTCGTCGGCGCGCACACGAGAGACACGAGCGACGATTAAATGTATAACCACGAGAGAGTGTAACTGCGTTACACACCAGTCGTGGATCCGGCCGAGGCACTCGTCCGAGCCTTCGTACGCAAGCGCATCGAACGAGAGCAAACGAGACTTATGCATCATGAGCTTAGAATATGTACATGGCTATGAGTCTGTGTGTGTTTGAGAGTATTTGAAAATGGTATACATAATTTACTCGTCGATATTAATTATGCTCGGCGACGTTAATAGATCGATTTATTGCTCTCGTGGAGCCGTTCCTCTCGCGCACAGTACGCCATACAACGGCGAAAGAAAGCGGTGTATATCGAGGGACGGAGCCGGGTTTTATAGATGGGATTCGAGATTACGACGGCTCGTTTTCATTCGACGGAAGAATCTTACGGTCTGGTTATTCTAATCGCTTGCAATAACCGAGTTACGATTATTTATTTATTTTTTGTTATTTTATTTTCTTTTATTTATTACGTATTAGTATTTTTCGTCTACCGTTTCGAAACAGATACACTTTATTATAATACAATTTCAATATGCTTAACGAGAATTTTACGGATTCGTTATTATACGTTACAGTCGTCGACAATATCTTATCGTCGAGATACGTATCGATAACCATTTCCTAATCTTATTGTTCTTTTTTCGAGAAATTTTTGTTTTATTTATTCATCGAAACACGAGAAGGACGATGAGAACGAGAATAACTGTAACTTTATTTTTAAATTCTCGTAGGACGATGGTAAAATACTTGGACAGGGTCGAAATGAGTTAAGGGAGGGGGGATCTCTTCGTTGGAGAGTACAAACCTGTGTCTAACCTCGATAGTGTCAGCGATAGAAGAACGAGGCAGAGGCCATTTTTTTATATGTGGACGTATACGAGGGAACGAGAGAGAGATGAAAATTGATGAGCATACGCACACACACACATATATATATATGTATATATATGTATAGACGAGACAAGATCCAGGGCCTCCCCAAATCGTGTGTCGAACTCGATCAGACCGATCGAGCGTGAATATCACGCGCGTGACTCGGTGCGCGAGGAGTCCGCGTCTTCGAAGAGAACGAAGAGTGTTTGTTCGATGATGCATCTCTCCCTGGGCGATCCCTCTCGTCCTAAATTATTGTCAGCTAGAGACTGACGATACGACGCTTCTAATACAACCCGTAGACATTTCTTTCAACGTCCTAGGAGCCATATCCCTCGCTTTACCAACGTTTATAGAGACAACATAATTTATCTCGAATGTGACTTTTTATTTTCTGTACTATCGATCGAATAATTGAAATCGAATTTCGCTCGTCTCACGGGTGCTTTGTATTTTGCGTAAGTCCTTTTATCCGGGATCCGATTGCAATGAAATTCGATTGCTCGTAAAGTGTATTTATGATGAAAAAAAAGTTAAATGTCTTGTAAAAATAGTACGTCATGTAATTTTACGAGAAATGCAACACCGCGGGGGGAATTGTACGTGGGACAGCTAGTAAGCCTGTCCGAGAGTTGTAGAAGCTACCTGACCACAGTCTACTCTGATACTATATATACAGATATATCCATATATATATACCATAGATCTGTGTATATATATATATAGGAATATAGTATATGCATATATATAGTGAGTAGAAGGACCGTAGGAAACGACCATCGTCGTGTAGGGAATTTAATACCGAGGCAATTCCAACAGCCACGTGAAAACGTATAGAAGAACGTGTGAGAAATACATAGACGTAAAAGATGCATCGAACGATCGGTGAAGTTGAAAGCTTCGAGTTAGCACCTATGTGTTACTTCGCTACTTCGTCGGTATTGAAAGGGTTCGCGATATTCATCGGGATTTTCAGAAGACAACGAAAAATGCATTTGTCTCTTATATATATATATATATGTATGTTAAGCTACGACGTATGCTAACAACCACCGGGAATATTCTTCAAAAACTACCCCAAAAACATTCCGAACAGACCTCAAAAACTTCTTCAAATGGGCCTAAAAATCATTTTAAATTGATCTTAAAATGGCCTCGGACAGGTTCCAAGGTCATTCAGAACACACCCTAGAATCGTTCTGTGACCACCGCGAGGGTTTTCTAGAAATTATAATTTTTTTACTGACCTGCATTACTCCGCATTTCTATAAATTCGGTGAATTTTCGACATTATTTTCTCCCGATATAAATTTCAATTTTATGGTTTCGGGATAACGAAAATCGGAATTTACGGACGATTTACGAATATTTAGTGAATATTTTGGAATTCAAGCGTTTTTAAAAATTGCAATTACTCGCTAAAAGAATGATCGAGGCCTCGACATTCTTTTTGTTCTCACGTAACGAGTTTCACGCTCTTCTTTTCTTCTATTCCGTATAGCTTAGCTGAACTCTATCGCGAGCTGCCGCGTGGGCGGTCGCGCGTACCTCGTAAACTCGCGCGTGTGTGTCTAGAAGCCATAAAACGTATCGAACGTTACGATATCCACGATTTTTCAGATCTTGAAAGTTGGGTTTAGTTTAGTCGTATCCGAGTTCTCTCCCTCGTATTCTTACCTAACGACATTAACAATCGTTCGAAGATAATAAAACTCGTACTCGATTCTTTTTTATTTCGCAACCGTGAGCTTTTATTTTTGAGAATTCGATGTCGAAACCCAAAACAAAAAGGAAAAACGTTAAAGCGTTCTAATACATCGAAATATATAATACAATTTTTATTTCGTCGTACAGGATAAATCGATCGATCGACATTGATAAAAAAAAACCCCAGGAGAAAATCTTTTCGAAAAATGCCGAAAAATTTCGTCACGTAAGATTGAAATTAAAAAATAAAAATGATTTTTATCTCCTGTAACCAGGAGTCTCGGAGTCACGTTCGCGCTGGACCCTAAGCAAATACTTGCCAGATGCGTCTCGCGTACGAGACCAGGAGAATATAGAAAAGAATAAGCATTACCGGGTTAAAACGGGGTAGGACCTTTGAACCGTTTGCAAAAGACGTCTCCCTCGCGTACCAAGAGATCAGACGGACGTACCGCGGGTTTAAAGAGATTCCACAATTTCTCTTCTATTTCTCTCTTTTTTTCCATCTCATCTCCCTGCCTTTTCATATTTGCCCAACTTTGCGACGATATAGCCCTCAAATATTTGGGCTTTCAAGGGATGTGTTTGAAAAGGTTAAGAGCAAGCATCGGGTCAGCGAGACAGGGAAAGAGACGAAAAATGGTCGAGAGAAGGAGAGAGAGAGAGAGAGAGAGAGAGAGAGAGAGAGAGAGAGAGAGAGAGAGAGAGAGAGAGAGAGAGAGAGAGAGAGAGAGAGAGAGAGAGAGAGAGAGAGAAAGCGAGGAAACGTGAGGACAGGGCTGGAAGAATAAGAGGTCTCGCCGCGGCTTATATTAGGGTCCCGATGGGTAACACGAACCGTCTTTGCTTTCCCATACCTCTTCCCTCTGTCATTCGCCGCGACCCATCCACCTGATAAATCTCCATTCACCAAATGTGCATGTGTGTATGTGTGTGTTTGTTCCCTCTCCTCCATTCTTTTTCTTCCTTCTTTATCGTAGATATTTTTTTTATTCTCTCGATCTTTATTTCTTCCTTTTATTTCTCTTTCTTACATTTTCTTAGCTCGTCTTTTTATTCGCCATAAACACAGTTTATCCCGTCAAAAGTTAGATATACCGACAGAAAGAGAGAGAGAGAGAGAGAGAGAGAGAGAGAGAGAGAAAGACAGAGGGATGCGAGAGTGCGAAATAAAAAGTAGCTGCAAACAACGTAAGTAATGCTTCGATTTTGTTATGCTTCTATGCATTTTCAAGCTTACCGTTATACAACTCTGCATCCTTGCGAGCTCCGTATTTTCTTTCGCGAGCTCTCTCGCACTTCTTCCTCGTTTCTGCTCCTTTGGCTTCTCTTACAGACTACGTTTTTATACACGTTTATAATACGCATGTGTTATACATACGTACATACATATATACATATATATATATATATACATACGTACATACATATATACATATATATATATATATATATATATATATATATATATATATATATATATATATATGAATGTATGTATGTATATAAGATATAGCCCATATCGCCAACGTTGCGTTTATTATACATATACATTTCTTTTTGTCGTATCGTCATGTTTCTTCTCTCAACCGCGGTTGCTGCTTCTCCGCTCGCTCTGTGGTGGCTTCCATCATTTCCGAGCATGCGAGAGAGGAGAACCACGCCTTTCCCCTCTGCCTTCCCTTGCCGATCCTATCGCTCTCCTCTCTCTCTCTCTCTCTCTCTCTCTCTCTCTCTCTCTCTTTCTCTTCGTCTCTCTTAGTTTCGCTCAAGCATGCTTCTTCTTTTCTCCCTCTCACCCTGCCCCCCTCTCGTTTAATTATCTCCGCGCTGATTGGTAGCGAAGAATTTCACGTCGGGTAATTTTGATCCCTTCTCGCCGCTCTCTCGCCGGTTCTCGATCGAGAAACGATCCACTCTCCTCTCTCTCTCTCTCTCGCTCTTTCCCTCCTCGCCTCTTCCCTATTCGTGGGGCTATTATATACAGGTTCCTGCTCTTATCTCTCTCTCGGCAATCTTGCTAATATTATATCAACGCGAGCGCCCGCGCGCCCGCGATACTTCGTTCGGGGCAGCTTATCTCTGAAAAGGTGCCCGTTTACCGCTACTATTATCCGGCCTCTTTCTCTCAAGCTTTTTCTTTCTTAGTTCGGACTTTATAGATTCGTTATAAACCCGGACTTGTATAACTATGGATGTTTATATCTATAAAATACCATATAGCTATATATATATATATATATAAATACGCGCGGCGAGTATTTATCGCATTCGAATCGAACGGTTGCCGTTATTAGCTTCGCCATTAATTTATTCAACCACTTCTTTCTGCGTCTCTCTCTCTCTCTCCTTCTCTCTCTCTCTCTCTCTCTCTCACTCTCCCTCTCTCTCTCTCTTTCCGACATGCGTGTGTACGTATGCGAACATCGAGCAGGGTCACTGTTGCAAGAAAATATCGTGTGTAGGGGCGGTGTACACGTTATATACAGATATAGCGTTAAAGCCGGGAAATATGGACCACCAACGTCTCATCACCGCCTTGTAACACTTAGCACCGGAGTCCGAACGACGTTTTATGGACACGGAATTTCCCGAGGAAGTACGGTCTATAAAGTTTCTCGAGTCGAAATATTTGTAAGAACGTTGTTGTTTTTTTTCCTCTTCTTCTTTTTTTTTCAATTTTAATTTTACTACCCGTACCCTCTCGACATTCTTTCCACCGGTCGGGTAATATGGACCACCGTGATTCGAACAACGTGCAATCCCGAATAAAAGCGTAAATGTCTTAAGGCATTCGTTTTTTTTTTCTTTAATCGTGAAAAGAACTTTCGTCGAGTTTCGCTCGTGGAGAATTAATAGAATTTAATGGTAGAGATTCAATGGCACACCATTCGTTCCGCTCGGACGTATCGCCATCTCGTCGATGGATTTTTCATCACCTACGTACTCTTATTTAATCGTTGTTTATGTTAATAAACATAGAAAAACAAAATGCCGATGGTCATTATTTTTTGTTTTTGCTTAAAACTAACCGGTCCGTCTTAACTGCATGGGCCATTTTTCCCGACTTTTCTCTATCGCTAGCTTATCCTATATGAAAACGCGCATTATTACTGCGAGATGACGCACGATGTAGGTACATCGCCTTATCGCGGCCCTCTACTCCGTAGATCTATCCTTTATAGCTCATATATATATATATATATATATATATATATATATATATATGATAAAAGTACACCGCGCGAGAGATCCTCCCACAAGCTATTTCCCCGTGGGTTAACCGAGGATAGCTAGGCCACAAGCGCAACCACACACGAGTCGTGCCGCGGCTAATCTCACGCTGGTGTGAGTGTATTTACTAATATACGCAGGTGCAACGCCTCGTCCAACTTATCTCGAGACTCGTGATTAAAAGAGAAGAAGAAAAAAAATTGAGAAACAAAAAATATATATATTTATCGAGTGTTAATTAGTCGGAGCACAGATATTGCGTAAATGATCGAATCCCACGCGCGCGCGCGCGTTACGAGATCCGCTATTCACCTGATTTGCGTGTGGGTTATTATGATTAATGGGTCTCTCGTGGAGATTCTCTTTGTTCGTTTTCTATCGGGTCGGTGACGCGATTGTCTCCTAATGAATACAATGGAACTAAAAATGATTGACGCTTTTGTTCGGAAACGTTTCGAGCTTTTGGTCGCGAGAGAGCAAACACACTTTTAATACTCGGATAAAGAAAAAGAAAAAGATGAAGAAAAAAAAGAATTGAAAAGTGAACGAAAGAATAAAAATAAAAATAAAAAAATAAGGAATGTTTTTGGTGAATATACACGTTGATGTCAATTTCGCAAGAAGATTGAACTGTCAAAGAGAGCTCTGTGTACGTGTCGACGGCGAGGCCGGTAAACGGAAACCGGTAAGGAAATTGAACGACTAGAGAAACGTGGTCTAGGGTTTCTGACAGCTGTTGGGCGATCCAGAGTTGCGCGGTGGTGAACGAGTGGGTAAAGAAGATAAGAGGAGGACAGAGTGAGAGAGAGAGAGGGAGATGAACCGATGTAAACCGGCAACTAGTAATTACTCGTAATAAATCATTATATTCCGTCATTATTGTTTAATTACAATCAGAAATCGAGTCTTGAATATTGATTAAAGTGATCGCCCGCGAGAGAAAGAGAGAGAGAGAGAGAGAGACAGAGAGAGAGAGACAGAGAGAAAGAGAGAAAGATGTGGCGTGCAAGAGCTCATCCGAGATGAGATTATGAGGGCGTCGATCTCACTGGGGTGTTTCGCATTCGCGGCTCTTCTCTTTAATATCCTCTCACGAATCGCGCAACTGTCTCTCCGGGATCGTTTTAAAACGCAAAGTATATCAGATACATAGCTATTTTATTTCCTTCGCTTTTTTTCACCCCTCTCTCTCTCTCTCTCTCTCTCTCTCTCTTTCAGACGTTTTTTCTAGAAAAAACGAATGACGAGATAATGATAAAGATTGTGCGGAATGAGGAGAGAGAGAGAGAGAGAGAGAGAGAGAGAGAGAGTAAAAGAGATTCAGCTCAAGTCTCTCGAGAGCAAAACTCTTCAGTTCAGGAATAAGAAAGAAACGAGGATACCGTGGTGCACACACCTATACGTCTGTAAAAGCTGTTAGAGGTATATATGATACGCGCTGCGAAAGAGAGAGAGAGAGAGAGAGAGGAGAAGAGCGCGAACGAGCGGCTTATAGATCCAATCAAGTATTGCCTCTCATAATTCTCTGTTGTAATTATTGCAGAGTCTTGGAGGGCCCTCTGCGTATATCCCTCTCCCGGCAAAGAGAGAGAGAGAGAGAGAAAGAGAGAGTGGCTCTTATCCCCAGCTCACAGAGCCCTCGTGGCCGCAGCTTCGTCTCTCGCGATCCTCTTATTTTATTGATTAAATTGCTATTACGTTACTTACGCGAGCTCCGAGGAGAAACTTGCGTCCGCAATACACGTATACGCCATCTATATAGGTCCAGCGTGTAGCACGTTTTGTTGCTACACAAGACTTATATCTCGCTCGAATGTGACGAACTTACGAACAACAAATAAATTTTTAACGATATAATTACGAATGTTCATTTAGTAAAGGATTTACGTTCGTTTTACAATAAAATCTACGATTTCGCAAGAAGTTTGATTCGTTCAATGGGCGAATGCATCGTAGCTTCTGAGAAAAATAATTATAGACTACATTCGCTTCTTCGTTCGTTCGATAAAGATTCTAAAGAGAGAGAGAGAGAGAGGGAATACGGTATTAAATTTCTCAAATTTTTGTTCCCTCTCCCTCATTCCCGTATCGTCATCGTCTTTTTTTCATTCTCATTTTTTCCTCTCGTATCACCTTCCTCACGAAGCCGAAGAACTCAGAGAGAAAAAGAGAGAGAGAGAGAGAGAGACTTTGAAATATTATCAAACAGTACGAAGACGTCGGGACAATGACGATGACGAAGAGAAAAAGAGAGACGTGTGTGTGATGGAGAGAAAAGGAACACGAGAGAGGGCGTACGCGAGAGAGGGTTCTTCGATTTCGGGGGCTCGGACGAAGAAAGAGAGATCTTGCTGGTGGCCATGCCGCAGCATCTTCTCCCATCTCTTACGAGAGAGAGAAAAAAAAATATATATATATATATATATACAAAGACCCCACCTCTGAAGAGCAGAGTCCTGAAGGATCGCGCGTTACCGAGGAAGAGAAGGATTAATATCGGCGTGCAGCGTATACTATCAGGAGAAAAAGAGAGAGAAAAAGAGAGAGAGAGAGAAAGAGAGAGAAAGAGAAAAGAGAGACAGCGAGCGAAGGGGTTATCCGGTATAGCTCGCAGGGTTATCCCTTTACACGAGTTCCTTCTCCCTCCTCTCTTACCTGGCCGAGAGTAAGAGCATCATGAACCAACGAGAGTCTATATGTATGCGTGTGTGTGTGTTTGTGTGTGTGTGTGTGCCGGTTGCGAGAGAGGAACACTGAACGCGCGTCGGTTTCTTCGCCGAGAGCGCTCTGACATATTTATCCGGTTCCTCCCCCTCGCAATGTTGGGGCGTCCCTTCTCACTCACGTTTACATATATACGTATGTATAAATGTATGTACTCGTATATATATATATATCTTTCTGTGAGAATTCTGCGTGCATCGGCGCACTTTTACACGGTAGTAATATTAGTCGTACAAATTTCATTTGGTCGACCCGCAATCTCATTGCCTCGCGCCACTGATTAATTGGATTTCTAGAACGTATAAAGTTCGCGAACGAAACAAAACAAAAAAAGAAACGAGGAATGCGAATGAAAAATGGTTTTCACGAAGAAAAAATTAACAGGAAAATTAAATAATAGCCGCGCGCGCGCGGTCTCGAGTGCGAAATTCTCGTACGATTACTCGGTTCGAATCGAATCGAGATAACGATAACGCCGTATCGAAGTGGAACGCGACGTTGACACCCCGTGCGTGTGTACGATCGAAGGTTGTATATTTTTTTCTTTTTTTGTTACTCTGATCCGAATTAAAAATTTACGAAACAAATTGGTATCGGCCGATAAAAATCTCCGTGAACTAAAGTGCCATTATCGTGATAAAATTGTGTTGAGGAGATCGCGCAAATTATCGCGGCTAATTAATTAAAATGACTTTTTAATTCGCTACCATTTGAATTAACGTATCCCTTACTCTCCCTCCCTCTCTCTCGCTCTTACGTCGATATTCTAAATTCCCTCGTATAAATTAATCAAAATGTGTAACGAATATTTTTTAAATACATTTTATAATTGCGTACGAAATTACAACAATAATATACCAATCGGATAATTGCCTACTTGGCTATATATCATAGTTACCGCCTCGTATGCATTAGTTGATTGCTCTCGGATACGAGAAAATCGAGTTTTCGTAGTTTACCCTACAAGTACACACGTATAAAGGCATCGGTAATAAATCTTTTCTCGCGTCAACGTACTTCGATGCAGCTCGTGAGGAGAGAGACTGTGCGTAAGTGTGCGTGTGTGTGTGTGTATGAGAGAGAGAGAGAGAGATGAGTGGTGTTCGAGGTGATCTTGTTGCGGGCGCGACGATCGTTCAACGAAGAAATATACATATACACACACATATATATATATATACATAAGTATATGGACCTATATATATATATATGCAAAGTCGACGCGTGGTAATCGGTAGCTGAAACGTTGGTGCGAAAGGGTAATATAGAAAGCGGCCAGAGTATTAAAAGTCAAATAAAAAAAAAAAAAAGACGAAGCGAGGGTTGGGCGATGGATGGTGGGAGGAGGAGGAGAGGACGAGATGGGCGCGAGAAATTCAATAGGCCTCGCGCGAACTCTGCATGCAGTTGAGTGTATAATTATTCGAAATTTTGTTCTATTTTGTTTCCCGGGGCAGATATTCCGGTAGACCGGAGGGAAGAGAATCGAGAGCAACAGAAGCAACGCCAGGTGTGCTCTTCTTCTCTTCTCTCTCTCTCTCTCTCTCTCTTGACAGGAATCGAAGGATTCTCTATATGCACGGAGAGTAGAGCATCATGCATATAGGAATAACAAAAAGAGAAGAGAGAGAGAGGAAGGAAGAAAAAAAAGAAGAGCAGAAGAGTATATGTAGAAGAGCGCAAAGTTTTGCCTTCGTTCGTTCCATGGAGCAGGGCGATGCAAAACACGTAATCCGATATGTCCTACCTGCGACGAGATAGAGTCACTTGGTTTGGCCTCTTCTCGGACGCAAAACCCTCTCTCGCGCGCGCTTTTACTCCATACCGTCCTCTCGTACTTCGCCGATTCGAAGCCACTGGGCATCGTGTAGCTATGTATATATATATATATATATATATCGCAGAACCAACGTCAACGGTTTGCTTGCACTCTTTGCCAGGAGAGCGAGAGAGAGAGAGAGAGCTCTTTCTTTAGCACAAAGACAAATCGTTCTGGTGACAAGTTGCTCGTAAAAAAGCTGAAAGCTTCCCAACGTCTGAATGAACGGCACGCGGCCTCTCCGCGTGCCTGCTTCTCTCACTCTCTCTCTCCCTCCCTCTCTATCTATCTTTCTCTCTCTCTATCTATCTCTTTCTCTCTCTGTCTCTTACTTCCCTGGATTTCTATACAGTAGCAACCCCCTCGAGATCGAGTGACTTCAACACTGCCAAGACACTTGGCGCTTCGAGTCTCTCTCTCTCTCTCTCTCTCTCTCTCTCTCTCTCTCTCTCTTTCTCTCTCTCTCTATCTTCCTCTCGAGTCCACGGGATGTTTCAAACGCGAAAAAATCATTGACTCTCTTTGCAAATCGAACGAAATGATTTCATCCAGGATTCAGACTCGCGATTAAAGCCACTCTCGCAACAAGATGTTCTCGTGAAAGCGACTGCAAAGCCCTGTGTGTTGAGTCTTTACGGGGAGAGAGTCTTGCGAACTCACTCGACTACTAATGTGTCTTGCGGCCGTCGAAAGTGTACGAGAGAGTGAGAGAGAGAGAGAGAGGGAGAGAGAGAAGTAGCCTCAAGGTTTTCTCGTTTATATTTTTCCTTCCCTTTTTTTTTCGCGTTTGCTTTTGCCTTCATCTACCCTCGAGACCGTAGGCGTGTGTATATCGATGAAATCTCCGCCCGATGACTGTTCTCTCGGCTCCCACTAAACTTTAGTATTGGCGCGAGAATCGGCTCGGCCTTGCACGAGCCACGTTAAAATAAATAGAGCGTTTCTTCGCCATGCTCGTTTTCCAATGACCGGATATAAAAGCCTCGGCCTATCATCGATGCCTCTGTGGAACAGGAGAGATAATAAAGTCGTGTACGAGGATTCTATCTTTTTCAGCCGTGGATAACGTTTATATTTTCCGATCTTTCTCGTTTTCTTGCGTATAGGGCAAAGTCGGGGCAATACGAACCACCTAAATACTCGTTATTCTCGTTCGCGCGTTATCGCGATGAGGATACGACGCTATAGTCCTCGAGATATTTTTAAATAACTTCCTTTATATTTATTTAAGGATCAATTATTTTTCCTTAGTTTCAATTTTTATTAATCGTGTAATACGAAATATTTTGGAAAATGATAAAAAGTCTAATAATAAAAATAAAAACATAATAATCCAACAATTTCATCCACAAAAAATTACAATAATTTTCCCCTTCTCGATCCTCACGACTGTTCTAATCGTCTTACTTCGTCCCTCTTAAAACACACGACCAAGAATTACAATTTTTCCACCACTCGTGCGAAAACCTCTTCTGGTCCATCTAACCAGCCTGGGTCCCATTCTCCGTCTTTATCTTCGCGGTATGTCGAAGATCCTGAAAATTAAAAAAAAAAAAGAGAGAGAAAAACAAAAGAAAAAATGTAGTGCAAATGTGAGGAAAACGAGAAGTTGGCTGCTGGAAAGAGAGAGAGAAAGAGAGAGAGAGAGAGAGAGAGAGAGAGAGAGAGAGAGAGAGAGAGAGAGAGAGAGAGAGAAATGCAGCGGCAGCATCGTCGACCGTACACGATGGTGGTGGCGAGAGATGGTGGCGGCGGCGTTATTCCCGCGCGATAATGACACGGGGCGGTGCCTCGTCGTAAACTATTGCCCGAGAATTTATGAGACTAGGTGGGCCGGTTGGGTTAGGTCAGTGCTCCTTCTTCTACCGCGTTCCTATCCTTCGAGAATGAGAGAGAGTGAAAGAGAGATAGCATAATAATCATGTAGCAAGGCACATACTACTACCACTACTACGACTACTACTATTATAACAAGCTACTATCACTACTTTGCTCCTACGCTCGTTTCGCCAGTTTTCTCTCTCTTTTTCTCTCTCTCTCTCTCTCTCTCTTTCGCACTCTTTGTATTGGTTCGACTTTGCATGCATGCAAACATATCACTAGTTGCACCCTCGTCAAGAGCCCAGAGTGTCGATACAACTACCCTAGTTGTTCGCATCATCCCGAAGATATCTTCGGGAATCGAAATATCTTCATACTTATTATTATATAATGAATTCGACTCAGCGTCCGAAATAACGAGTGAACGTCGGAATATTCGTTGGAAAATCATCTACGTATGGGGAATTTCAAATCTAAATTCGATATTTTCGATAAATTATGTTTTACTAAATTTCAAGAATTAATCTATGGGAATATTCGAATTATTGAAAATATCCGGAGGGTTTAGGAATTGTTTCAATCGTAACGTCGTTTCGATCGTAAGAATCGATAAGAATTTCGTGTGTCGATCGAGTCGACACGGAACGTCCTATATACACGTTCGCCGGATCGACGTTGTATTTCGTTGATTTGTTTTTCTTCTTCTCCTTCTTTTTCTTGCACTCCAGCGTATTCTCGCCAACTACGTCGTTTAAGTTTAAAGCCGCTTCTACGTAATACCACGTTTTCATAGGGGTAAAATCTCGCTCGGAACGAATTCAACCACGAAGAATACGCTGCATTATTCCAGCTAGGAAAGATATTCACGCGACCAACGTTTCCCTTCGCGACGTTGTCGGGCGAAAATGTTTTCGTAACTCGCCGTACGATAATCCTCTTCCTCGACTCCACCCTCTTCCTTCTCTCGTCTCCCAGTGGCGAGCGCCATTACGAGCGCGAGCCGTCGGCCATTTTGACGACGTTACGCGCTTACCGATAAATAACGCGCTTAAAACATACGCTGTTTCGATCACTTATCTCCTCGTGTCCCACGCGTTTGGATTACGCGCGTTTTCCTCGCCTACGACGGGCGCATCGCACGGCGGAAAAGAAAAAGGACCCCCCAAAGATACGCGCGTAAAATTGGATTTCGTGCGAGAGACTGAATTCTTTTCGTCGATTTTCTCATCTTCGAATATTTCGATAAACCGGCGCGGGGGGGGGGAGAACGAAGGGATGGAGGTGGAGAAGAATCGAGAGGAAAGCACATCGGAGTGAAATAAGAGCGTATATAGTGGAGAGGGTGGGTAGGGAAAAAAACGTATTTTTATAATATCGCTCGTTCTACCGGCTCTGATGAAATGAGTACGGATAATATCTTTGGTGAATCCCGCGAAAGCGAGAGATAGAGAGAGAGAGAGAAATACAAAAAAAATGATGGTTCGAGTGCGAGAGACACACGGAATGGCGAGCGCGAGGCGAGTGCAAAAGGAGTATCTCTTTGGCATCTTCATCCTCTTTCGCGGAAGAATTTACTCACGATCGGGGGAGGCGAGAGACAGAGGGGGTTGGAAGGAGGAGGAGGGTTGCGCGATCGAAGGGACTCGCGCGATTGCTCCACATAATAACCCTCGGTGCGCGCCTCTCTCTCTCTCTCTCTCTCTACCGATTGCCCGTAAGTTGGAAGATTAAACGACCTCATCGGGCTCTACCCGGACTTTTCTCTCTTTTCTCTCTCCCGATTTCGGGAGCATCGAGTTTCGTATATATAGACGTAGTACGTCGAACGCCTTCGATCTTCTGCGAGAAAGAGAAAGAGAGAGGGGAGATTCGAGGGAGAGAAAAACACGCGCGCATGTCCAGAGAATAAGAGAAGCAAAGAGAGAGAGAGAGAGAGAGAGAGAGAGAGAGAGAGAGAGAGAGAGAGAGTAAGAAGCACGCACGCCCAGCCTGAATCTCTCTGGTCGTCCTGCCTCGTGTGTACGAGAACAGCCTCCGTATAACAGCGATCGGAGAGGGCTCAGGCTAATCAGTCGGACATAATTGATCTCACTTGTGATCTTGAGATTCGAAAGATCGCGGACGGGGAGTTGAGGCTCGAACCAATAATTATTGTTAATACCGGACCTCCCTTATACCTCCCCTTCTCCTACCTCCCCACTCCCCTACACTACCACTATCTCTCCTCTCTACCCTCGTCTTCCTTTTTACCTCGCTTTATCCTGCTTCTTTCTATCGCACTGGTTCTTTCACATTGTATGCGTACAATATTCGAGCATCCGTTTGATTCGTATGATATACACAATTATAATGAATAGACGCGTGTACGTGATCAGAATTTTATATATACGTATATTTAGGTGTGTATGAGTGACTCGGTGTGTGAAAAAAATTATACAGTATGATTCAGATTCGGAATTGCTACACTACTTTGTTTTTTTTTTACTGAATATTAATTCTTTATCGTTTGAAAAAATGGATATTCTCGTATTAATGTACGTACTAAAATAATTTTTATATGAAAAGTTTGTTAGTTTGTTTTTTCTTTTGTTAACTTTTCGCGATCGATACTCGCTGATTGCTTCCTGCCGAAATTTTAACCCGTTCGCCTAAGGCTCCCCCTCCCGTCCCATCGCGCTGCTACGAGACGCGATAGCTTCCTTAATTTTCGCTTACTTCGATGGGTATAGGGTGGGCTCCAAGGTAGGAGGGACAAAATAATTTTCTTTTTCAGGGAATTGCTTTTTAAAAGAATGTTATAAAAATCTTGTGCGTTGAATCGGCCTGTATATAGCGATATAACGGGTTTACGTGTACATGGTAGAACGAGACAGAGGCAGAGAGAGAGAGAGAGAGAGAGAGAGACAGAGATCGGGGCAACAGACTCGTTGGTCAAGTCTTCGCCATCGTGAAGGACCGTGATATTCTCCTCGCGCGTCGTCTCTCTCTCTCTCTCTCTCTCTCTCTCTCTCTCTCTCTCTCTTTCTCTCGTCCACAGCTTTTATTTATATTAATTTTTCGTGCTTTTTGCTTTTTCGGTGCGTTTCGTATATGGCGATCTCGCGAGTAGAGTACGGGTGGGGGAAGACGAAGATGGACAGAGGAAGGAGAGGGGATAGAGGGGAGGGGGGGATGGTTGGGGGTTGGAAATATGAAATAATAATGATAATAATAATGAGGCATTTTGAGCGTAATAATATGTTGGCAGCGAAAGAGCTCGGGCTCGTCCGAGCTCGATCCGACAAGACCGAGGGAGAGTGAGAGAGAGAGAGAGAGAGAGAGAGAGAGAGAGAGAGAGAGAGAGAGAGAGAGAGAGAGACGGAGAGATATAGAATGTGCAGGATTCGTCCAGCTAATAACGTCGGGACTTGTGGTATCGGAGAACGCGTGAGCTCGCGCGCGCGCGCGCGCACCCTGCGATGGGTTCTCTCATTCGAGACGAGAGAGAGAGAGAGAGAACTGAATCCGCGGATCCCTCGGCCAGTCGCGTATTTCGTCTTATTTCTCGTCTTATCCATCAACGCTTTCCTGTACTCTCGATATACTTCCTCGATATTATGTGTACATATACCTATGCCATACGTAGATACAAGAGCTGAGTGTAAAAACAGGAACATTATAATAATAAAGTTGAATCGATCGGACATAAATCTTAATAAGTTTGTTCGATAATTATAAAAGACGATAAATCATGTGTATCGATAATGAATTTAATTATTATCGGGGATAATGCACTCTACCCATTCTTCGTTATTAGAATCACCATAAGCTTCGCCACAAGTCAAACAAAACCATTCATCTGGCTCAGCCTCTGAATCAGATGTCAACATTTTCTTTTTAATTTTTTTGCTCCTTGCCTTTTTTTTATTCTTATCCTTTTTTTAGTGTCATTAGCTCTTTTTTCCTTTTCCTTTTCTCCTTCCCTTTCCTTTATTTTTTGACGGACTATCTGGTTTTTTTCTTGCTAATTTTCCGTTCATGTTCCTTCTACAAAGCTTCCTTTCTCGGTGTATCTGTTAAAACTGAGCACTTTCTTTTACGCTGAATCCGGTTAGTTTTTTTCCGTAGCGGAGATTTTGGAAGAGGTCTAATTTTGGAAGGTGAAAGATTTGATTTGATTTGGAGACCCGAAGAACATGCAGTTGGTTCACAAACGCGGGCAATCGCTTGAGCTGGAGCATTTGAAGTAGGCGTAGTTTCGGTGTGTACAATATACTGTGGGGCAAGTTGTAACATGTTACAACTTCCCCCACAGTACATTTTCTGACACTAACTTAGATTAATAAAAATCAATATAATTCAAAGGAAAATCAACTCCATCTATACGAACTTCAATAAATCATCTATCGATTCGAATTAATAAAACAGTTAAAATCCCTTAAAAAAGTACTAAAAAGCAAAAAATCATGAATAAGAAATTCTTTAGTACTTGGCAGAATCGGATCTCGCGCACACAACCACTCGATGCGCCGTCTGGCGAGACGCTGGCAGGGCTCGTGCAATACAGCGCATAATATATGATTAATTCGCTTAACAGTGTTGTAAAGAAAGGCAGGTATTCTAGGAAAAAATTGAAAACGACTACTTACCGCTGTTACAACAAGCCCCTAGCTCCCCTACCTACTTCGCTATAGGTTTTAAAGCGTAGGGTTAAAAATGTGATCGATGCGATGGATCAAAAATTGTTCGATAAATTTGTGTATATTCATCTCGTCATTAACGTTCCACAATCGCACGACAGGAGTTACGCACAAATAGATTTCTTTTATTTTTTAATTTTTCTACAAATTTCTCGCGTCTCTTATCTCGCGAAGAACGTCGGAAAATATTAAGTAGGTACCTATCGGAATGAAAGAAAAAAATTGCCCATCTCGTTCGAGGAGCCCTAAAACTTACCGGGACTCTTTCTACATTCGAGGCCTCTATCTATATTGTGTTCGAAGTTGCCGAGTCGGAGATATAGAGAGAAAAAAAAAGAGACACGAAGAGAGTGAGAGAGAGAGAGGGAATGCGTCGGCTCGCGCGGCTCTCGAAGATTTTATAGCGCGGAATGGGATTTGGGTACACTTAGCGCTCGTAAAACGACCGAGGTGCAAGGATGCGCAGAAGCTGCATCTCTCGTTCTCCTCCTGTCTCTGTCTCTCGTTGGTTGAAGGAAAGAAGCCGAGCCGGCACCTTTCATCCGTATATCGTTGAACGAGAGAGAGAGAGAGAGAGAGAGAGAGAGAGAGAGAGAGAGAGAGAGAGAGCGAGAAAGGTGGAGCGCATCATCGAGAGCCGCGCAACTCTTCGCTTCTCTCCCACCGAAAAATTAGCTTAATAATCCTCGCATCTCCCAGCTTCTCTCCAATCTCACTCTTTCTCACTCTCTCTCTCTCCTCTCATATTTTTCCTCACCCTTATACAATATTATCTCCGTCCTACCGCCCTGACGCATTGACGCTAGATACCTACCTCGTCGTGTAATAAAAATTAAATAAATTCAACGGCTCGACGTTGAATGAAGTGAAGAAGAAAAAAGAAAAAATAAGAAAACGAGACAAACAAAAAGTAAAGCGAGACAAAAATGAACGAAACTAAATAAAATCGGTACGAAACGCGCACTAGAGAAAAAGAGAGAGAGAGCGAGAGAGAGAGAGAGAGAGAGAGAGAGAGAGGTAGTAAAAAGAAGAAAGGAAAGTCCGAACGTTGGACGTAGCACAGGGCGAGTCCTCTTCTCGCGCGGGGTCAGAGGTCACGACGTGTCGTTCCAGTCCTCGTTCGCCGGAGCTTCTCGATACCGTTCGATTCACTCTCGCGCTGTGTACCTACTACGACCGCGAGAGGGCGCGGGCGCGAGGGACTGTAGCAACACTTGGCAAAGAGACGGAAAGAGCGACGGCGCGGCGGTTGGGTGGGGGGGGGGGGGAGGATTCTCGGTGCGGCCACCGCGCGAGAGAAGTGGCTTGTACCTCACACCCAATCAACTTAGATCGGGGGAGCGAGATAAGGGGTCCTCTCCGCTTCGCGCGTGCGCGCGCGCTCGCTCGCGATTCTCCAACCACACGACTCGACTCGTGGGTATAGCGACGACGGTCGCATACGACGTCGCGCAGCAGTCACCGTTCGAGTAAAGACCGAGAGACAAAGAGAGAGAGAGAGAGAGAGAGAGAGAGTGCGCGGGGGCGGCCAAGGAATACCAACTAGCCGTGGTGCCCTCTCGCTTGCCCCGGTCTCTATACATTTTATAGTGTACAGACGGACAGAGCGAGTGAGAGCGAGGCAGAGAGAGAGAGAGAGAGAGAGAGAGAGAGAGAGGAGAGACTGCATGCCCTCGGTTTCGAGTAACGAGCTTTCATTAGCGACGCTGTAGGCTAATGAGCTGTGTTAGCCACTCGGCGAGCAATAGCGCGCCTAGCGTGTGCGACGTTACTTCTCTTATTCTGCTTCTGTTTGCCCTCTTGACTCCTCGTTGCCGGTATCAAAATCCTCCTCCGACGTCGTGCAAGCCCACGTGTCTTGAACTTTTTAACGTTTGCTCCACACGAAAAATTCGTTTTAATCGATCGACTCGAGATTTTGCGTCGAAATTTGGGAATAATAATAATAAGGAAAAAAAAACCCGACGAAAAATCTTTGTTAATTATCGTTGGTTACGATCGTTATTAAAACCGAGTAAAAAATAAAAAGAAAAAAACAAAGTTCACGGAGAAATTATAATTTTGTAGCTGAGACGCGTTTCTCGAGAATTTAACGAGGCAATTAATTGATACCGATCGTGATATTGATTATTCGCTATTATCGTTTTTATTTCGTTTTTTTTTTTTTTTTTTAATTGTTTTAATTAACGCACGAATATTTTAATAATTATGGGATTTTAAAATCACGTTCATCGACCATTTCCCATATCGCCAAGATACTTATGCCTCGCAACATCGAGAATTTAACGCACAATCGTGGCTCTCGTTCGGTGCCTATTGTAAAATCTTTAACGATCGGACAATTAAATAAATCTTTTGGTTAAATGATGATTGCGAGGATGTGCGATCCGCTTGTGGGAGAGGAACTCGAGAGAATAAAGTACACAGGCATTCGGTACGTACGGTGAGTGTTCGAAGAATTCCTGCTGGGAGATCGCGCCATTCATATATATATATATATATATATATATTTATGTATGTAGTACATACACGATATACACGTATACATATTCCCATATGGTACACCGTTTCGTTCGGCACGCCGACGACGCGAGGTATTCGAGGTCGATGATGTTTAATTGAATAAAATCTCGACGGGAGGGCACGAGGATATTATTGTATGTACCCATAAGCAGGGAAGAGAGAGAGAGAGAGAGAGAGAGAGAGGGAGAGACCCCTTTTCGCGATATCGAGCCAAAGCACCACTTGATCCAGTGTTGTCGCCTCGACAACGCTCGAACGAAAAACAAAAAAACAAAATATACGTTACCGAAGCACCTCGAGTCGCGCAATTTTTCAATATTTATCTCCTATCGCGCCCCTTAAATCACCCTCTCTCTCTTTAACGAATTATTCCTTAAAACGAACGAAACTATTCGAACTTTTCACCTCTCGATATCAAAATACAAAAATAAATAAATACAAAAAAAAAACAAAGAAGATAATACTCGATAAAAGTACTTTGTAATGAAAATCGTAAAACTCGACGAAAATTAATTGGACGGAAAGATATAATTTTTTTTTTTGGGATAGGACGTTTTTTTCTTTTTTTCTTTTTTTTATTACCAACCGGACGAAATTATCTCGTCGATAAAAATAAGTGTAATTGACCCAATAAAAAGGGATATTTTTCATGTTTTTTGTTTGTTTGTTGCGCATTTATTTTTTCGTTGTATATTCGTGTGTCCATGTCCCATTTTAATGACGAATGACTTCTTGCGCGAGAACGGTAGAGGCTTTGAAAAGTCCGCGGGGTGAAACGCCCATGTTTTATCGTTTATAAGCCCCGTGAGACAGAAACAGAGAGCGAGCTGCTGGGATATTGAAAAGTTTGATTGCTCTCGGTCGGTTTAATTCTCATCGCATTCGTGAGAAAGAGAGCGAGCGAGAGACAGAGAGAGAAAGTTGGTGGGTATCCTGAAGCACAAACAGGACCGCGTTGCAGAACCTCGCGATAGCAAAAACCGCCCTCTCTCTTTCCGTCTCTTTTGGTATTCCTCGGTCCGGCAGACTCTTTCTCGCTCTCTCTCTCTCTCTCTCCCTCTCGGTTCACAGTCTTTGCCTGCCCTTCATCGTCTCGGGACGCGCCGTGGCTTCGCGGAAATTGATTTTGCGGTCCCGCCAATCTCGCGTCTTGAGCGCGCTCTACCTACATAATGTCCAATTCGACGAATTTTATAGCGCGTGTCGATCTCTCTTCGTCGTTATAAAGGAAAATATATGAGCCAAGGATAATAAAAAGTGAAAAGTATCGGGTTTACGCGTACACGGGAAAGATGCGGTTCAATTCCAGCCAGGCGCACTATAAAAAATAATCAACAGGAATAATAATAATAACAACAAAAACAATAATAATAATAATAATAATAATAATAATAATAAGTAATACCGATACCAAATGAAATCGTTTCAATATCGCAACGGGCGAGCCCCTACGAACTCTGGCCTCGATCCAACGTACGTTTAATTATTTCAATTTCAATTATCAAAAAGCTGGTGTTAAGGGGTAAGCTACCCTTACCGATCGTTATTTTTATGTTTATCGAGCCAACCGAGCGAGAGTCGATCGTGCACGAGCCATAGCACGATAATAGTATTCTCTCTCTTTCTCTCTTTTTCTTTCTCTCTCAGTCGACTCGACCTAAGTAAATCGAATACCAATTCGCGAAGTTGAAGAAAAAAAGAGGAACGGAGCGGTACACGATAGCGGGCGCCGAATCGTCGAGATAAGGGGGTGAATATCGGCCGGTGAAATCGTCCTCGTATTCGGTATACGACCAAAGTTAGCGGTATAGTTGCTACTGGTTGGCTCGCGAAACGAGAGAACGAACGACGAGACCGAGAGAGAGAGAGAGAGAGGAAGAGAGAGAGAGAGAGAGAGAGAGAGAGAGAGAGAGATCCTGCAGGCAAGGAAGCGCTGGTATTTATGTTAATTACCGTCAACGTTAATTAGTGCCAGGGCGGACTGGGCGCGCGCGCGCAGTAGCTCTCTTTCTCTCTCTCCCTTCGACTCTCTCAAGAGAAGAGAAGAAACCTCGCGAGGAAAGATTCTCTCCTCTCCTTTCTTCCTCCTTCTCGCGTTTCGATCTTTCTCCTCCGACTTTCGCATCCTCCCGGCACTACTCGCGTTCTCTTTCTCAATCTCTTACGGCGCGCGCGTGCATTGTCTGCCCCGAACGATCGAGTTTCGTCTCGCGCATTGATAAGTACGACCGCGGAGGTTGTCCCTCGATCCCGCTGTGTGGCAAACTTGGGACGCAGAACTATAGCGCGAGATTCGAAGCGGACGAAAAGAGAAGTTGATGCGGGGACTCTCTTCGGCCAACGAGAAAGAGAGAGAGAGAGAGAGAGAGAGATGGCGGAGAGCCGTTTCTTCGTGGAACAGCCTCTTAATGAGACATCCAACTTCGTCTTCTTCTTTATCCTCTTCACGATTCTCTCGAGGTTCTCGATCCGAGAGAACCATTGGCGGTGGGGAGTGGAGGGAGAGGGCAAGGGGGAGAATAGAGCGCAAGCTCGCACGGAACGATTAAACGAAAAGCGGATATTGAGCCATGCCAGTCCTAGAGACCCTCCACCCCCGCTCTCTCTCTCTCTCTCTCTCTCTCTCTCTCTCTCTCTCTCTCTCTCTCTCTCTCTCTATCGTAATAGATATAGACACCGCATAGTCACGATCGTGACATTCGCCAGCTTCATTCTCCCTTGTCCAAGACGCGCACCTAACAAGCATTCCGGTAGCGTATTAGCTGGCTTGAAACGAGCGCCCTTTTATAAAGCCGTATCGCGAGAGACGCGGAGGAACGAAGTCATAGGGTGGAGGGAGGGTAAAAGAGTTTAGAGTCACGCTGATAAAGTCTCGTGGAATTCGCGACTTATCGATCGTATTTTTTCTTCTCGCGCGATCCAAACGATAATAATGAGAAGGTGAAGAGAATAGACGATTTTTTTGTTTCGATAGAACGCATCGTACTTTTCTTTTTATTAGCAAGTCGCTCGAAAGAGATCGCGTCACGCGTGACGAATAATCGCGACTTCCGTTTTCTCGAAGGACGAAAACGGAGAGTTTATTTCTCTTACCCACTCGTTCGCGAATCGCACGGGACGCCTAGTCGTAGACACGCACACTACTAGGCGCATAGTCCGTAATACAACGCGTACTTTAACGTATGTTTGTATATATATATAGCGTATATAAGGGGAGAGGGAGAATCGCGGGAGGACAGTTTATGACGCGATGCTACGGAACTTGAATACTCAAACGTGCCGCGAGCGTTCCTACTCTTCGCTGCTGCTGCTGCTGCTGCTGCTGCTCACTCGCTGGCCTTTGCCTGGCTCTTGGTACTCCGCGCTGTGAATGTAACGACACACACGGTCTGACCGTGGAAAACTCTCGTTTCGCCTCACTCTCTTTATTTTTCTCTCTCTCTTTTTCTTTTTCTTTTTCTCTCTCTCGCTCGGACTTCGCGTCTTCCCGATGTATGCATTTTACAATGCGCTCCTCGCGCATGCATTATCTCGGGCGACCAACTCCACTCCTCTCGCTATATACCGGACATCCTTGTACAGAGTACATCGCACTACACGTTCCTTCATTTTACGTTCACGACCTGAAATTTTCGACTCGTTGCTTCTCAAAATCCGATTCCGAACGGAAGGAAGCACCGAGGTCTTTCGAAGATGAAACGTCGCTCTCCATCGGTGAAATAAAATACGTCGATGACAGAAATTCGCTTAATTTTTTATTGCAATTTTGTTTTACTCTTGAATTTCCGTTTAATATTAATTTATAACAAAAAATATCCATAATTACGCGTAAATAATAATATATTTCTAAATTCGGGTAAATGCCAATTTTTCCCCTAAAAAGAGTAAGATTACGGATTCTCTTCGACGTTGGATCGTAACATCGCGATTCACGTGGTTTCATCTTGACACGAGGTGACGGGAACCTCGTTGCGTTATCGAATCTCCCTTCTCACGGAGTAAGAGTCACGAAAAGAGATATACGAATGCGTCGAAGCTACGAGAGGGAGCAACGATATACAAAAGTCCGAAGAGAAGTCTCGACACGCCGTATTCCAGCGACGATCGAGCAGCGGCGAGAGAGAGAGAGAAGTAAAAGAGGGAGGGGGAGGTGGAGAAGGGGCAGAGAACTCGCGAATTTCACCAGGCCGCAATTAATTATCGGAATCTTTCCACCCCGTCTTTATATTCAACGTGCGCGTTCTTCTCGCGAGTTTCGGCGTACGTGTGTGTGCTCGGTTTGTTTTCGTTACATTCGCCGCGTACTCCCCGTAACAACGTTGAGAAAAGTGTCCGGTTACCCGAGAAACGGGCCGAGAGAGGAGAAAGAGAGAGAGAGGAACGCGACAACCGAAGAAGAAAAGGATCTTCGCGCGCCTCCTCCGCGACTTGGGTAAAGTTGTTTCGGGGACCCTCGTATAAGACGCGACCCTTCGCGAATACTCTCTTTCTCCTTCTCTCTTCGCCCGTGATCTCTCCTCCTTCTCTCACTCGCCACGTGGATAAAATTCATCGTTTTCTTGTTAAGGGACATTCGAGCGGACTGGAGATCGCTACGATTTATGTAAAAATTTCGAGTACGAGTACCTACACTCTCGTAAGGACGGGAAGTAAGATCGTCCATTGGGTAGATCGTTAGCCACCCCCTCTCGTCTTGAGAAAAATGATTTCTACTTTCTATCGCAATGGATTTTTTTTCTAACGTATATATAGAGTTTATAATATTCTCAGAAACAATTGAAATTCTTGTAATTTTTATAGATTTTTATGATTTGTAATTGTCAGGGTTGAGTAATTTTTTTTTTTGCTATTTGAAATTTTATTCGATAGTTTGAAAGTTAATGAGAAACCACGATAAACTGGACCGTAATTTACCGAGCGTCGAAATCCGATTAATCAAGAAAATTTAATTCGTAAAATTCACCGATTCACCTTTATCGTTTGGGAAACAAGAAAAGAAAACAGGGAATTAAGGGGAACGTCGCGGTATTCCTTCGTCTTTTATTTTCTCTCGCGAGTCGAGCCTCTCTCTCTCTCTCTCTTTCTCGAACCCTCGCATGTGTTAGTCGACACTCACAGGCCTGAACCCTCCTGAGGACAAAAGTGTGCAAAACAAATGAGCGTAAATAACCGCCCACGCCCCCGCAGGATCGAGCGAGACGACGACGGCGACGACGACGTTCGACACCTTCGTTCCTTAGCTGGTTAGTTCGCCTTGCTAGAAAGAGAAAGAGAAAGAGAGAGAGAGAGAGAGAGTGAGAAAGTACAAAGTCGTCTCTGTGTGTGTGTTTGGTCA
Organism: Netelia virgata; assembly: GCA_951802705.1. Classification (NCBI taxonomy): domain Eukaryota; kingdom Metazoa; phylum Arthropoda; class Insecta; order Hymenoptera; family Ichneumonidae; genus Netelia; species Netelia virgata. Next base: position 6,438,713 of record OX637864.1, on the reverse strand, counting down.
CTGCAGCATATCCAGCAAAAGGCCCTCCTCGATTCTTCGCAGCCTCGTCGGCCACGGTACATCGTGGCCATTATTTCATTAATTAGTGTCAGGAGCCACGCTCGGTCCTCTCACGGAGTATTCTAGCTAACATAAACACGAGAACTTCTGCGTTAGGGACCCATTCGCTCGTCGTGTCCTCTTCATCCCTCTCTTGCTTTGTCTCTCGCTCTCTCTTTCTTCCTCTGCTCCAAGATACTTTCCTTTCTTTTTCTCTTTTTGTTTTTGTTTTTTAAATCCCGCACTCGCTATCAGCAGCACGCCGATGCGGAAGCCTTCATAAATTTTTCTCCTCTCTTGTTCTCTCGCCACGATCAATTTTCTTCCACCCTCTAATCCCCCCCTCCCTCCCCCCTGCCCTCTCCTCTTTCTCTATACGAGATCCATTCAGCCTCGCTTAAGTTTCGCGCCACCTTGTTATTAACTCTTCCGCATTCCTTCTTATCAATACGTAATTTTCCTCGCGTCCGGAGTTTTGTCTAACGAGAGACGAGAGTGCGAGGGAGAAGAAAAAGAAGAAGAAGAAGAAGAAGAAGAAGAAGACGAAGAAGAGAGAAAGCACGAGAGAGACTGGATACGAGAAGTAGCCAGTCGCAAGCGCATGATAATAACACTTAACGACACTGTTATGTTTCCGAGTCGATCGTCGATATATAGCGACGAATAAATTATCGGATAAGTCGAGCTTTCGCGTTCTACGTCATTACGACACGGAAGAATCAATCAGGGAGATATAATCGTCCGGGGTGGCTACGTTCGTACACGTAGAAAAGATAATTTCGTTCGACTAAAGGACGAGAAAGAAGAAGAAGAAGAAGAAAAAAAGAAAAGAAAACGTATACATCAAGCACAAAATATATTTTCCTCGTTGTCTTAATGATCGAAGAGAATTTATTCAGCCGGAAAATTGATCGTCGATCTATGAATAAATCAGCCGATAAGTACAATTTTCGATCGTGAATACCATTCGAGAGGAAGAAGAGTCGAAAGAAGATTTCAGCGTGGAAATTGATTTCTCTCTCTCCCTCTCTCTCTCGTTCCCCCTCTCTCGTCGCCCAACCCTCTTTCTCCTCGCTAATCATCCGATTTGCCATTTTTCCCTTTCTTTCCTCCCGCAAATATTGCGCTTCCTACGCGAACACAAGCGAGAGAGAGAGCGAGAGAGAGAGAGAGAGGTCGCACGTGCTCCGGTGAGAAAACGAGTACTCCCCGCAAAACACCCACACATCGAGATCGCACCGTAACCGTTGCCGTTTCATGTGTATGCCCCGGCTTCTCGGCGTTCTCTCGACACTGCACCTGCAGTCCGCATTCCCTTTCTTCGCTCAAATCGTCGTCGTCGTCGTCGTCGTTGGGTCTCGACGGCCCGGATCTTCGGCCCCCGGCTCGACGAAGAGAGCGAGAAGCGAATGGCGATATCTGGGGGGGGGGGGGGGACATATTCTTGCGCGTGCGCGTCTGTACGTCACGCGGTGCCTTTACCTATTCCAATCTCTGCGGGAGAGTCAATTGGTATATATATAGAATACCGGATCGCCCGCGCAACGTAACACAACACTCTTCGAAGGATCAGAATGAAGAACGAAAGGGGAAAGAGGAGGAGGAGGAGGTGATGAGAAAAAAAGAAAAGAGCGGAGGCCGCGGGCTGCGTCTCTCATTACGATTCGTCGTGGCTTTCATCGTGGTCTTCTCTCGCTAGAGAGAGAAAGGGGGGGGGGGGACAGAGAAAGAGAGAGAGAGAGAGAGAGTGTGAAGTTCTCTCGACCGAGAGTCATTTATACTTTACGGTGGCGCTGATACCCCTCCCACCCCCAACTTCACGCGTTTAACTTCACATCGTTAAATTATATTTATAGTTTATCCGTATACACGTTGAATATATATCTATATATATATATATATTTGATCTTACAGGAACGAAATCGATTCGACACGGTATCCGTAATGAATTTTGAAGTTTTGCCCGCTCGTCTTCTCTCGTCGAAGTACAGAAAACGAACCGTTTCATCGGGAAGCGAAGTTTCGTGCGTCGATGAGAGATCTCTCGGAGAACCAGTAATGCATGTGTATATATATATATATATATATATAGACGAACGAGATATCCACCTCGATCCACTTGGATCTCGAAAGGCACGCGCTCGTACAAAAACATCCCCCCCAGAATCCTCTCATCCTCTCGTATATATTAATTACTTAGCGTTCCGCGAAACGCGTCGAGAGTCCATTGAAAATTCGCGGTGGATCGAATAGCTCACCCGCCGATACCTTTCCCTTCCGACATTCGTGTGCATTTCGATCGAACGCAGAAGGGCTGGAGACAGGGAGGGGGGGGGGGCGAGCGACCTCTCTCGGATGAGTTTCGCCTCGTTTGTCATTTTATTCTCTCTCGCATTCGTCCGTGGTAAAGACGAAAAGTGGGTAAAAACTTTCGTGCACCCCAAGAGAGACAGGAAGAGAGAGAGGGATGCATCTCGATGCATATACATGACCTCTTGCAATTTATATAGTATACACATATATATATATATATATATATATATATACGCGCCCGCAAATTTGCATAAGAATAAAGGCCAACTCGCATCGACTCTCACGCATAATATCCCATTTGTCGAAGAGTCATTAGACTCGATTTACGTTTTTTTCTCTTTTTTCTTCGTATCGATCCTACTATCTTCTTTCTTTTCCTTAATAATAATTATAAAACCCGATTAACTCTTGGCGTTAATAGTTAGATACGTTTATCGATCATTTTTACGGACCTTAAACACAACGAGATAAATTCTAACACACAGGTCTGACAACGTTCCTGTATACACATTCGCATACGTAACAACTGTTATTTATGTGTGTGTGTGTGTGTGTGTGTCCGTGTATATACAGATCGAGAGAGTATTTCTATGCACGTATGGCGGGCGGGCGCGATCTTGTAACAACCCCCACAAACTCTTGCGTGCCCTCGGGCTGTACACGTGCATAAACAACTAACAATAATTGGCCCCGATGAAACAATAATTGCTCGGTGGTGCTCGTCCTCTTCCCCCCCCTCCTCTCCCTCTTTCTCTTTCTCTTTCTCTCTCTCTCTCCCTCTCTCCCTCCCCCGTATTTGTCCGCCTGTCTGTATATGTGTGTGTGTGTGTATAAAAGTGTGCCCTCACTCGTTCCTCTCGGTACATCGACGGCTCGTTAAACCTTCGGAGCACTCCTCGATCCTCCGGTCATTAGCGCGGGGATGTAATAACATCCCGCGCGCGGGAGCGCCGCGCGTCCTCTCTTCTCTCCTTGACTCACTTCCTACCTCTCTCTCTCACGCGCATACACTCGCTCGCTCTCTTATTCTTCCGATGGTCCGCGCGCTCCAATTGCCAATAATCGTTAAATCGGAGTGGTAAAAATCGGTCGATGGTCGGGCGCGCGGAGAAAAGATTCTCGGGGAATAAGCGATTGGTGGTCTTTCGTGTGATCCGGCCTAGAGCAATTCTTCTTTACCACTTCTCCCACCACTTTCTCGTCCCATTCTTCTATCTATATATTGTACTTGATATATTTATACACATAATCGTTCTATATATAGCGTTCACCTGCGTCTATAGAACGATCGAATTTATCGTCGAGCGTATAGTCACTGTAATATTTGAGAGAATAAGAAGAAAAAGATGAAAGAAATGAAATGGAAAACCTTAAGGAATAATAAGAATGAAAGGAAGCAAGAGAGAGAGAGAGAGAGAGAGAGAGAGATTCCCGCAATAATTTACCTTCACGTCGGGTCGAATCGAGTCGTGCGCATACAGCTCTCCCATGCTGAACATATTTATGTCGACCGTTCACGGCTGCATACACACGTACGTCGGATGCGACTCACGGACACGGACAACCCTCAAATGCAGCGTAGCATCTTTTTAAGACACGAAATTATTGTAAGAGGTCGAGATCGTTCGAATGTCTCTCTCTCTCTCTATCTCTTTCTCTCTCTCAGACATATACAGAAACTTCTTCGTGCAACGTTTCGAAACGGAGATCACTTGCGCACCAAGAAGAGAGCGTCTCTCGGAATCTGAAGTCTCCTTGGCGCGACGATGGAACACTCCGGGCGACCTTAGCTCGCGACTCTTGCCACAATTCTACGCTTCGACGATCGTCTCTAATCCCCTAATTCCATAATTCACAGCTTCGCGCGCTACCTTTATATATACACAAGCATGAGACATACGATCATATATATATATATATATATATGATCGTGTATGTATGTATGTATATGTACGTGTGTATGTATGATGTATGCACATAGCGAGAAGAGAGCTGGATTCGGTTCTCTCGAGCGACGTTACGGTACACGTATATATATATATATATATATGTATAGTCAGACAACAGTAAAGTTTTCTCTTTCATCTTTTCTCCCCAACCCCTCACTTACCCTCGGTCCCATCTTCGAGACCGCCTTATGTTGGCAGCGTGGATAATCGCGGTGCGTAAGGAAGAAGAACGTTCGTATAGGTCCTGGTCTCTGCTTTTGCCCGCCGCATCTCTCTCTCTCTCTCTCTCTCTCTCTCTTTGTTGCTTGAAAGCGGAGAGGAGAGCACGAAGAGAGAGAGAGAGAAAAGTCGACTTACGCTTACTCGGGGTCTCTTAATTTATATCACAAGGCACTATCTCTCTTCGAGGAAGATGCACCGGTGCATCACCAGATGCGTCGACCAAGTGCACCGGTACCAAAGTCCTATGGTCAAGAGCGTCCCTTAAATATTTTCACGCGGAAAGATCGCTGAATCGACTTGTTGTTGGTTGGTACACACGGTACACGGAACGAAAAGAACGCGGAGAGAAGAGAATGTTAAAAAATAATATATGTATATATATATATATATTGCTCACCGAACTGAATAAGAACGAGGGAAGAAAAAGATCGAAAAAAGAAGAAAAAAGGAATAGAGAGGGAGAGAGAGAGAGAGAGTGGTGAGCCCACCGGGACGTCCCGTTCCGACGTCGCCGAACTCTCGCAAGGCGGTTATCGTATTTAGCGCTGGCAATTAATATCGCGTATATCGAGCCGCACCGAGACTCGCTCGTTCACTCACTCTCTCTCTCTCTCTCTTTCTCTCCGGCTCGTTCCTTTTACCGCGGGATATTCATCGGGTAAGAGGCCAGGGGCCTCTCGATCACGCCGGAGACCACGACGACCGAACGAGGAGAGTGTATACTTCGAGAGAAATAAATATGAGGTAAGAGAGAGAGAGAGAGAGAGAAATAAGAAGAGAAAAAAAACGAAAGCGAACGGTGAACTTTTCGCCCCGCAACCCGAGAGTGTAATATGCGTACGTGTACGGCGCGTAGCCCTCGCATTGTTACTCTACATACAAGTCGTTAAATATACGCGAGAGGAGATCCGTCGGTGAACGGGCTACGGGGACCATATGGGCGCGCATGCGCGTAAAAGCTCCCGCGCATGCGCCTCGAGTTTTATACCGTTGGGCTGTTCTCACTCTCTTCCTTATGATCGCATTTACACACTCGTATCATCATATATATATATATATATATGTCGATATTATGAAAATATAATAAACCTTCTTGTTCTCGACTTTTCGCAGCACGACGATAAAAAAATCGATAGAAAAATAAAACTACCAACTTTCTACGTTTCTTTTTTCAACGATCGTCTGGTTAATTTTTTAAAACGTGAAATAAATATTTAACGGTCCTTCTCTGTGGAAAGTTTGAGACTTTATTCTGGCTGCTGGAATCCCGAAGGAACGAGGGTGAATTATTCTTTTTTTTTTTTTTGTAGAAATTACTTCGTAGATATCTATTCACATTGAAAATCTCTCGTAGATTTCGAATATAATAATATTCTTTTATGTATACCTATGTTACATATATACATATATATATATAGCTGGTCGCATTTATTGAATCGATATCCGGACCTCTCAGCGGGTCTCTCTCTCCGAGGCACGTACCGCCTTGGGCCAGGATATTTTTCATCCTGGAATATATCCCTTCGCACCAGCAACTCACCATCATCGGGGCGAGCTGTTCCAACCGACGTTGCGCTCTCTTCGGTCACAGAGTAAAACCGAGAGAAAGAGCGAGAGAGAGAGAGAGAGAAAGAGATCGATAGATCGAAAGCGAGAGAGAAAGAAAGAAAGAAAGAAAGAAAGAGAAAGCAAGAGAACCGCAGAACGGCGAGCATTCCGTTCCACGAAGAAACCACCTCTATTTCTTGCCACGGCTGGATCCCCCCTATATTTTTTTTGATTCCACTCGCACTCGCACTCGCTATTCCTCGAGCTTAGGAACAGAAAACGAACGAAGGACTGCCGATGACGTTAGGAATTTCGTTGCGCCAAGACGTCGATTGTCCCGTTCGTTTAAAAATTCAAGATTTTAAAACGTTCGTGAAATAATGTTGCCTCGATGAAAGAAATAATTAGGTCGATACGTTTTACGATACTTTTCAAGTACGGAATAATATATAGATGTATATATAGAGGCCCGTGTCCGTTTAATACCCCGGGCAGAGTTCCGATATGCCTCGAAGTACGCGGGGTAGAACGTCGACGAGTTAGCCGGATCGACCTTCGTTTTAATTGAACTCGGCAATTCGGTCGTTCGAGTTCTCCGGTGACTGTATTCGAGTCGCATATATCGCATCCCGGAAGAGAGAAAGAGACGACGAAAACGAGAGGTTGAAGAGAGGCGGCGAATGGGGGGAGTAGGAGGAATGGGGTAGAGGCCGAGGGGGGAAAAATACGAGGTTGTGGTTAGTACCGGCGCGCGAAAAGCGAGACCACCGAGACGGAGCCGAGTTCTCTCCTTCTGTCTTTCGGACGTTTCGGTGGCTCTCTCATAAACCGATCCGTGTAATTAATTTGGGCCATCGCGGCACGAGAGAGAGAAAGAGAGAACTCGCCTCTCTCCGCAAGGACAATCGTACGCTTGCGCGTAAGAGTCTCTCTCTCTCTCTCTCTCTCTCTCTCTCTCTCTCTCTCTCTCTCTCTCTCTCTCTCTCCCTTTCGCTGTCGCTGCTGCAGTCTCGCGCTGCACCGAGAGTATCGAGTCTCGCGACTACCGCGCGCGCGCGCGCGCATGCGCACAAACACACACAGGTAAGAAGTACACTTCTCTTCGTTCGTCCGCTCTCTCTCTCTCTCTCTCTCGGTTTTATATGCTCTTGGAACTCGTTTCGACGGGTGCCCGAGAGACCTTCGAACGATCCTCGACACCCAACATTGGCAAAACCCACCACCGAGAGAGAGAGAGAGAAAGAGAGAGAGAGAGAGAGAGAGAGAGAGAGAGAGAGCAACGGGATGCACATATGCGCTTGCTCGAGGACTTTCAACATATTTGCCAGGACAAGTTATACGCAAATTCGAAAAGGACGAGTACGAAATCGCGAGTATGCGTGTGTATGTGTCCGAGCTCGCGGAGGAAATTGCGAGAGGTGCTAACGGGGGCGGTATATTCGTCGCTACGTGTCCCGCGGAGTATCTACCTGTAATAATATAGGCACTCTATATACCCGCAAGTATACTTTTATTACCGTATGGGAGGAAACTTTGTGTGTTCGCTTGTTTCGTTCCGTTTTTTTCCCCCTTTTTTTCTTGTTGTCATTCTTTCTTTACGTTTTTTTTTTTTTTTTTTCATTTGCCTGCTTTTGCTTTTTCTTCGGGTTGTGCGGTGACGCGCCGTCGTGCCGAAGCCACGATAACATACCACCTCGCACGACTAATTAATGAACGTAGCTCCTCGATCGATTTACATTTACCAAAGCTTCTCTCTCTCTCTCTCTCTCTCTCTCTCTCTCTCTCTCTCTCTCTCTCTCTCTCTCTTCGTCTTTCTCTCTTCTCGGCGGCACCGAGAACAGCATCACCGCCTCCACCTTGGTATCACACACATACACACACACACGAATATATACACATATATATAATATTGTTTTTTTCTTTTTTCTCTCTGCCCATCTCTCGCTCTCTCACTCACTCGTTGCCGATCAAGCCACCGTTTGAGAACAACGACGTGAGGAGTTTCGCGCGCTCGTTCCAAGTTCCCTGTTACCTTCGTTAGCGACAAACTCTATATAGCCACGGTGTCGTGCATGCACACAAACACACACGCATACACATTGACGTATAAACACATACACACACGTATACATATTTTGTACATCGGCACGAGAGACTTTACCAGGGTTGTTCTCGTCACGGATGTGCGCAGCATGCGGTATTGGCTACAGCGCGACTCCTTTAATGATATACGAAGGGAGAATCCGTTCGAAGGGTTCGTTCGTTATTTACTATTTCGAGCTGTTCCCGTTGCTACTTTTGGGGAGAAAGTGTAATTCGAAAATCGTCAGCGTTCTAACAATTTTTCTCGAAATTATTTTCCCAGCGAGTAACGTACTTCTTCCTAAGGGCTGAAAGGGGTGGCTGGCTAAAGATGAAAACGTACGATCGAAAAAATCGTAAACAGCGATAGAGCGAGAAAAAAAGAAGAGAAACTTACGTAGATTCGTGTTTGTTATACGATTCCCGAATTCGAAAGAAACACATGCTTGTCATCGGCGAAACTTCTTCGTTCTCGATAATCTCGATACAAAAACGAAAATTTGGATTCAGCGAGAACGTGTGTCGTCGAAAAATTTCCGAGTGTGTAACGTTGGTAAAGAGCTAAGAGAGGAAGGCACCCGGGACGTCGGTGGAGGGAGGGGGAGGGGGGCTATAAGGCCACAACACACGCGGTGATTGAGATCTGGCGATAAGAGACATTAGATTTAATAGCGAAAAAGGAGCTTGCTTGGCTCTTGCTCTCAGCCACAAGTATTTATGATCACGCGAGGTCCGAGGTCATCTTTTCTCTCTCTTTCTCTCTCTCTCTCTCTCTCTCTCTCTCTGTCGATCTTTCACCCCCACCCATCTTTGGTCTCTGTGCGCTCGAGAGTCGCCGATGGTGAACGGGGTCTCGTAGAGTAGACCGTAGGTGGGGAATGAGCAAGATAGACAGGAAGGATGAAGAGAATGAGAGAGAGAGAGAGAGAGAGAGAGAGAGAGAGAAAGAGAAATATGGCGATGATGATGATGACCGAGATTGGCGGTGACTGTTGGTCGTTTTCAGCTACCGCGTCTCTCTCTCTCTCTCTCTCTCTCTCTCTCTCTTTCTCTTTCTTTCTCTCTCTTTTACACATACACATACACACATAGAACAGTCTCGTGTACAAGCAGAGTCTGCCGGCGTATCAGCTAACACACGCATATAATACATTTGCGGCCGGCGCGCTGCCGTGATTCTCAAGCCGGCGGGCTATAATACACATTGTGTAATAAATTATCGAAGTATCGATAAGGAAGGAAGGACGAGGAATGTTGATGGGACCGGTCGACGCTCGATAATGCCCTATTGCCGATGCTGGCCGGGTGTACCGTTTGGCCCGAGGAGAGAAACAACCGGAGAAACACACATGCGCGGCATAGAACGAATCGACTTACTTACCACCACCATTACAATCGTCACTTTGGTCCCACACGTGTATAGTCCGAGCAATCATCTCGTGAGAGGCGCTGATAGACTCGTCCTGTGAAATGTCATTCCTCTCGTACATATCGTTCTCTCTCTCTCTCTATTTCTTTCTCTCTCGCTCTTTTTCTACGACACTTCGTTGACCCGATCGCCTTGAAAAAAAATACAGTAATTTTGCTTCGACTCCGCTTCTCTTGTTTCAAAAATATTTCTTTTTTTAAATATTTTGTTTTGTTTTCTCTCTCTGTCTTGCTCAGTCTCTCATTCCATCCGTGCCGTGCGCGAAAACATTTCACGAGTCGAAGAAAAGAAACGTGTGAGAATGCGAGGAGAGCCAAGTCTCGGAGACTTTTATTGGTTAATAATAATCAGACATAACACGCGCATGCTTCTAAAAGATCGTCCGGTTTCCAGCCACTCTCTTTCTCTCATTCTCTCTCATTCTCTCTCATTCTCTCTCTCTCTCTCTCTTTCCATTCTCTTTCTCTCCTTGGTAAGACCGAGTGTCGATGGCCGCGCCTGGTCTCGTTGTTCTCTCCGCAGTCACCGCCGCTACGGTGCCGTTTCCTTCTTCTCTCTCTCTTTTTCTTTTTTAATTTCTTTTTCTTTCGTTTTTTATTAGACTCTTATATTGCGTCTACCGAACACAGTGGCGCGAGAGAGACGTCTCGGGGGCATACCGACAACTCAACACCAGAAACTATCCTCGTATAATTCTCGTAAGTCACGGGGGAGTTCCAACCGCGTGCGGGTCAGCACGATCGACGACGACGTGAAAATCTCGCCCCCCCCCCCCTCCTCCTCCTCCTCCTCAACGTCTTACTGTGAGCGCTGACCCCTCTCCCCCTCCACGTCCAACGACCACCGTGACTTTACACACATTCTCAGCCGCCATTTTAATTCCATTATTATTTGATTTAATCGAAAGCGTGGCGAGAGACCGCGAGCTGTGTGCTATCTCTCTCTCTCTCTCTCTCTCTTTATCCTATCAACGAATATGCGTTAGACATATGTATCGTTGCATAATCACGTATAAACGAGGCTCTCGATGTGTACGTCTGTGTAACAATGTGTTGTATCGGACGTAAGAGGGCGCTCGTGGGAATACTTCGAGCACGTGGTCCACATGTCGAGCTTCTGTTCTCGACGTAACATACACACAAGCGTCGTAACAACAGTATCTATACTGTAGGTACATTAGCGATATATACGTAATGTAGACAACTTATGCGAGGCGTACGGAGTACCTGTTGTCCTCGGATATAAACGCGAGGGATATATCTAGGGAGAGAGAGGGGGTGAGAGAGAGAGAGAGAGAGAGAGAGAGATTGTATTCGCTGTTCCGATAGCTTACAGGAGCGATTTACTATACGCTCGAGTCACGCCCGACGTCGTGCAATATGGACCACGAGATTCTGGGCTCTCGGGGACGACGAAACGCGACGGCAAAAATTCGTATCGCCGGTGGATTTATTTATATCGACAGCTTGTCGCGAGATAAGCCGAGTTTGCGCGTGTTTCCATTAAAAAAGGTCGACGACGGGTTAAGTGTTTTGGGAAAGTGGAAATTTGGAATTTTATTCGATGAATTTATCGAATTCTAGCGACGATTTTTTTCTTTTTTTTTTTTTATCATTTTCTTGAAATCTTCGTTGATTTTATCACGTGGTTAATTAACGCTCGTCTCTTCTCGAAGCATCTTATTTCTTTAATGATATACTCGATAATGTTTATCGGGATATTTATATATATATATATATATTTGACTATTTAGCTGTTTACGATCGTCGATTTTGAATTCACGATGATGACGAATTTTGTTTTCTTTTGATATCCGGCATGATTTCGAAGATTCTTCGCGACGAATATAATTTTCCCATGATCGCGAGACGCATCTACGTTCTCGCGGGCATGCGCAAGGATAAATTTCACTCCGGGTTTCGAGTATAACTCGATCGTTTTCGATTTTTCGGCACAGCCGTGACAAATTTCTTTCTATCGACGAACGAAACTTTCTACGCCCGTGCGTATGTTTCCTTTTGAGACGACACCGACGCGCGGTGTCCTCTCTTGTGTAAATCGACAGGGTGTAAACATGAAAGAGGTACTAATTTTCCTTTTTCCCTCGACGCTAAAGTAACGTCCGCCAATGGCTGCTAAATTGGACCACCTTGAAAAAAAAAGTAAATAAACAAAAAATTCAACGTGACTTTGAAATGGAAATTGTTTTTTTTTGTTTTTTTTTTTTTATTATGTATCCAGGTGGATACGAGTAGAAATATTTCTTCGGTGGTCCGTTTTTTCACGAGTCTCTGTAGGTACTATGGGTATAGTGAGCACGTAGCTTGTTGAATCAGGCAGCGTATATGAGAGCCCGGAATATCTGCAACGTGGACCGAGTTCTGCCGAGTGCCGTTAACGGATCGTTGCACCTTGTATCACCCAGCGAGTTTCCACATGCTGTAGGAGACTAGCTGGAGTCTGTTCGTTCACTCACTCTCTCTCTCTGTCTCTGTCTCTCTCTCTCTCTCTCTCTAGCTCTAGCTCTTTTTCTCTTTCTCTGTCTCTCTTTCAGTATCGCATAATCTCTCATTCTAGAGAATATTATATAGTAAGTTTGCATACCAACGGTAGAAGAGGCTACACTTATATACATATTTATTACGATTACTGCCCAGAGCCTATTTCTCATATAATTTCTTCGCATAACTATTTTTTTTCTCTCCGAGATCTCACGTTTTTTTCCCCTCTTTTTTCTTTCTTTCTTCATTCCCTCGCACGGTTCGTCGAAGTTTCGCGTTCGTCGCCCGGAATTTTCACGAAGGTGAATTCTGGACGAACGAACGAACGTTGTGGAGTGGGGGACGTCACGCACCGAATGCGAAATTCGCGGTTGCGGAACACCGGTGACAAATCTGGAGCACGCAGGCATTAATTTACCTGGTCTATGACAGTTTATTAAGCACGTGCAGTCGTCATAGTGGATCGTTCGCTCCTTGAAAGAACAGTCATACCCTCTCTCTCTCTCATACTTTCTCTGTCTCTCTCTCTCTCTCTCTCTCGGTCTGTCGTTGAAAACAGGTTTTCACATTCCAAGTGGCACGTACACTTGGCTCCCTCCGAGTCTTTCATACACACCGTGCTAATGTATAATTGTCGTAGAGCACTTGTCGAGGCTTGAAACACTTTGTTAGGCTTCTTATTCTTCTTTATAAACGGGCACGGCCCGTTATGGAAATTAAACGCTCTCTCTTTCTGTTTTCTCTCTTTCTCTCTCTCTCGCGAAGGATATTATGCGATCGAAATGCGTTTGCTGGTTACAAGGGGTTGGTAAGGATATCGCAGTCGAAGGTTCATTCTCGTTTGGACGATGGGGGTCGGTACGAGGATGAGGAGAATTGAAGAAGTAGGTGGTATAGAGAAGAAGCGAGCGAGAGAGAAAGAGAGAAAGAGGACGAAAGAAAAGAGAAGGTACAATGAGAAAGAGAAAGAAAGAGAGAGAGAGAGAGAGAGAGAGTAAGAGCAAGTATATATCCGTATCCCATCATCTGGTCCAACAAAGATAAAGCGTAGTAATGCTTGTAAGAAGGCGCGTCTACTCGGTTGTTATGGCAGAGCGCAAAATGTCCGTGCGGTTTTGATCGGTCTCAACCGCGCGCGCAGCTTCTCATCTCTCTCTCTCTCTCTCTCTCTCTCTCTCTCCCTTTTTCTCTTGCTGCTTTTCTGCTTCTGCTTGCTTCTGCTACGGGATTCACCATAGCCAGGCATACAGGCACGTTGTGCTCTTCCCTCATCTCATCCGTCTCTCTTTTCCCTTCCTTCTCTCTCTCTTTTCTCTCCCTTTTCTCTCTCTCTCTTTCTCTCTTTCTCTCTCGTCTATCCGGCCGTCCGTTATTAACTCTACACTATCTCGCACGACCATCTTTACGCTGCCGGATCGAGCGAGACGTGTATCCTTTCCTCCGCGCGCAAAGTTTCCTCGGCCGTCCAAGAGCGATTGCGAGGCCCTCTACCGTACCAACTTTCGCGCATGCGCCACCGACACGAACGAACGTACACTGTATTACGATCGAGATGGGCCTTGTACGCTCCGCAAGCCCGTTCGTATATTTCGTTCTTTTATCAAATTTTTTCTTTTAAATTTCTTCTTATTTTTATGTTTTTTTTTATACATTTTTACCCAATACGACGGCCAAAAAAACGTTCTTCCGTTTTTTGTTGTTCCTTTCGTTGAATAAAACCACGTAATATACTTCGTTCCCAGAAAGATTTCGTCATATCTGCATTAAATTATCGATATAGAATTTTTGCGGTTCGCAAAAACTTATTTCACGTCGATCGTGTCTCGGTCCGATCGCGTTATATATAGATAAATAATTTTCAAATTGCCGCGTCGTCACGCTGCCCGAGCTCACCGCCATTTTGACGTCGATTTCGCACCGCGTACAGCGGCACGAAAAATAAAGATGGGGCGATTGGCAGAGTGGCAAGGGACGAGAGGCGGGGAGGGGGGTGGATCGCACAGCGGCCTCGTTGCTTTTACCAAATTATTATGTCCCCACCGCTTTGCCGAGCGGGTGGGCACGCGGTGTGTGCGCTCGGCGAGCACCCCAATCACGAGGGGATGCGCAAAGAGTCAAGAGCCTCGCCCGACATTGGTTGGTCGAATATGCGTCGAAAGAGACGCGATCCCCCTCCCTCCTCATCTTTTTTTTCACTTTTTTCCAGACAAACGAGACGAGAGCGAGCGTATACGAGGGGAGGGGGAAAGATCGGGAGACGAAAAGACCCGCTTCGGGATTAAAGACCAAAGGAAAAACCAAAACAAATTTACATTATATTACGCGTGTATATATATATATATATATATGGCTTTAGCGATTCTCGAAGCTTATCGAAATCTTCCGAACTTCGATATTTTCATAAGGCGTTTTTTTGTTTTTTTTTTGGTTTCTTTATATATTTTTTTTCTTATAGTCACGATGGAAAATTGCAGTCGACGATCTCACGGCTAGCGTCGAAATCGATCCACCGAGATTTCGAACGAAAAAATTGTAACGGTTTTTTTTTCAGTTATCGGATGGTGTTTTTTTCACACGCGTCGATATTGATTCGTGCGGGTTGAAAGCGAGAGAAAAATCTCCGGGAGATGGTTTGTGTATTAACGCGCATATATAGTACATCGCGGGTTGTACGAAATACATTGTATTATTCGGCAAAGGGGTATGAATAATTTCCGATAATGAAGTTACACGTCGGTGAATTGCGGATATTTTACGATGAAACGTGGAACGTCTGGATAACTTCGCATTCGATACAGTTTCCAAGAGAGAGAGAGAGAAAGAGAGAGAGAGAAAGGGATTTCGCAATGATAGGATATACAATGTATCACGAAAAAAGATACGCTCCAGAGGTGATACCGCAAGATCCGCCGGCTGATTTTTTTCTCGTTTAGAGAGTGTATATTCGTTCGAAATGATGATGATCATCGCTTCTGTTCTTTCTATCCTCGTGTACCATGGGGTTATATTCGCTCGGGTTCAACGACGATGGAGAGAAAGAAGCGAGGAAGATCGAGAAAGCAAGAGAGAGAGAGTGAAGGTTTGACCGCGGAGGAGGACCTTGGCAGTGGACGAGAAGCCGAAGAAATAGAATAAGAAGAAGAGAAGGAAGAAGAAGAAGAAGAAGAAGAAGAAGAGGGTGAGGTAGTGAGAGGCTTGCCGCAACTGAGGCCGAGACGAGTGAAGCAGTGAAGAGTGGAAGGAAACCAAGAAGAAGAAGAAGAAGAAGCAGCAGAAGAAGAAGAACATGGCGAAAAAAAAGAAGACGAAGTAGACGAAGAAGAAGAAGAACAGAAAGACGAAAAGAAGAAGAAGAAGAAGAAGAAGAAGGAGGTGGAGGAGGAGGAGTGGCGGCTGGACGGCCAGGTTAATGAGATCACGCGTAACCGAAAATTGTCGGCCGTCCGATTTTATTGGACGGTCCAAGCTGGGCTCGGCCTTCGCGGTATGAGCCCATACACATACCTGTAATGTTGTTTAGCCACGAGTGCGAGCGAGACAACGACAGGGAGAACCTGAAGAACTCTCGTATATAGGAACGAGAGACCCTCGCGGTATAAAGTGCGGCTGCAGAAAGCGAGCGAGACGAGGAAAAGATTGAGAGAGAGAGAGAGAGAGAGAGAAAGAGTGCGAGCACATACTTCTCTCTCATTCTCTCGGATCGCTCGAGCCCTCGCGAGAGAACATATCCCGCTATATCCCATGCCATTATAATAATGATAATAACGATGATAGTAATAGCATTCGTCCCGGGCAATTTTCGCCGAAGCTTCTTGTCGCCCGGCGATCATCCCCGCGCGCGGCGCGTCGATCCGTCCGGCGGCAGCGACGTAGCTTCGGCATTCCCATTCGCAAGACTCTCCGGCAATAATCCGTGAGAAGATCATCAGTCCTTACTCCGTATATCCCTGCGTATTGGCATTCGCCAGTCTCGCGACCAGATATTTATACCCCTCGTGGCGACAAGTGCCAACTATCCACTTTTCTACGCCGAGACCTCTTTACAAAGTGTACGATCATGCGCGCGCTTCCTTCGACAACCATACAACGCGGGTCTCGTCGAGCTGGGAAATATAAGATCGAGAACTCGGCCGTTCGATCATTATCGCTTATACCAACCCTTCCAACAACCATCCCCCCTCTTCCTCTCTTTCGTCTCATTCGATCTGCTTCGCGTACGTAATGATACATTTGTATCGAAGATTAAATGCGTGTGTACTATGTATATATATATATGTGTGTCTGTGTGTCTGTGTGTGAATATGTAGTTATAGGAGAGAAGAAAATGGGGCTCGATACTCGGGGAGAATTGAAACCGACAATGCACGCGAGCGAGAGAACGAGCGGATCCTTAAACATTGCTTCGCACCCTCGCGCGATAATTTCTTCTTATTTCGTAGGTACACTTCGGGATGAAGTTGTTCTCCATGTATCGTGTACAATTTTCGTCCTTTCGACGCTATTCTTCTTTTTTATCTCGAATTGATAAATTTACTTTGAAAATAAGTATTTCAATTTTGGAGTAAAAAAAACAACAAAATGTTTTACTGAAAAAATGAAATGTTTTTTTTTTTTAGTAAGTTGGGATTTTTGTCGTTAGATGGAGGATAGAAAAATCGAGAAGCTCGATTTCTTTACCCTCTTGTCGAGGGATGACGAAAATCGTAATGACCTTTCTTTTTTTACCAGGGCTGAGAAACGAGTCCCGAAACTTGCGAAATGTCCAACGTACGAGGCTTTTACGCTTCTCCGACACCGTACCTACTTGGTTCTTCGCGGACGAAACTCTCTTCGTCTCGCGAAGGGACCCTCGAGAGTACGGTGTAATTGTTTCGAAACGTATTATCAGCCCTCGTAGGATTTTTATTTCGCTCCTCTTCGAGGTACCTCGCGACCCAACCGCCTACCTCTTTCCGGCCCACCTACTTTAACCGTCTTCCTCCTCCTCCTCCTCCTCCTCTTCTTCTTCTTCTTTTATTCCGTCTCGTCTCTTCTTCTCGCTTCTTCATTTCTCTTCTTCTCTTATTAAGAACCCGAGGACCCTCGACGTCTCGGTTAACGTTCTGTCGAATTTTAGCGTCGACTCGCACTCGACGAGAGAAAATTATTCATTTCAGGATGAAATAATTACAAGGATGAAGAAGGAAAGTGAGAAAGGATCTTGTTCGTAATCGAAAGGAATTCGATCTCGGGTCACGACACGTAAATACGTGAAAATGTTACTTACCGTGTTGATCACCCGAAAGGCTCGTGCAACGTACGTATGGTAGAAATATATAAACGCAAAACTGCGCTCGAAGGGAAAGGAGGGAACGACGAGGTTGAAGAGGAGCGAGAGTATGCTACGTGGGCTTGGTAGCCCTCCTTTTGCCTGCTTGCCGAGCTCTTCTCTTCGTCCGAAGGGGGAAAGGAGAGGTAGAGTGAGAGAGAGAGAGAGAGAGAGAGAGGAGAGAGTTCGTACCGTATTATTAAGGTGGCCAACCGGTGTGACGCTTCTTCGGGCGTACAGCCAATGGGGACTTGGAGTCATCGGTGCCTGCAGGAATGCGTCCGTGTTCCTCCCTGCTGCTTGCCGCAGCTCTTCACTCCTCTTCGGTTTCGCGGCTATCGGAGTGCCTGGTCGAAAAAGAGTGCACTTTTCTCCCTCTCTCTCCCTCTCTCTTTTTAGAACGACTTTAGCCGAGTGCGAGCTAGCATTTCCGGCAGGAGAGAAACGTAGATTTCGTCTCCGCGAACCTTGACTCTCGTCTCTTCGTCGCCGACGAGAAAGAGAAAAGAGGCGGAGTACCTACTTTCAAACGTATTCATCGGTCGCTTCACCGAGTAGATACCTAACGCCCTCTACTTCCGCCCTCGTTCCAAGAATTTCTTCTTCTTCTTCTTCTTCTTCTTCCTTTTTCTTCTTCTTCTTGCGATGTGTTTTCTTTTTTGTTCAATCTTTACAACCCCTCGCCCTCGGGCTAATCGGGCTCGAGCACGCCAACGCCGAACCCCAAGATCCTTATCACTTCTCGTTATTTCGGTTACACGCGATACAATTTTAGCATTGTCATTTTTGGTCAATTCGAGGCGACGCCGAGAGGTAGGAACGAAAATTGTTGGTACCACGAGGGCAGATATTCGATGAGGGGAGGGGATAAGTTTTAATACAAGAGCAATGATTGCGCGTAATAGCCAATGGGAGGTTCTCCTTTCCGTTCTCTTTTTCATGCATGCGATAACACTTTTCCGTACGGTCGAAAAAAAGAGGGTGTACGTGGAACACGATGACGACGAGGGGACGAAAATGCATCTCGTCGTCTCGTTCGACGTTCTCTCTCGTCTTTCTCATCTCGTCGTTGAATCCATCGTACACGCCGTTCGATCTCTCCAACGGCGTGCGCGCGCACGTGTTCTCTTCGGAGCTTCGCTCTGCGTTTACCAATCAGGCTCTTAATAACGATGCGTATAGAAAAAAAAGGTAGGTGAGAAAGGATCCCTCTCGTCGTCCTTACGTAGCCTGATATACACGCGTGTAATAACAACAGCGGTAGAGCCAACCTCCTCTCCTCTCATTCCCTCCTCCTCCTCCTACTTCTCCTCCTCCTTTTCCTCTGTCTCTCCTCTCTCGTGGACAATTTACGAGGGCAAAGTGGGTCATAAATGTAATTACGGCTAAATCGTGATTATAGAGCTCCCTACAGTCTCTCTCTCTCTCTCTCTCCCTCCTTCGTCTTTCCTGTCCCTCTTCCTCTTTTGTCTTCTCCCTCTCTCTCTCTCTCTTTGGTCCGTACGTTCTCCTTGTCTTCTGGGTGCACTTCGAACTGCGCTATATTCTCCCCTAAACGCGACGAAACGAACGTGAATCGAACCAGCCACCGGTACATCCATTTTGACATAAAAACCCCTTCGAATCATCGACCGTTCGCCAACACGCGTTCATCGACGCGACAAAACAACCAACACCGATTTTTGTCTCTCTCGCCTTCTACAAGATCCTTCGATCTTCGTTCATCTCCCTTCTCTAAAATCCGTTCGATAATCTTTATCGACAATCTTTTCAAACTTCGTATAAAATTCATCCGTAAATATTGCGTTTACCGATCGACGAAGAAACTCTTCGATACACTTCGAAGGCTCGAAGAGAGAGAGAGAGATCGTTATTGGAACGAAAAACCAGATGCTCCGAAACCCCCTCTCGCCGATATTCCACCCCCTTATTTTTTTTTTCTTTCTTTCCTTTTTGTTTTGTTTTTGTTTTTTTTTCTTCTTCTTACTCTCGTTTCTCCCTTCGCTTCGTACACTCTCGTACGTGAATACCTACGCACGCTCGTATGTGTGTGTGTGTGTATGCGCGCGGAGAGTTGCTCTCCCCAATTAAGATTACCGCGATGCCGTGGAGATCCAATTGGAAATAAAGATGCGCCCTCTTCGTCCGCCCCTCGGAGACTCTCGATTCAACGCGCACGGTCTCCTCGCTGTACGCCGCAACGAGGAAGACTTATGTGTACGAAGAGTGAGAGAGGGAGGTGGGCAGACAGGAAGAGAGAGAGAGAGAGAGAGAGAGAGAGAGAGAGAGAGATAAAGGGAGAGAGAGAGAGAGAGAGAGAGAGAGAGAGAGAGAGAGAGAGAGAGAAGATATAGAAGGGCGGAGGGAGGGAGGGGTGCGATGGGCATATATGTGTCTCAACGCCTTCCTCCTTTCTCTCTTCCTCGTTCGTTCGTTCGCGTAATCATAGAGTCTCGCGATATGCTTATTAAATCGGTACGATGATCGTGGTAGCCAACCACATAATTCAGCTGGTCGTACCTATTATATATACGCGCTGGCCCGTTGGCTTTACCCCGCTGCTAGGTATGGTATAGTAGGTCGAGGAGAGCCTGCCGGTACGATTGTCGATAAAAAGCCAAAGGCAGAAAAGAGATCGGTAAGGTAAGAGAAAAGAGGGAGAGGGTGGGGGGAGATCGACTAACGACGCGAGATCTCTCTCTCTCTCGTTCTCTCTCTCGCTCTAACGGTGGTGGGTGCGAAGTAAGGTGAGGAGAGAAGGCCCTGAGATACTCGTTGGAATTTTATACTCGCGCGTCAACGTCGTGTTTACCTAGTCGTCGCGTAACGTAACATCATCATTACCTCGGAACTCTCTCTCTCTCTCTCTTTCTTTCTTTCTTTCTTTCTCGATCTGTCGCGGGAGATCGAATTGCACGCGGATTAAACAAATGCGACGATGAGAATTCATTGCAGGGAGTTTCGAGCATCGATCTAAGAATCATCGATATCCGAAGTTCGTCCGGAACGAGGAATTCGAACGAAAATGAACTCGATAAATTTCATCCGGAACGAGATTGTCGTTTTTATTCGCTGGGGTTTCGTTTTTTTTTCTCTCCCTCGGAGATTCGAGTTTCGTTATGAGGCTACCTACACGGTGAAGCAACCTCCTTTTTTACGATTATTTCGCTACGTTATTGCCGTTTGACCCCGCCATTAACCGGTTAAATACCCGGCAGAGAGAGAGAGAGAGAGAGGGAGACTTTTAGTTCTCTTATTCTCTCTCTCTCTCCCTCACTGTGGCTTCCTCGCCTCATATTTACGACACTCGTTGTCCGGACCTCGGTTTTTCCTCTCTCTTCTTTTTCTCGCTTTCGCGATCAGGGGGCGCGCTCTCGACTCGAGTCCAAAACGCGGCAGGTCTCCATTCGACGCGCTCACCGGTCGCGAACTCTTCGCGGCCGATTTCTACGTATTTTCTACCCGGCATTTGTGTGTCCCACGCTGAATCTCTTTCGTCTTATTAACGATTACGACGTTTCTACCGGTGCTGTATGAATAACGAGAGACGTCGGACAGCGAGAGACAGCGAGAGAGAGAGAGGGAGAGAGAAATGCGAAATGAAGACTCTCACTCTCGGTCCCGCGAGAGTAGAAAAAAAATCACGACGAAGAGGAAGAGGAAGAGAGAAAGAAAAAAACGAGATCCAAAGAAATTATTATTATCACCTCGGATCCTCGGTCGAGATACGTACGTTATACGATTTTAAACCGTCCGCTCGTACGGTATATTATATTATTTTATTTTATATTATATCGTATGTGTCTGTGTGTACGTCGTATACGTTGCAAAATCGCGAGAATAGATAGAACCGACGATATCACGCTGCGTGGAATTTAAGGGTTGTACGCTTCACCGCATGTTAATTTTCAACTTTGCACACGTACGAAGCTCGGCGCTCGGGGAATATGGACCATCGGTATAAACGCCGCCGCCTTCGCTTCAACAATATTTAAAACCCTCGCACTTAGTCACTCCGAATTTTTAATTTACATA
This sequence comes from Netelia virgata, assembly GCA_951802705.1. Taxonomy (NCBI): domain Eukaryota; kingdom Metazoa; phylum Arthropoda; class Insecta; order Hymenoptera; family Ichneumonidae; genus Netelia; species Netelia virgata. The sequence continues at coordinate 6,417,287 of OX637864.1, read as the reverse complement.
ACGCTGAATTATTTCCAAACGAATAAATTTTTAATTTAACCCACAAAATTCTCCGATTAAAAATTTCATAATTACTTTATAAATATATTTTTCCTCAAAAGTTTCATCCCTATGAAATTTTTCAAACGAAACGTATCGCTCCACTTTGTACAGTATGAACGTCTAGTACAAAGTTCAGCCGCCAGAGCGCCACCGTACCAGCCGAGTGCTGAAATAGCAAGAGAGAGAGAAGCTTCTTCCCCAGTTTAACGTGACTATTCGCGAATCTCTTTTTTTCTTCTTCTTTTTTCTTTATTATTTCCCCCTCTCCTCGTGCCATAGAGTAGCACAACTCTCGGTAACTTCGTACTACTCGGAGCACACGAGAACGCGTGTGCTGGCTCGCGTCTCAGTCGTCGTCGTCGTCGCTGTCGTCGTCGAGAGAAGTAAGCCCATGTTTCATTCATGAGCTATAAAGTTCCTCGCACTGTATATATATGCGGGTGTATGAAGGCAGAGAAAGAGAGGAGCAGGAGGAAGATGCGAGGATGAGGGGCAAGGAGGAGAACCTAGTGAAAAAAAGGTATAGAGAACGCGAACCGAGCGCAAGGGGATTTCCCCGTTCTTTCAGCCACGATATACGTTCTCTTCTTCCCTGTTGAATCGTCTCTATCTCTCATTCTCTCTTTCTCACGAGCAAGAGCCCACGGCGCTTCCTGGATCTCTTCGACTCGTTTACCATACCGTCTAAATTTCTCCATTCGCATTATTCTTATCGATTATATTTAAACTCCCTCGTCCAAGATTTACCTCGCGCGCAACACGCTCCGCGGATTCACGCTCGTGGCACTCGTGCTTCTACATATTTTTTCACACTTTGATGAAAAAAAAAAGAGAGAAAAACAATGGAGCTCTCGTTCGATCGTTGTTTCTTTTTGTCGATCGAAACAACGAAACATGGAATTGGATAAGACGATTCGCACGCGAAGATCCTTCGTCAATTGCCAGGATTGAATTTTCTCTCTCGTGCGTTCGAAGAGAGGATACGAAAAGAATTATTTACCTTCGCAACGTTGCCGTAATCTCATTGTTATCGGGAATCAATTATCGAGAGAGACGGAGTGATCATTTCTCTCTTTCTCTCGGCCGATGGTAGAGAGAACACGGCGAAACGGCGGTGAATCGTTTGGAATTTTCCTCGAACGCTCCATCGAAGGGAGCCTCGCTCTTGCACTCGCCCGCGGTATTTCCGGTCTTGTCGTGTCGAGGCGCTTAAGTTCTTTGGATATAATAGAAAATCCATTGGGCCCGAAGGGCCTCGATCGTATTGTGGCTACCGGCGAGATCTAACACGCTTGGGGGAACGCGAAGAACGTTTGCGGCTGCGCGCGGACCCAAAGGGTGGAGGGGAGTAAAAAGGCACTCCGCGCCTGCGCTCTGGCACGAGAGGTAGCCGACTCGAGAACAAAGTAGGAAGAAGCGAGGAAAGCGTTTCGCGAGGAATTTGACATTGTTCTCCTTGCTCTCTTATACCGCGTGGGCAGAATCCAGCGTTATAGGGCTTTCCTCGTTAGACATCCTAAGGATCTCCATGAATCGTATTTACTTCGTCTATCTCCATCCCGGTGTTCTTTCTCTTTCCATCAGCGAGGCTTTTCCATAAAATTGTCCCGATACCCGGTAGTGTTTACGCCGAGGCAACGAACGCTGCCAGAACTATGAGTCTCTCTCTTTCTCTCTCTCTTTTTCTTCTTCATCCTAACATTGGTCACAGACTCCTTCCAACTCTATCCTTTGTGCCATAAGAAAATGAGAGAGAAAGAGGCAGAGGAAGACCATGAAGACGAGGAGAGATCGTCGCGAAACGGAGCAACGACAGAGAAGTGGGAGGAGAGAGCAAGCGAAAGATAGAGAGAGAGAGAGAGAGAGTCCTGAGCAAACAGAGGAGGATGGATCTCACAGGGCGACTTCTCTGGTGGCACCGATGCTTAACTGGTCGCGGCTTGTCTCATTTGCATTCAAGCCAGGAACTCGAGCAGCCTCTCCTCTCTTTCGATCCTCTCCTGGTGAGCTTTCGCTTTGGCTATCCCCGCAGTGACTCTTTCACCCCCTTCTCTCCCTCTCTCTCTCTCTCTGTCTGTCTTTCGTTGAACGCCGTTTCTGCCACTGATGGCATTGCTCCGGTAGCCATGCAATGAAGAGAAACGGACCTCCGAAGTCCTCGTCGTCGTCGTCGTCGTCGTCGTCGGCGTCGTCGTCCTCATCCTCCGCCGCGTGTCTTCGCGAAACAAACAGTGTATTTGTTTCTACCTTCTTATGTTCTTTTCCCCCTGTCCCCCACTTCTCGCTCCGTTATACAGCGACCGCGGCGCATGCGCTGTAGATCCCCCACTCTGGTACTCCAACGCTACGCACTTTGGTACCGGGTGTCCATCGTACATACACGTATGCGATGTTCTCATCTAACATTTGCGCATGCACCTCATCCTGGCACATCCTAAACCTTTACGTATTCTTTATCCGTTGTCTCTCTCTCATTCTCTCGCTCCCTCATTCTCACGAGAATGTCTTTTATTCTTCCCGACTCATCTAGCGTCTTTCTCTCACCTCGTGTCTCTATCCCTTGGTTTCTCCTTACTATCCTTTCTTTACTCGACTCCGCATGCCGGCTCTTCCTCATTCCATTCCATTTCGTTTTCCTCGGTGCCCTCTTATTCCTGCATCAACATCAATTCTTCAGGATAATCCTCATTGCATTCCCCCTCTTCGTTTCTATGCTTGTCTTTAACGAATGCAACCGAGGCAACCACACAGCTAAGAGCGGTTTCTTTTCTCGCCACTTCTCACTTCGCGCTGTAGGTACCGACGAGGCAAACGGGGAGAAAAGAGCAAAGATATTTCCGTGCTACGTACAGTCGGGACTATTATGCAACCGGGTCTCGTTGATTTTTCCGGCAACCCTTCTCCCCACCTTTATTTCTCTTCTTTTTTTCTTCCTTTCGTCTCCTTTCTTCCTTTCTCGTGGGCGCGTATATTACCCGCAGCATGCCGCAACAATGAGCGGTAACTCCGAGCTCCTTCGAAGATGTACGTATATCTGCTGGCTTCACTCCGATCATTCCTATACCCCCATGTATGCTTTGTGTGATGTCAGTGGATTCGCTTGGGTTTCCAACGTTGACGTAATTCTGCTGCTGTTTCTTCTTCTTCTTCTTCTTCTTCCTTCTCCTCTTCTTCAAGAACTCCTGATGCCATTTTCCATTCTCTCTTGCAAGAGAGAGAGAGAGAGAGAGAGTGAGAGAGCTGGGAAAGAAGGAATATAACGGAATATGTTAGGTCGAAGCGAGATAGAGAGAGAGAGAAAAAAGAGGATAGAAAGAGGCAAGGACTCTTCTTGGCCAGAAGAGAGCCAACGTAGTTCGTCGAGTTTCGAGTTACGCGAGGTAATCGTTTCGCTACACACGGAGGAAGAAGAAGAACAAGATGAAGACGAAGAAGGAGAAACTTCGTGCAAATTCTCCAATCTCACCTTCTTCATGCACGGCCACCGTTCTAACCGCATCTACTTCTCGGGTTAACTCCTGCTTGACGCAGGAGCTCATATCGTTCGGTATTTCCGCGTGACGCCATCATTCGTCAAGAGACGAGAGTGAGAGAACGAGAAACGTTCCTATGATTTTTCTCTCTCGCATCGATGGTTAAACCGTCTCTTTAACGGCGTTTCGGCCGACTTCCGCCACACGACTCAAAAACAAATAAGCTCTCCGTAATGTTCGATAACCGAAACGATGTAAATTCGTTTCGTGGCATTTGCGGTGTTTGGGCCGAGAAGTCAATGAGGGAGCTCGTCCCTCGCGATTCTATGGACACTGTCTCATTCCCATGAAACGTGTTGTCTCGAGACACACATGCGGATGGGGGCCATGAGTCAGAGAGCGAACGAGCCAAAGAAATAAATATACTCTCTTCTTGGGCTCCCTGGCACCGGTGAGTCCCCCTCTATATCGCACGACAGCTCTCATACCACACTCTTTTCTCTCACGACGCCATACGAAACTCGATCCAATCTCCACGAAAGGATCTATGTAGAACGCGCAGCTCATTTGTCTACCCTGGGCTTTTGCAACGTGTAAGTGCGGTAGCCCCGCTTGCTTGCCTGGCTGTGTTCCACGCTGCCTAAGTTTGCATCCGTCGTGTCGTCGTGTGCTACCACTTTTGCATACACAGCTTTACTGCCAATGTTATATACCCCGGTAGCCGGAGATACTGGATGCAGCGAAGAAAATTCAAACTCACGGGGGTTTGCCGATGGGCGGGTGGGGGGATGAGAGAGGGGTAAGGAGTAACCCCAAAGAGCCAAAGGCGAACCGGATCCGCATTAACGTCTCTGAGATCACACGAATTCATTCTCCGGTCAACGTGTAACGAGATACGAAACTCGCTGTCGAGCGGCATAGATGTGTACTAATTTTAGTTCAAAGTTTCGCCGTCGAAATCTTACAGATGGCGCGCGACCGTTCGAATTTCCACATTCCGACTCAGCAACGCGCGTTGATTATTTCGTTTCGAGAGTCGCCAACGCGGTTTCCGCAGAGCGTGGTATGAGAAAAATGAAGAAAAAAAAACACCCGTGGAACGTCAGCAGTGGCATTAATGGCGCGCATTGTACACAGGGAGCATTATAACGCCACTATACGCGCTCTCGGAACTGTTCGTGTGTACGCGCTCTGCCGCAAGGATCTTCCGACCTAGCGGATAAGCGCCAAGAAGAAAGAGGAAGAAACGCATGAGAGAATCAACGAATGAGAGAGAGAGAGACAGAGATCTGAAAGAGAAACGTATGAGGAAGGAAGGAAGAGGGGGAGGGTGGGAGTTTCGCGGAGTCGCTTCTTGTGAGCTGTGCGGGGCCGTTGGAGAGCCCTCGGGTGCCACACAGCGCAATGACATGCTGGCAAAAGCTATATAACATACGTATATATATATATACATGTGTATATCTACCAACGATCCTCCTCTTCTTGGGTTCTCTCGCTACGTAACCGCTGTTGCAACTACTGGGGCCTCTCCACTCCACCCTTCACCCTCTGTTCTCTCTCTCCCTCTATCTTCTTTTTCTTCATCGTGAGCACCGGCAGTGGTATTTTTCTCTTCCCCCGTAATTATTCCTCTCGAATTACCGCGCCGAAGGGGTACCCGAAGAAACGTTAATGGCGCACACCACGAGCGAATGATCGCGGGCAGCGCGCGCCCGCGCGCGCATGCTGCCTTACTCGCGGCGTGCCAAGTGTGGGCGTGAAAAAACAAAAGAAAAAAAACGTACCGAGCTCCGAAGCCAACTATTACTATTACCAACAACACTCTTGTTCTATTACTAACATCTTGAAATGAAATTTGGTTCCGAGACTGGTAATTTATCTGCCCCTCGAGGTCTCTCACACTCGTGCATCACATTGTTTGCTGAATCTTCTTTTAAAGGGTTTTTCTAGCAATGCCTCGTTGTAAAGTGTTGATAGACATCAACACTTTGTAACCGATGTATCTTCAACCCAATGCCTAATTACGTTAGAGATATAGCTGGACAGAGCTTGTTAATTCGCCAATGATTAGATTTTAGTCAACGTGGCTGAAGCAACGGAGTGAATTCCGACGATGATGATGATGACGTTAAAAAATCGGTTTAAAAAAGTTACGACGTCCCGAGGCGTGTTTGCATTTAGGACGTTGATTATCCGTCTCATTATGCAATTTTCATCTTGCCAATCGAGAATTTCGAGGAACGTACATTCGAGCATCGTGCTAGCCCACGGTTGGACAAGGGCGTCGAAGACCCTTCTAAAATGACGTGCCATAACACCGTACCCGTTGTTTTCCTGAAAACAAAAAAAAAAAAAAAAAGAACGAAGCCGTAAAGCTCATTCGCCACTAAAAAGGTAAATAACGAGATATTCTTCGTTCTGCAACAGTGAAAGAGAAGAAAGAGTGGGGTGGGGGGAGGAAGGGTTGAAAAAAATCGTCGGTTCTCTCCCGTCGACTCTGATGTCCGTCGATCATCATCCACAACTCGCCAACAAGCTGTTTAAACTGTCTTTTGGCCTTCCCACTTCGAAGGAAGATCCAGCGCGAAGCTAACGGGAAAAAACACATCTCCCTCGCTGCCTCCTCCTTCCGTTCCTTTCTCTCTCTCTCTCTCTCTTTCTCTCTCGTCTTCATTCTCGAGAACTCCGTAGCAAGTTCGCGTGGCAGCTAGCCATTGTCGTTTTTTTAAAAATTTTTTCAACAACGAGACCGAGAACTCGAACGAAGAAATCCTCGAAATAGTGGATTTTTGTCGAGTAGCGTCGAGATAATTCGCACGCGTATACACACATATACATACAAACGCGTTCGCGTTCCGCTTGCGTGCGGCCTCGTTTAGCCACCTCTCGTACACGCGCACAAAACACGTACAAGATTGCGAGAGAGGGGCGGGAGAGAGAGAGAGAGAGACAGTTTGCAGCGAATCCGAGGGTTTAAACCGGGCACCGACGCTACACAGAGAGGCGTGCGTGATGCGTGCGAGTCTCATTTTTCGTCCGCGTACTGGTGGCGCCACGGTTCTCTTGTTTCCCCGAAGCAATCATCATTAACCGCCCTCTTATCGTACCTACACCTAGAAACCCCTCGACTGTCTCTTTTTCTTCTTCCTCGTTCTCTGCTTCCCTGGCGAAAAACTCTCAAGAAGAAGAACGGAGAAAGAGCAAATGAAAAAAAGAAACAAAACAAAATTTACAATGACGAAAGGATGTCGCGACGAGCTTACCGCGTACTCGGCGGTTCGACACGGCGAGTCATGAGAGACCGACGGGAACGAGCGGACAGTTCATATAATAATGCGCCGGAGGCGAACGAGGAGGGCGTTAAAATTTGTGTAACGATGAAATAAAGCGCTCGAGCCTCGTGAACGCGTGCCGGAAGGTGATACTTCCATCCCTCCCCCCTCTCGCTATCTCTCTCTTTCGCGAGACTGCACGCTTCTCTCGCCCCTTCCTCCCTCCCCTCCTTGTCCTCGCCGCTATACAGCACTCACTCCACCTCGGACCACCGAGGTGAGAGGTCAGCGGCTCTCTGTATATTGAGAGATGCAACCGCGCGCCGAGAGAGAGAGAGAGAGAGAGGACCCGTTTGAGTTCAGAACGAAACGAGACACGGTCCGGGGGAGAAAGAAAGCGCGCACGAATATGAGAGAATATGAGGAGAGGAAACGAAACGAGAAAAAGAGGGTGAACACGTCGGGTCTCCAAAGACGCGCGCGCGGTGCCGATCCTCACCGTTGTTGCGTCGTTCACCAACGAGCCAAAGGACCCGGGCGACCGTATCCTCGCTCCCTCACTCTTCTCTCTCTCTCTCTCTCTCCTCTACTTTACGAGACAGGGAAATTAGTTAAATGTGTAATAATGCCCAGCGGGGGGTGTACGGGTCGTGGCATCGCGGGACGGTCCCGTTCTCTTCGACTCGAACGAGCTGTTCCCGCGACGATGATCGTCCTTTTCTCTCTCTCTCTCTCTCTCTTTCTTTCTTTCTTTCTTTCACTCTCTCACCCTCTCTCTCTCTCTCTCTCGTTCGTCTCTCTTTCTTTCTTTAACTACGTGACACCGGCCACGAGAGAGTCGCGCGCGTCGCAGATATTCTCGCACTCTCGCAACACACTAAACTCGATGGTCGAGCTCGATCTTCCCTACCTTCCCTACCTTATTTCCTACTCCTCCTCCTCCTCCCCATCTCTTACCTCCTCTCGCATATTTATTTATTCGCGCGAAAGGACCTTAAACATAAAACGACGACCCCGAGCGTCGAAAACAAAACGCCGCCGACGACGCGGCGATCGTTCCCACTTCGTTTTACGACACTGTCGTCGTCATTGTCTCTTGTGAAATTGTACTCACGATTTTTCTTGATCTGTTTATAACGAGGAATATCTCTCTCTCTCTTTGTTTTTTTTTGTTTTGGCTCCGATTAAGATTTAAGCATTTTTTTGTTTTTTTTATTTATTATGGCGAGATTAATAATCGAAGATCGTTTTTGTTTTGTTTCAGGTAAGCTGAATTATCTTGGAGAATTCGAAGGGGGTGTTGATGAACGTCTGGACGAAAAGTATGTAAAGCATGAAAAGAGCGTGGCGCAACTTAATCGAGAGATAAAACTCGGAGTTGATAAAATCGGTTTTTTTTTATTTCGAGACTTGCTAAATATTGGGACCTTCGCACGAGGATGAATTTTATCGAACGTTCGTCGAGTTCCCTATCAATTCTCACCAATAGGAAACCCTCCCGTACTTAGCAAACGATACCGCTCGCGACATCGTCGTCGTATTTTTCGAGATATAAAATAACTATAAAAACATAATAAAAAAAAGCGATAAAAATAGAAACGATAGCAGAATAAATGGAAATTCGTGCCGAAATTTGCATGCTTATCGTCTATCGGCCTTACGACAGGAGAATTCCCCGTTACGCGGATCCTACACTCGGCATTGAAACATCGCACGAGAAAACGATCGAGACGTGCGTCTACGCAGGCCGAAAATTATTCGAACACGGTGGGAAAAAAAACATTAAAATTTCTAGTGGAAATTGATCGTATTTGCCGTCCGTGAGAAATCTTTCCGACGACCTACAATGTCGAACGAGAGAACAATGAAGTTAATAATTTCTCCAATTACGTCCAATTTTCCACTACTAATTCCACATTATCCGTATAATTTAATTATTGTTCCCGAAACAAAAACAATTATAACGTAAAATATTGATTTATTACCTATCAAAATTCTTTTTCGCGTCCCGTTAAAAGAACAAAAATTCTAACCAATTTTCTATTTATTTACATTTTTCTTCGTACTTGCGCCCGTGTGTTTGTAGTTTATCCGGATAAATGGGCGATTTCTGTCGTCGCCATTGACTCAATCTAATGAACAACTCGCGGGGACAGATATCTTTCCGTCGGAGGATCGACGAGATCCCGAGACGCTGGGATTTCGCGATAGCCATCTGCAGTACATACGGCTTTTTCTACATCGTACTCTAGTTTTACTCGTAGTCTCGTATATCTCGTTCGAGATACATCTAGGAGGTGTACACAGTAGCAGAGAGCATTGCTTTGATTTTATTATTTCCATCTCTGTCTCATCTCTCTCTCTCTCTCCCTCTCATCGGTAAACCGTCAAAGCTTCAGCTACCACGGTGCGACTAAGACGACTAGATACCGCGCCTGCGCGAGTGCATGCGCGCGCGCAGGCGCACGAGAGAGAGAGAGAGAGAGAGAGAGAGGTTCGCTCGCGGGCACAGGAAAGATACACTGTTGTGTGTATGTGTACCGAAGAGAGCTCTCGTCGATGTTCGTTTCCTCTTTCTCTCTCTGGCTGTGGGCACCGGTAGCTAGGTGGCCAGTTAGCGGGCGAGTGTCGTGTTTGCGTTGGCTCGTCGTAAACCTGCCGAGAAGAGCGACCCGAGGATAGCCACCGTGGAGAAGAAGAGAAGAGAATCCCTCTACAGCTCCTTCCGTGCCTTCTCTCTGCTTTCTGCCGTTCCTACGTATCCTCTACCCCCACTACTCGCCCTATTCTACCCCCACCACTCGCCCTCCTACCTCATTCTCTACCCTCTTATTTTTCTCTCTCTCTCTCTCTCTCTCTCTCTGATTCTTGTGTTTTCTCTCGCAAGACCGAGAGAGAATTGAAAAGGAGAATATGAGAGAAGAGGAAGAAAGCTGCGGCACACATCGATTTTGAAAGCCGTGCGTGTTGTCCCGCGACGGTGAGACGCGCCGCGGCATCCTTCGAAGCTCGAAGACGACTGCCAAGAGAAGATGACGACCACCTTCGTATTTCTCGGATCGTTTCTCGCGCTCCTTCTACCACGTGTCTTATTCTTTCGGACTTGTCCCTTTTGCGCCGCACCAATGATTCCCTTCTCTCTCTCTCTCTCTCTCTCCTTCGTCCCTAATATTTTGCATCGAACTCACTACAGGTCCATTTTTCGCTCCTTCTCTCGCACTTCTGATGTCTGACTGCTGCGATAGCCTTTTCTCACTCTACCTCAGTGTTGGGTTGGCCCGGGTGTGTTGCGGCCGAGTAGTTTCTTTCTCCCAGTCCGGAATCTGACCTCTCTCCCTCCTTCTCTCTCTCTCTCTCTCTCTCTCTTTTTCTCTTTTCTTTTTTTTCTCCTTTCTTTCTTTCGTTCTTTCTTCAAACTCCTCTGTGCCCCTCATCATCTCTTACCGGTGCCTGCATCCCTTGCACTCGCTTACTCGCGGGCACGAGATACACGCTAGGCACTCTTTCCTTCTCTCTCTCTCTCTCTCTATATATATATATAGTGAAAGAGAGAGAGAGAGAGAGAAAAGAGGGGAGAGGGGAGCCCGGACCCCGTGCTTTCAATTAACGTCGTGTCAGCGAGCGCGGATCAGCCGGCGGCGGGCGGTCGTCCCGCCAGCCACGTCGAAATATTTTCGAGCAATATTTATGTTAAACGCCCCGGCTATCTCGCTCTCTCCTTCCATTCTCTCATTTCTCTTTCGGAGTCTTCTCTCGCGAGCGCGAGCTCGCGTTCACGAAGACGAAAAACTAAAGAAGACCAGGAAGACTGGAACGACGAGGACGAGTGTCGGGACGGACGCGCATCAACGAATTCACGAAATTATACCTATACCATTTCACGTTAATACGTACGTATAAACGATGTAACGATGTTCTATAGAGCGTGTATCGCGGATATGCGCTTCGTCGACTTCTAATTCGATGGATAACTCACCTTTTTTGTTCGTAGCCTCGCGTGCGTCCCCACGAATCGTACAAAGTTGGGTAATATGGACCACCTCGATATATAACCGAAAAGGCGAAATAAATTTTCTCGACGTACCATTATTATTATTATTATTATTTTTGCACGAAACGTCAACGAGATTCTCAAATTTACATAAATTTGCCTCGTCGTTTATCAATTATCGCCGTCGGCGCAAATAAATGAATATCGTATCAGCGTGACAAATTTTCCCGATTCGTCTTCTTGGCATGGTCCAAATTCCCCCGAAGTAACCTCAACGTATATATATATATATATATCTATAGGCGTGATCGAAAATGGCGATTGTACGAACGAGGAGTAGGACGCGCCGAATTTTGTTCGTCCCTACGTTTCCGGTCACGAAATCGTTCTAATTATTCTTCCTTCTTGTCTTATTCGAAGAAAAATAAAAATAAAAATAAATGTCTATTTTCACGAGGGCATTACGACTAACGAATGGTAATGATCCCGAGTGGAACGTACGCAAATGGTGGAAAATACCTTTTGGTATTTTTGTTTAAAGTTCCACGGGTGGCTCGATCTTGCTCTCCTGCCTGGTGCATCGACCGAGATGCATTCTGTCTCTTTCACTGTATCTCTTTTCCACGCTCTTCTCTCTACCTCTCGGTCTGTCCATCCTTCCGGAGAGAGCCCTTGCGAGTCGAATGAGAGAGAGAGAGAGAGAGAGAGAGAGAGAAAGAAGAGAGATATATATAGAGAGAGAGGCTGCAGCAGCAACCCTGGCTCCCTTCACGGGTAGCAGAAGCAGCAACAGCAGCAGCCCGCACCGCGTCTGCATTCCAACGTATTTACGGTCGAGCCTGGTGCTCTGCCCGCTCGGCTCTCTTTGCCGTACGAGGATTTTCTGCAGCGGCCACGGCAGCCAGCAGAAGCTCCACGGTGAATCCCGTGCCGCGTTTGCTATATGGTGAACCAGATAGCGTATACTGTTCGTCGCTCTCTCTCTCTCTCTCTCTCTCTCTCTCTCTCTCTCTCTCTCTTTCTCTCTTTTAGCTTTGAGAATTTCTCTCTCTCGCATTATTCTCTTGGAGAGCACGTGGCGTTTGTACTTAAGTATAGCGTAGATGTATATAATACACTTATACGTGTATATGGACCAACATAATGTTATATACAGTACGTTCGAACAATGGCGTAAGCTTCTCGGCTCGTGTAATTTACGAAATAAAAGAATGTTGAGAAAAGAAACAAAACAAAAAATGAGAAACGGTGCTATATGCAACTTGGCTATCATTAATAGTAGGAGCGAAGTGAGAGTGAGAAATTGTGCGCATACTGTGGCACACGGGGATAATCAATTATCGGACGGTGGGGGTGGAGGAGGAACGATGATTATCACCGGATAATCCGTATTCATAAACGGAAGGTCCATTAGTGGATCAGACTTCGTCTCGTTTCGTCTCTCATCTGCGTTCTCTCTCGCTCTCTCTCTCTCTCTCTCTCTCTCTGTGAAAGAGGCTTTTTTGGGCGCTTCTCGTGCTGTGCAACGTGTGTGGGTCGGGTGCGCATGCCCGGAGGATACGCGAAGGACGTAGCTTGTATATATCTATTATACATTGCTGGGAGCCGATTTTTTTAGAAAATAAATTCGCACGTAGGACGCTTGTGGCAGCTTGATACTCTTTCGAAATACGCTGAAGATGGTGAAATTTAAAGGAAGTTGAAAGTGTTGGGGTTTTTTTTTGCATTTTTTTATCGGTAGGGGAGCTGGCGACATGTTGTAATACTTATTGGGAAAATTTATGTAAAAACGAAACTACACGATATTTCTTAATTATAAAACCATGACTTGCAAGATTAAATGTCTGATTAGCTCCTCATGAAGTAATATTTGAAAATTCGTTCGTATTGTTTAACTGGGGGGCATTTAAACAAAAAAAGGCACGTGTTACAACGTACTCCATATTCGGGACTAGTTGTAACATCCTTGGGACTTATAGTAACATTAAAAAGACGTGCTCAATTTATTTATGTTTGTTAAATCTTTTTCAAAAAGATTAAAATATAATAAAATATAAAAGTATGTGACTTAGTACTTACTAACAAAAACAACATTCTTAAACAACGTCTCTTAATCTACTCTTTTATTATATGTGCTCAGGAATGTTGAGGCTCACAGCCCTTTGTAGTTTTAATAATAATAGTTATAGAATATTAAATCATGTTAACAATTATGTATTTTAGGCATAATATAAATCAGTCTTTATCTGAAGTACAAATCGGGGATATAAATGAGGTCGTATCTCCTGTCGCGCATTTCACGTGAGACCACAATTTGCATATAATGCACGCTACCCATTCTTCGTTATTAGAATCACCATAAGCTTCGCCACAAGTCAAACACAACCATTCATCTGGCTCAGCCTCTGAATCAGATGTCAACATTTTCTTTTTAAGTTTTTTACTCCTTGCCTTTTTTTTAATCTTATCCTTTTTTAGTCTTATTAGCTCTTTTTTCCTTTTCCTTTTCTCCTTCCCTTTCCTTTATTTTTTGACGGACTATCTGGTTTTTTTCTTGCTAATTTTCCGTTCATGTTCCTTCTACAAAGCTTCCTTTCTCGGTGTATCTGTTAAAACTGAGCACTTTCTTTTACGCTGAATCCGGTTAGTTTTTTTCCGTAGCGGAGATTTTGGAAGAGGTCTAATTTTTGAAGGTAAAAAATTTGATTTGATTTGGAGACCCGAAGAACATGCAGTTGGTTCACAAACGCGGGCAATCGCTTGAGCTGGAGCATTTGAAGTAGGCGTAGTTTCGGTGTGTACAATATACTGTGGGGCAAGTTGTAACATGTTACAACTTCCCCCACAGTGCATTTTCTGACACAAACTTAGATTAATAAAAATCAATATAATTCAAAGGAAAATCAACTCCATCTATACGAACTTCAATAAATCATCTATCGATTCGAATTAATAAAACAGTTAAAATCCCTTAAAAAAGTACAAAAAAGCAATAAATCATGAATAAGGAATTCTTTAGTACCTGGCAGAATCGGAGCTCGCGCACACAACTACTCGATGCGCCGTCTGGCGAGACGCTGGCAGGGCTCGTGCAATACAGCGCATAATATATGATTAATTCGCTTAACAGTGTTGTATAGAAACGCAGGTATTTTAGGAAAAAATTGAAAACGACTACTTACCGCTGTTACAAGTCCCTAGCTCCCCTACATAGGAAGAAATCGGGAACGAGCTTGTTATATTTAAGATCTTAGGAACATTTTAGATTTAGAAAGAGGGTTATGAAGTTAGTTTGAACAAAAAAATAGATTGCCCCCAGAGATGGGAATGGTCGACGTCCGGGATTTGGAACGGCTTGAATACTCGAAATTTCTCTTCCGTTGAAAAAGACTTTAAAAATGTTGTTGAGAAATAAAAAATGTCCCGTACAGCACGAATATCACATTTTTAATTTCTTTTTATTGCGATTTGTCCGTCAAAAAACAACCAAAAAAACGGAAAAATTGAGTTTTTCGAGCTTTTGTCCGACAAATTGAAAAGAAGCGAGATTAAAAATCCCATATTCGTGTTCTACGGGAAATTTCCGTTTCCGTAATCCCCGTATGAAGTATTTTTGGAGGAAAACCAAATTTCGTCCCACCGACCGACTCAAAATCTCGGAATTAAATTTCGAATATGGATCATCGACACCTGTACCACGATTGAAAATTGTTTTCGTCTAAAAAGACTTCATTAAGGGTTGTGGAATCGTAAATTTCTTGTACAACACGAAAACCATTTCCGACTTTTCGCATCTTTCATGCCAAAAGTAAAAAAAAAACTGAATTTTCAGGCTCTCCATCGTTCAAAAACTCGTTAACGTACTCAAACTGTTCAAAACGATTATTTTTATTACTTCACACAAGAACTAAGAATGGTGCTCGAAACAGCAGTGCGACGTCCCATGTCTAGGTGAAAATTGGTGAAAATAGTTATACATTTACCCTACGCGAGAAGCGAAATCCTGTCTTCACTACAGGAGTCCCGACTGAGGGAAGAAAGGATGTGCGCTCCTTCCTTCACGTAAACCTCACGAAAAAAGCTCATAAAATTCGTCCCTACGTGTTTGCATGTCGAAATCGATACGGAGAGAATCGCTATTATTATGACCTTTAAAACGACTTGTTTTTTCCATTCACGTTTAAAAAAAAAACATTTTGAAAAACGTCCCGTTGTGTATCTCTCGAAAACCGAGATTGTCGTGCGTCCCCAAGAGAGAAAGTGCGAGAGAGAGAGAGAGAGAGAGAGAGAGAGAAAGAATTCCAGTCGTTTTTTACTTCGCTTCGCGCCGCAGGAGTCCTCGCCACGATCCTCTTCGTCCTCTTCGCAGTTCGGCACCTTTTCCTCGTCGCACACTACACATCCTCCTCCCCCTTCTCTTTACTCTCTCATACTTTATCCTCGAGGGGGTGCAACCGAGCGTGCGCCGTCCATATTCTCGCGAAACCTGGAACCTTTTCTTTCTCTCTCTCTCTTCTCTCCTCGCCAAGTCGTGAACATCGTGGGTGTACTACACGGACGAATCTACACCGAGCTTTCCACACCTGTCCTCTCCCACCGTTTGCCGTCGAGACGAAGGAGAAAAATAATCGCGAAAGAGAGAGCGTCTGGGACTTTATCCGACAAACAAAGTTGTTCGTTCTTACATAACGTCCCGACAGACTGTGTAAGGATACTCGACACTTCCAAGTGACGAGAGAGTTACACGCCAATTGGTGCGTAACTCTTGGAGAAATTTTGCAAGATTGCCGCTAGACGAGAGAAAAAAGGACAGTTGGCGATGGCACCCTTTTTAAATATATTCAACCTTCTCTCTCTCTCTCTCTCTCTCTCTCTCTCTATAAAATATATATATATATATATATATACACATCGCGTTGGCCAAAAAATTATTGCGTTTCTAATACAAAGGCGTATACCGTCATCTATGAGACAAAAACGCAACTATTTTTTGGCCCACCTAATATATGTATATATATTACACATAATGGCTGAGTATATATTGAAAGGTACGAAAGAATGAAGGCGAGAGAGCGGTGTCTGGTATCGCGTTCGCGTTCACCTTCGGTAATAGGATACGACAAATCGGGGTGAGAAGAGACCAAGAGAGAGAGAGAGAGAGAGAGAGAGAGAGAGGGACAGAGCTAGAAGCGAAATTCACTCGGAGGACTACCAACGGTCCATACGCTAATCGAATCGACATAAGCAAAATGCGACCACGCGAGCCAACGTAAAAGTCCCTTTTCGCACGTGTGAGACACACGCACGAAAACAAGAAAATATAATAATATGGGAGACAGAGATAGAGAGTGAGAGAAACGAAGTCGTTGTGACTCCTGGTGCGAGAGGGAAGCACGTGTGAAAAAGCACGGGCGAAGATCGTTTGTGATTTTTACAGACGCCTTCACGACTCTCTCTCTCTCTCTCTCTCTCTCTCTCACTCTCACTCTTTTCCTCTCGATCCAGCTATATATACGTGCCGTTTGCAAGTACTCCTTTGCCGGCGCGACACACGCGAAATCGGCAAAAAGACGGTGAGAGAAAAAAGAAGGATTCAAGACTGTGGCGGGAACGACGGACGGTACGTTGTCGCGCGACCGAGTCGGGTAAATGCGAAGGTGGCAGCGCGAGACGAGCGAAGGACGTCGTCGGCCATAAAGAAAAAGTGAATATATATGTATAAGGGGTAAATCTGTGCAACGTCGTACATGGGACAAAAAGAAAATGAAGCGAGGACGAAGGAGGATTGCGCGTGGATATTATTTGCCATCGTACCGAGAGAGAGAGAGAGAGAGAGAGAGACAATTTAAAACCTATTACTATTACTCACCCCGGGACGCGTTCATCCCACTACGCGTTTTCCTCGTAGTTTCTGCGCGCTTCCGCGGCAGAAAATCATTTCGTCCCTCATCTCGCATGACCGGCAAAAGTTCGCTTCCGACGTCGCTTCGTTCGAAACGATAAAATTTATCGTTTCGAACGATGTATTTTTACAGTTTAGGCAAAAATAGATAATTAGCATCTACGTTAATAATAAACTTCGAGTTTTTCAATCGAATACGATCAATTTAACGTAAAATGACACACAAAAAAGACATTTTTATTTGATTTTTTTTCAGCATAGTTCGTGGCGAAAGTCAAAAGTCCGGCGTGTACGAAAATACCTGCGATTCTTTAGATTCGCGGTGACCGTGTGAGTTTAGATTAATGTTAAGGATGATTCCGTGTGCGAGAGGAGTGAGAGAGAAAGAGAGACAGAGAGAGAGCATCGAATTTCGAAATTCTCGTAAGATCACACGAACATTTTTCAAGCCTTCCCTCGTAGCGTTCGTTTCCATTTGTTCCCTCTCTCTCTCTCTCACACACACATATACACATACACATGCTCTTTAGTTCCTTTCTTACATAGAACTTTCGACTCGAAAAATTCTGTGAAAGCGAGAACAAGAGCGGCTGAAGAATACGATAAGAGAGTGAGAGAGATTTCGAACCTCGCTCTCTTCTCGAGAAATTCTCTCCCTTTTCCGTCGTTCCGTCCGTCCGTCCGACCGACGGGTCCATGGGTGCAATCCAGCGTACACGCGAGGTGTTTGCCCGTGAGACTCCGTGAAACGAATATTCCAGCGGGTAAACGCGCGACCGAGATGAAGGGGAAAAAAAGAGGTCGCGAGAGGCGCAACGTTCTCGAATTCCTCGCGCGTAAGATTAAGATCGGAGGACGGAGTAAACCTCTCGCGACCGAAAATCCCACACATTATTTCCTTACCCGACTGTATCTTCTATGAACAAATTATCCTACGCGTTTCGTTCATCCCCTCGTAAGAAAAATCTTTTCTTATCTGCGTTTTTATTCGTCGAACTCGATCATCCGATATTCAAATTAATCTTCGTGTTTACCCATCGTTTCGTAACGAGCTTTTGATTAATTGAAACAAAAACAAAAAGAAAAGAGAAAAAAAGAAATGAAAAAAAAAAAAAAAAAAACGATACGCTTCGATTGCGATGACGGATGAAAAATCGTCGTAACGAAATCCACTTAATTACAGGCCTATTATCGATATTACATTCCGCGCGCCGGGTCTGCCTGCTCGTTTCGAACGTGAAGTTAACATAGGCCGCGACAGGTGCAGCCAAGGTTTAATATAGTACACCTTACGCTCTGTTATAATACGATATCGCCTACGGGTCGATATATATATATATATAGGTATACCCTGCTACTCCTGGCGAAGGCCTGATTTACAAAACGTTCGATAGAGAAAGAGCTTAGCTTGACTCGACTTTCATCGCATCTACACACACACAGACACATTTATATATGTATATGTAAAAGTATATGCACCACGAACCAAGATGGCAAGACCTGCCGACCGCCTCTATTTGCGAGCTCGTGCGTGCGTATCGATATGGGCACCGCGATATCGCATAAAACTTATAAGAAGCATGTGTATATATATATGTTCGATATATTGTGTAGAGTAAAATACCCTCGGTGAGCGAAATGATGAAATTCAATAATTCAGCAATTTATTTCTTGCGATCGATGTTCCAACCTCGAACGAATTTCAAACCGAATCATATAATACATGTATATGTATATATGTAAATATATATATATATATATATAAATTTCTTTTTTCGAGTTATATTACCGATATATATATATTATATATATACATATGTATATGGGTAATATAACTCGGAAGAGGTCAATACCGCAATTAACAAATGACATGCAGGAGGTAACGTGCGGAGCTGTTAAAAAAAATTAAGTGCGGTAATAAGCAACGCGCGTTGCAACGTCGTTTCGCGACGATGAAAAGTGTTTCGCTCTCGATTTTTTTCGACTCGCTCGCGATATCGAAAAGGCGAAACTTTCGTCGTATGCCTCGCGATCGTTTTCTTATTATTATTATTTAAAAAAAAATTGTTTCTTCTTTTTTTTCTCTTCACCGCGCGCATTCTCGTAAGCGCGCAACGAAAGCCTGAAGCTGTTAACGTGTATACGCGGTTAAATGGGAGGGGGTGGTCAATTAAAAGCGAGTTTTAAAAAATAAATAACTTCCGGATGCGGAGGGTGAGGCAAAGAGAGAGAGAGAGAGAGAGAGAGAGAGGCAGAAATATAATTCGGTAAGTAACGTGATTTTTCGGTAGACGCGCAGCTTTCGCTCGTAATTAACGTTCAGCCCCGTTTACGTCACGTGTACGTGTGTGTGTATATAATCAAGGCAACAGAGAGAGAGAAAGAGAGAGAGAGAGAGAACTCTCGCTCTCGTTTCTGTCTGTCGCGAAACATCGTGCGGTCGCACAAAAGTGCGAGAAAATTTTTCGAGCGTCGAGCGTCACGTACGAAAAATTCCTCCTCATCGGGCAATTATACTCTACAGAGAGAATGATAAGTGCATTTACAAGTTACGAATGTGTATTCAGGATAGAGAGAGAGAGAGAGAGAGAGAGAGAGAGAGAGAGAACCTGCAATTTTTTCGATTCGCATAACGACCCTCGAGAACTCATTCACGGTGAATGAATATGTTATTCGTAAATATTTGGAAGAGCGAGTGTCTCTCTTCGACAACAGCGAGAAAAGAGCGAGGGGAACGAGATAGGGTTGTGAGCTCGTATAATGCTCACTCGAAAATTTCACCCAGTGTCCGGTACGTTTCTGCTTCGACGTGCATTGTGTGTGTGATAGAGAGAGAGAGAGAGAGAGAGAGAGAGAATATGAATGGAAGAAAAATGAAGGAATAAAGAAAAAATAAAGAAACGAAAAAAATTGAAACAAAACAACGAGAGAAGAAACGAGAAGAAGAATCCTTCGGTACACTTATGCTCATCGAGGCGGTAGCCGAGAGCCCGAGGGCTCTGGAGCCCCCCTCTCCCCCTCCTACCCTCGCCCCCTCCACCATCTCTTCGCTCTTCAGAGGTTCTTTGCCCCAAAAAATTTTCTCTCTCTCTCTTTCTCTCGTGCGCGCGCAATTATTTCCTCTCTCGGAAGCCCCGCGAGAGTGCGCTGTATGTACGCATGCGCATAGGGTCGTAAGCACGGCAGAGTGAGTGAGAGAGCGCGAGCGACGAGAATGGCGAAGGAAGGAAGGAAGGGGGAAGGGCGTACGACGCATATGCATAAATCAAAAACTGCACCACCTGGGCATATCCACCTCGAGAAATAAAGACAGAGAGAGAGAGAGAGCACATACCGAGCACAAAAGCTAAACAACAATGTTTTTTCCATCTTGGGGTAAAATTAAAATGCGAAAAATCGTGTCATTAAACGTGAGATACGCGACGATTGAGAAAAAAACAAAAACAAAAAATAACTATTGGAAACGGGGAGGTAACGCTTCGACGACACGATCGCAATTCAGGTAAACGCTAGGAATGAATTCTAGGAAAGAGCGACCCCCCCCCCCCCTTCCCCTCCCCCCTCGTTCTCTCCCCTTCATACAAGCTTCCCGCCTTCATGAACGATATGCTTCAACGATGTTTCTCCCGGATAATACGTAGGCACGCTGAACGCGCGCGCATGCATATACGTACACATTATAGGTATCTACCGTTCCTCGCATTATCTGCCGCGAACCTCGGCAGTCGTTCGCGACTGTGCATTATATATATGGTGGATTAAAAAAAAAGCTAAAGAATCGAGAAAAAAACGAGAGGAAAAGGGAGAGGGAGAATAAGAGAGAGAGAGAGAGGGGGAGAGAGAGAGAGAGAGAACACCAGCACTTATGTGCCGGTAGCCGAGGCCCGGGGCTTCAAGAAGGTATTTATGCGCTCGGGATTCTCCCTTTCCTCGGGCTGCTTCTTCCTTGCTTTTCTTTGACCGAACAGAGCAAGAGAGAGAGAGAGAGAAAGGTGTGCGCTCGCTTCGTGAGCCGAGTTAACGCTCTCGTACACACGCATAATACACATATATATCACGGTTGTACTTTCAAACCCGAAAAATACATCATGCAAAACCCTCTGTCTCGTCGCTCTTTCGCTGGCGCTCACACCGTTAAATACGAAGTTGAAAATAAGCGCAAAAGTTATTCCACCGGTAGACATATTCGTTCCTTCGCTCTCTCTCTCTCTCTCTCTCTCCGCTGGGACCCGACGTCTTCGCACATGCACACTGGTCGCCGGTGCATGAATGACATTAACCCCTGAGTGCGACAGGAGACACGAGAGAGAGAGAGAAAGAGAGAGAGAGAGAGAGAGAGAGAAAATCTCTCTCGCGCGACTGGAGCGAGTGCGCATGACAGTGGAAAAGAGTGGGGGGGAAGGGCGCAGGCGCGGGCGGTCGTTGGCAAGTGAGGAGGGAGGGGGAGTCGTAGCGATCAGGACGGGTCATCTCGATGAGAGCGGAAGTCCTTCGGTACGCGGAGAAAAGTCGTGAGGTTCGAGAAAAGACAGAGAGAGAGAGAGAGAGAGAAAGCGAAGTCAGTTGTCTAGTACCGGGATGATAGCCCTTACATACGTTACAGCCACAAGGACACATTCACGAGCCCTCGCGTCTTCAAACGAATGTACCGTATAGCCCCGAGAAGATACGTTTGTATCGCGCAACGAGGAATGGGTAGGCATCAAAACTTTCGTCTCTTCGGGACTCCTAATGGACAGAAAGAGAAAGAGAGAGAGAGCGAGAGTAACGGATAATACCTCGTGGAAATGGAAAAGAATGAAGAAAACGAACCAAAAAAACACACACACACACACGCACACGAATGACCGTAGAAACTGCATGACGCTGAATGCGATGTATGTGTTTTCCGTGGTTTGCCCGCGAGAAGGATAAAGCTGTAGAGAAAGGACAGCGGGGAGAAAGAGAGGACATTGGAGCTTTGAAGAATAAATGAACGAGTCGCGAGGCAGATAAGAGAGAGAGAGAGAGAGAGAAAAAAAAGATCGGGTAAACGGAGCTTTGCGCTGGCGCAACATCCCCCCCCCCCCCCCCCCCCCCCTTTACCCCACCTCTCTCTCTCTCTCTCTCTCTTTATATATCTATGTGGCCGCGGTTGCAGCGCGGAGGTTTTACATTCCACGAGGATTTATCGTAGGAAAGAACTTGTTCGCCGGTGTAGAAGCAGCGTCATGAAGGGGACCGTGATCTGACTACATCTCTTATGCGCGCCATATATCAGCTCGTGTACCGCTCGTTCTCTCTTTCGCGAGTAGAGAGTGAGAGAGAGAGAGAGAGTGAGAGAGAGAGAGAGAGAGAGAGAGAAACTCTCTTCTCTCGAGCCACAGAGTTGAGCAAGGCGTTCAGCCCTCAACTCAACCGCCAGCTATAGGTTCACGACGCCGGTACGAAGCTCAAGCGCGCATCACCGTCCGACTCGCTATATACGTTATTCTTCTCTATGCCTACGTCTCTTCACACGTTTATACCGCGCACACGCGGTTCAAACGCGAGTGAGTTCTGGCGAAGAAACCACAGAACCAGGAGCAACAGCAGCAGCAGCAGCAGCAGCGGGGCAGAGAGCTTCGTCTCTTTTCTCATCTCCCGCGAGCTCGTTCCTTCTCGCCACGATCACATGGAGATCGCGAGATTTTCTTGGAAATTCCCCTCTCTCTCTCTGACTCTCTGACGCGAACGTATATGAAAGAGACGAGGAAGTTACCGCGTGCTGATGGGGTTGACCTCGATGCGCGACACCCCTTTTATATCGTTCCGCCCTCTCAGCCTCCAGGACTATTTTTCATATCTCGGTCATAGTTCTCTCTCTCTTTCTCTTCCTGGTACAGCCTTGATAAAACGAAATAGTTCATGCAGATGTATTATGAAAGATTATCTATGCCGAGCCGAGGAAATCGAGTAACGTTGAGGCTAAGGCCTTGTGCCAATCGTTGTCGTAATTTATTCCCGTGAAGAAATTTAACGGATGCATTATCCGGCAGTTATACTCTCTCTCTCTCTTCCCCCCCCCCCCCCTCTCACTCTCTCTCTGTCTTCTGGTTGGAGCAACTCGCCTTGCAACTTACTTCTCTTCGAGAAGTTCTCTCGTTTTATAACTTTGCCCTCATGACCTGCAGCTACTTCATATATATATATATATATATATAGGCTCGCACTTATATATATATATATATACTATATGCACGTGCGTGTGTGTGTGTTACTGAAGGATGATACAGAAACAAGCAAGGTCCACAGTAGCCCTGTCGAATGGTCGCCGAGAGAAAGAGAGAAACGAAGATAAATAAAGAGAGAGAGAGAGTTACAAAATGAAGATTGTTCTTCTTGTCCTTCACTTTTAAAGAAACAAAACCAAAAAGGAAATACGTTGGTAGAGTTTAGGAAACCGCTAGATGACGTCACGGGAGGAACATGGTTCATTTTTAGAAAATTGCGTTTCCTGAAAAATTATGTTTTTCTACATATATGTTCCTTTTCCTCGGGTTCTTCTCAACTCATCGCCGCAAGTTTTTTCTTGGAATATACATCAACATATAGCGAACAAACGGTGCAATGTGTCTCGCGTATTTTTGCCGAAAATTTAGAAAAAATATTGTCCGTTTCCTGAGCTTCAAAGCCTAAATTTCAAGTTATTCTTTAATGGCACAAATTTTAGAGTATAATATGCTTGACAAAATGAAAAAAGAATCAAGGCGATCGGGTGACTAGAACCCGAGAAAAGGTACATTACGTTTTACGAGAGTTTGCTACTCCGGGCAAAATTACCTTCTACCCTTAATTACCAATTAGACGTCGCACGGTGGCACGCTTTCGGCCTGGCAAATCGATTAGTGCGGGCATAGGACACACCGCGCTCACCCGTGAAACCTTATATATATATATATAGTCTCGAACCATATACCTATATATAGTTTTTTTTTTTTCTTCCATTTTAGTCTTCTGGTTCTCTTTCTCTCTCGCGTTTGATCCCGACTGGAAGACAAACGTCGGTTAGTTTGCCTATGTGGGACATTCTGCAGCTTCTTCGAGTCTATTCGTTTATGCAAATAGAGTTGAACTTTGCGAGGTCTACACAGTGTGGGTTCCGTGCAGGGAGAATTCCCAGAAGGCATTAGGGTACGGGACGTAAGAATAATCCGTTCTCGTTCGTGAACACTTTTTATCGGTGAGTTGTCGTTCCGATGTCGTTATATAGAGACAGAAAGAAATTTTTCTAAGAGCGGTACGAAATTCGATTTCCTTGGCAAATTTTTTTGTTTTTTTTTGTGTAACTAAGGTTTTTCGTAAAAATCGCACGGTGCGTGTTAGTCGCGAATGCTCACACGAGAGCCCGGGAGAGAGGCTATAAAGAATTCTAAGCGTCCGAATAAACGACCGGATCGACTCTGTCTCTGTCTCTCTCTCTCTCTCTCTCTTTCTCTCTCTCTCTCTCTCTCTCTGTGTGTGTGTGTGCACTGGCGAATCGCAAAAAGGAGTGGGAGAGAGAGAAACGAGAAAAATCTTTCTCGCTCACAGACGTGGACCATGTTCCTCGTCGTAACACGGAATTTCAGCGAGGTTCTTTCTCTTTCTCTCGTTCTCTCACCCCCCACTCTTGCTCTCTCTTTCTCCGGTATTAATTTATGCGATGCAACAATGTAGCTAAGGTACGTTGGATCGCGAAGGTCGAGGGATCAGGCGCGAAAAGAATCCACCTGGAGAGCAAAAGACGATGGCGAGCACGAGGAATTCTAATAGGCCGACCAGGATCAATTATTTTGACCCTCGATCATTCGGCGCTCCCAAAAATTTTCTCTCCGAACGACGAAGAATTTTTCTAGAATGTCTTTCCATATTATAAATAAATTAGGATTTTCCAGAGACAGAGTATCGAAACAGAGAGAGAGAGAGAGAGAGAACGAGAGAGAATACAAAGAGAAAATGGAGACAAAAAGTGAGCAAGGGAGAAGAAGGAGGGAGTTTGAGCGCGTGGTGTACGCGCGAATGCGTACCCGGAACCCGACTCAATTTGTCAACGGAAACCCCTTGGTTTTGTTCGACGGACCGGATTCCGTTTCGATGTACCTACTCGTTCGGAAGAAGCAGAGCAGGCCGTGAGGGCTGAGAGAAGAGTGAAAGAAAGAGAAATGGAGAGAGAGAGAGGGAAGGAGAGAGAAATGGAGAAAGAGAGAGAGAGAGGGAGAAAGAGGTCCAGCATCATGAGGCGAGAGCGCAGAGCTCACTCGCGACACCGACAAAACCAAGAGCGTGCTCGCCCGATTATCGAGCTCTCGCGCTCACAGCGGCAGTTGTCCCACTCCTCAGCAGGAGCGGCACGCATATGGCATATATATTTATATATATATACTATATACATATATTATGTTGACCGTCTCACTCTGATTCTCTCCAGGGTTCGACTGTCAGCTACCGTCAGCCATCAGCGGCAACACCGGGAGGTCATGTATCCAAAGATATGCGCTTGCCTCGGACCCCAAAAACTTTTTCCTTCCTACCGGTCGCGCGCGTCTCCCTTCGATCTGTGGCTCGTCTTTGTTTTCATTCTGTTATTCGTTGATGCGACTTATCGTCGGGTAAGACGCTCGATGAAGGAAAGTAAAACAATCCGGACCACCGAAAGATGGGAGGTTTGCATACTTCGACCCTCGCTCTGTCTCCTACAGAGGTCAAAGGGTCAATAATCCGAAAAGCTCGCCTCGGACCTCAAAACCTTTTTCCTACCTACCGGTCACGCGTCTCTCCCTTCGATCCGTGTCTCGTCTTTGTTTTCATTCTGTTATTCGTTGAAGCGACTTATCGTTGGGTAAGACGCTCGATGGAGGAAAGTAAAACAATCCGGACCACCGAAAGATGGGAGTTTTGCATACGTCGACCCTCGCTCTCTCCTACAGAGGTCAAAGGGTCAATAGTCCAAAAAGCTCGCCTCGGACCTCAAAACCTTTTTCCTACCTACCAGTCGCGCGTGTCTCCCTTCGATCCGTGTCTCGTCTTTGTTTTCATTCTGTTATTCGTTGATGCGACTTATCGTCGGGTAAGACACTCGATGAAGGGAAGTAAAACAATCCAGACCGCCGAAAGATGGGAATTTTGCATACTTCGACCCTCGCTCTCTCTCCTACAGAGGTCAAAGGGTTAAAGATCCGAAAAGTTGCTTCGAGCTTCGAACCAAGAACTTCCGAGGTCACATCTCGCTTCATAAATTAGTAGTCGCTCGAACAAAGAAGAGGAACCGCGGGTGCAACGGCACGCGAGGTTGAAAACTGCAGGTTTTGGGTAGCCAGGGACGCGTCGTGGATAAAGAAACGCGATGAAAAAAAGGACGATGATGCGACGGAGGTGTGAGTCGTACCGAGCTGGCGACGGCAGTGCCTGGCGGCCGCGGCGGCGGCGTCTTGTACCACACCAGGATGACTGGATGAGATTCGTACGAGGCCAATCCCCGTTGAATTCCTCCTAATTATGCACGCTTTACCATCACGACTATACATCGGCGGAGAAGGGTAAAGGGTGAGAGCAAGAGAGAAAGAGAGAACGATAGAGAAGGGGCAGAAGGGAACGAAGGCGATACAGATTCTTCCAATCATCGCGCCTCTACCCGTGCACACACTCGCGAAGGTTATCTCCGTCCTCTTCCCACCGAATCCTCCTCAGTATTCTCATCCCGAATCTCCCCTTCTCCCTCTCCCTCTCCCTCTCTCTCTCTCTCTCTCATTTTCTCCCCCCACTCTAACAGCAGTCATACTCTCGCGCCGCGCGTTTTACTTACAAATTCAATAAGCATATATCATATTTAATGCACGCCCTGAGCCGGGAATGTTTCGACCGAGACGACAGGACTACCTGGTCTCGTCCTCGCTCGCTTCCTTTCTCCATATACTCCACGCCTCGACCTTCTACCCCCTCCTCCTTCTCCTCCTCCTCCTCCTCCTCCATGTGCTTCTATTCTTACCAGAGTCGTCATTCCGCTCCTGGGCCTGCAAGACGAGTCCCGAATTCGCAACACTCTCATTTCCACCTCTCAATTTTTGCCGCGTCAGATTTTCCTGTTTCAGTACCCCACCCCCCTCTCCCTTATTGTCGTCATGCCCAAGAACGCGGTACGCGTGACCAGGCAACATTCATTGAATTCGAAATGATCTCTGACGAAATGGCCGAGCACGTGTCAATCGTGTTATCGAGCGTGGAATTGTTGTCGCTGGTCCCGCGCCGTTAGAGCGCGTGCGTGGTGCCGAGCCCCGGCGCATGCGCGTCGCTCGTCCGAGCACGAGGATGGGAGAGGGGGTGGGGGGGAGGAATGGGCGCGCGGGACACAGCGAGGATATAAATTCTACAGTCGTTTCGGTACCACCGCGGGGCGCCGGAAAATCAATTTGACGTATACACACCGAATGTGAGACGAACGACGAGAGAAGGCGCAAACAAGGCGGCAAATGGAGGTCCTTCATATCTTCGGGCATAACTGTATCCCTTTCTTCGTCTCTTTCTCTGTCTTTCTCTCTCTCTCTCTCTCTCTCTCTCTCTCTCTCTCTCTCTCTCTCTCTCTCTCTTTCTCTTTCTCACTGACAGAATGAGAGAGAGAGAGAGACCCTGCTACACGAGAATTGAATGGCCCATTAATAGACCTCACACGTTGTCCCGTCGTTTATGAACGACGACGAGGACGAGCCAACGGAGAGATCCTGTCGAGCCCTTTAAAAACCCTTGCGATTCGTCGATCGCGCGAGAAATTGGCGCACCTTCGATCAACGTAACGGATGATTTTTTTTTTTCGACGTGGAAAAATCTTGCGTCGATAGAACGAGGCTCTCGTTGTTCGATGCCGAGGAATGCGGAAGATGTGCCGTAAGGCCGGAGAAGGAGAGGGGAGGGTAGTTTAGATTACGAATGTGGGTCACGCGATTCATCCGTTCACCTGTGCGTGTGGATGGGAATTTGTTTTTTTTTTCTTTTTTTTTTTTCATCGATCGACGATTTGAAAAGTCGAATCGGATATTAGACGATGATGGCTCTCGAGACGTCGGTAGAGCTGTTATATAGACGGGTTAGATATGCCCGAGAGGAATCAGTGTGTCTGGCTCAAGAGACTCTCGATAGAGAAGTCCGATAGCGGTTCACTTTTCGACAATGATGGCGTTTGCCTCCTTCTTTTAATGCCTCGTGTATATCAAACTAATTAATTTAGACGCGCCTCGCTCGTTGCCACGTTTCCCTTTGATCCCCCTCCATCCATGAATTATGTATTCGATGATGTCGATCGTTAATATTAATTCTCGTCGGAAAGGCGCACGTTCGTCAAAATCACGAATTCGTAATTTCATTAAAAACTCGTCGTTACCCAAAACATTATATTTGCCCGATTCTTTATTAATTGATACAAATCGCGATAATGCGGCTAATAAATGTTTTATTCCGCGAGAATCGAGGCCTTGATTCTCGATACGAGCTCGAGGCGCGTGTACGATACGTCGTTGTTTTTTTCCTCTTTGTTTTTGAAATTTTAGTTGTTGTTTTTTTACGTTTTTCTCTTCATTTTTTCTCTGTCTCTCTCTTTCTCTCTCTCTTTCTCTCTCGATCTTTCAAAGATTCCGGTTAGTCGCGAAATCGACGAATGTCAAGAGTTAAGTGGGTCCGTAAATAACATCATACGGCGCGGCAAGCGCGAGCCGTTGCCCGCGCGCGAGTGTTAATATTATTTATATCGATAATTAAAGGCGACCAAGGGCGCGAGCGAGACGCGATCGTAGTACGGGGGCACGCGCTTTCCCGGTCGTTCGAGAGCCTCCGGCGACCATAAAATATTCTCACTGACTTTTTGATTGAGATTGGGTGAATTCGGACCAGGGCCATTTCAAGATCTCGCCCCCTCCCCTGCTCTTCCAATCGCCCTCCTTCGACTCTCTCTCTCTCTCGCTCTCTCGCTTTTTCCCTCGATCGCCCCCTACTCTCTCTTTCTTTCTCTCTCAACGTGCGTGTGTGCTTCTTCCCCCCGAATCAACGGGCTCTCCCTCTCTCTATTCTCCGTTTCTCTTCATCATCTTCACTTCATCGTCCCGAAGCCCATACGGTATACACACGCACCCTAACCCTTTTTTTCTTCTCCCTCGTCGTAAGCCGGTAAGATTCGAGCAACACAAAAAAAGCCAATTATCCAGTCATACTTTGGAGATCGTCGGTCAAAAGTCTTCCAAGTTAATGCTAGATTTATCGTTTTGATCGATCTATCATCGGGGAATAATAAAAATGATGAAGAAGAGAAGGAGGGAAAGAGGAGGAGGAAGAAGAAGAACAAGAAGAAGAAGAAGAAGAAGAAGTAGGAAAAAAGAAACATAGCTGCAAGATATTTCGTCACACTTAGCCAGACGCGAAGGCTAAGAACAATACGGTACCATTAATACCAGAAGTATCGCGATAATAGCGTTGCGAATTTCTTCGTTTCTTTATTTTTGTCTGGCTTTCTCACCGTGTCAACGAACTCGCCGTTCGCGCACTATTTAACAAACATATACATATATATATATATATAATTTCAATCGTGCGGTACCTGACAATTTTCGTGCCTGAATGTTTTAACCGAACGTGTAAAACACGCGTGTGTATGCGTGTATAATATAAGAGATAAAACTATAACCGCAGTTTCGCCAGCCGCGATGTACCTACAGTTGCGCGCGCACACGTGTTATACGTGTTATACGCGTACGTTGTTTCTCGAGGGTTGGCAAGCGAAGGATATATATATAAGCTCTCGAAGGGTAGAGAGATGAGAAGACTAGCTAGGCCGTGATGAACGTATGTGTAAGAGTCCGCGAAGAATCCACGAGCGAAGCGGCCAAAACGAAGGTAGACTGGGTAAGACTTACTGAGTAAGAAGTGCCGAGTAGTGAGTTCTCTCTTTCTCACTCTCGGGAGAGGAGAGTTCGCGTACGAGCTACGTTGCTTTCAATAAAGGCAAAAGAACACGAACGAAGGCCCCGGTTCTCGGTCCCTGCAAAAACCGCAAGTCACGTTGGTTCATTACCGCACGCCCCACGCGAGAGTGAGACGAGACTACGAAAACTAGCCTAAGCTCACTTCTTATATACCGCGTGTGCCGCTGCGTCTTCCCCCACTCCGCGCGCACGCTCTCGCTCACGCTCTACCCCCACCACTACACCTGCGCGCTCGATGCACCGCGCATAGATCCACCGCGAGGCTTTTCTCGTAGTTTCACGAGGGATTTACGTGCTCTCGATGTTTGTGCGAAAAATCCAGATGGTTCTTCGTCCTATAAGGGTTTTCTTCGCTCGGAATATCGCGAAATATCTTTTCGCATCAAAGTACGAGCTGCCGCAAAGCGGCGAAAAACACGCCGACGAGAGAGTTGTGTCGATCAATGCGGAACAAAAGAAAATAACTCCCCCCTCCCCAAGGCTTTCATGCTCTTAGAAGGGAAACGGGGGGAAGCTTGTTATTGTGTTTCAATGGACGCGCCGGAAGGGAACTCCACACGTGGATATCGAACCACGTGGTTCGATCGTTGATCGAAAGATCGCAGAATCTATCCGTTCTTAGAAGCTAATTTATTAATAGTCGACGGTAGGGGTCAAGAGGGGACATTACCACGGTTAATACCGTGATGTTTCCATCGAGGCAAATTCATATATACCGACCTCTAACGCCGATCATCGTTTCATGTTACTCGGTCCATAAGACATATACATATATATATATATATATATATATAATACATACAGGCAATGTATGGAAGATGTTCAATCAAAGCACCGGGTGAGCTAGGAAATTCTTCGGAGCGTTGAGCTCGTTCTTCCCCCTCTACGTTCACCCCCCACCATTGCCAACAGAGTCCCAGCGTTCTATCGTGCGCGCGCATTCGTTCTCTTCGAGACAGGTTAAAACCTAGATGGGAAACGTTTAAAGATTCTCGAGGCGGATTGGTGGATGTTGCGATGTTATATTACACAGCGTGCCACGGTTATATCCTCATCCTATCTGCCTGTGTACCAAGTTTAAAAGAACCGCGCTGCGATCATCCTACGTACCAATGAGTTAGAATCTGTGGCTCTTCTACGCGAGAGACGATATTTCCCCCTCTTCTCTCTCTCACTCTCTATCAACCCCTCTCTCTCTCTCTCTCATTCACTCTTCTCTCTGTCTAGCACGGCATCAACATCGAGGAACAGGCCTGACCGAACGCTTAATTGGAATTTAGTGATTGCCTGTAACATCAACAGGAGAGTAGAGACTATCACAAGGGGAGTTTGGTACATCATGACCATCTTCTATCTCTATCTCGCTCTCTCTCTCTCTCTCTCTCTCTCTCTTTCCACTACTCAACTGGCAAATTGCATTATCCCTCACGATATAGTATACGCAATTCGTCCTTCTCTCGCCTCTCGTGCCGGATTAAACATCAACGTACGAGAAGAGCAACGTCAATGACGAAAAATACCCCGATGTTCGTACATGGGGAATACACGGGAGTAAGTTTTACATACCTGGTCGCGCATCCTGTTATCCCGGATGTTACGAGACGTTTCGAGAAATATTAGTTTTCTCGTAAAAATTACAAAAAAAAAGGAGTTGGGGGGGGGGGGCTATTAATATTTTTTAACTCCAATCTGCCACAGGCGCTTTAAGCTTCCGTGATATCGGACGTATATATGTCGAGGGTAAATAAATTCTCGTGAAAAGCACTACTTCTTCTTCATCTTTTTTTTGTTTTCTGTTTCGTGTAAGTCGTCGTAATATCCACCCATTTTTCTTCGTACCTAACCTGGTCGCGTTTACGGCTTCCGGATGGATTCCAGTCCAGCAAAATCAACGTGTCTTGAGAAGACGCTAGGTGGTATGTAAAAAAAAATGAAAAAATAAAAAATGCCGATGGAATAGAAAAGAAACGCTTTGGAACGAGTCGACTCCGATGAAAAATACTCGCGTTTTACAGACCGTACACTGACACAGACACATACACACGTGTCAAAAAAACGTTATACGTGCATGTGTTAAGTTTTACTATAGAACAGCGTAGAGAGCGAAGAGGCGAAGTGACTCGGATGGAAAAAGGTACGCGAGAAAATTTCTCTCTGCTCCCGGGACCACGTGCGAAATTGCATTCTGGCCTTTAAAGTACCACCCTCCCGCCCCCACATCTCTTACCCACCCCTCTCACTCATTTTGCCTCTCGGCGGAGGTAAACGTCGTCGTGTCGAGGCATCGAACGACTTGCTCCCATGGCATAGCGCATAGCGCCGGTTTTCGTAGTCTCGTCGTCATCGTGGTCGTCGTTGCTATAAGTGCGGTAGCGAGAGGATACGTGTATATGAAAACCGGAGGAGTGAAGTCGGTGGATGGTAAGGAGTGAGGGGGGGGGGGGGGGTAAACGAAGAAGGAAGACTCGTCGGAGTCGTAACAGCGCGTTAGGATAGAGAGAGGGAGAGAGACAGAGACAGAGAAGGAGAGAGAGAGAGAGAGAGAGAGAGAGAGAGAGAGAGAGAGAGAGAGAGAGAGAGAGAGAGAGAGAGAGAGAGAGAGAGAGAGAGCAAAGAGAAGGCGAACGAAAAACTGGAGCTGACATGTTAACGGCCAACAAGAAGTCGACTTTATTGGCCGTAAACGCGGCAATCTCTTATCCTAGTCTGGTCTGGCTGTGGCCATTTCGCTTAGACTCTTGAGCTCCTTCGGCTATACAGTAACGTCGTATATATATATGTGTATAGTATTAGCGGTAGATGGTTCCATCTTTCTGCTCGCCGCACACAGATACTCTCTCTCTCTCTCTCTCTCTCTCTCTCTCTCTCTCTCTCTCTTCGCTCACTCGCTCGGTGTGCGATAAACCCTTATACGATCGCGAGCGAAGCTCTCATATAAGAGAGAGAAAGAGAGAGAGAGAGAGAGAGAAAGCACGCATTGGGGATCGGAGGAAGACGAGTGGGGGGGGGGGGGGTTGATGGCAAAGAACGTAGTAGACTCGTATATTAGTTGAATACGATTACATAGAAGTACCCTAGCCGAAAAGATGAAAAAAGTTAAAGATGTAGCGCGAAAATAGATAGAATAGTAAAAAAGAATTGTATTTTTTGTTTGTTTTCGTTTTTGTCTAATTATGAAAAATATTATGCACGCCTCTTCCGCGATATTAACAAATAATGGGAAAAAATGGGTGAGAAGTTTGGCGGAAGGGAAAATAAGAACAAAAATAAGAAAGAAATGGCCAGGGCTCGAGAAGAATGCCTCGTATATGGATTGACGTAAGGTGTTTCTGCCTATGTGGTATGTGCGATTGTGTGTGTGTGTGTGGTTGTACGAGCCTGCAAAACTGCTTTCGCTTCTTAACTCGCGACAAGTATGTATATGTATACGCAGCTATATGTCTCTCAACCTCTCGTTTGGAATATGCGCGTTGCATGCATGCCACGTATCCATATCGATATATCTATATATACATATATATATATATATATATATAGGTATGGATATAGCTGATAGGACTCGGTTCTCTTTATACGCGCCTGTATCTTGTACCATCGCGAATGTACAAGACGCGAGCAAATCTTTTCTGGGATTTTCTTTTCGATCTTTCGCTGACTTTCGTTTTTTTCTCTCTCTCTCTCTCTATTCTTTTCTTTTTATATTTCTTTCTTTTTCTGATTTTTTTTCTGCTGTTGTCGTTGCTTTTTTTTTAACTATTTGTCTTTTTTCTCTTTTCTCCTTCAGCCACCGTGTATAATATTTTATACCTTATGACGAGACAAGGGACTGGCGTCCGTGTGGCAGAAGATAGTTACGCGAATGGAAGCGAGTCATCCGTGACCGGGCGATAGGCTGATGATTCGAAATACACATATCATATTATAACGTTGTACTAGTTGGCAACATACCTCGAGTACATATATTTTTCGATACATATATATATATATATACATATATAAGTATACATATATGTTATAGTTATATATGTGTATGTATAAATATATGTACTCGTGGTATGCGTCCAACTAGTGTAACACTATAGTATTGTATATATATATATATATATATGTGGATATGTTACTCGAACATGAAACGATGGTCTCGACGCTATTCAGACACGAGAGTAACACGAAATGGGCTGTCCTCGGCAAAGAGAGACTCCTTAACATTCGATCTTCCTCCGTATTCCTCACGTTCTCTCTATCTCTCTCTCTCTCTCTCTCTCTTTCTCTTTATTTCCACGTGTATTATCAAGCTCGCCGCTTGTTAAGGGCTGAAGCCGGTTATCGATACGACATGGAATCAGCGAGACTAGATATCCCGATATACCTAATAGGTGTTTCGCGATTTATCGCAGGAATGAAAGACTCGACTGATGAGAAAACGTGAAAAATATTTTGTTTTATAAAAACAAACAAAAAATTCGTTCTCAAGCAATTATCGATTTAATTGATGAATTAATCGGTTGATTAATTGATTGTTAAATAAACAGCACGTGATGATAAATCGAAGGGATATGAGTAAAGGGTCGAGAGAGTTGAGAGAAATCGTTGAAAAAACATGTAGGTAGTCGTAAGAAATTATCGATTTAAATTAATTATCGATCGATCTCATTAATTAATCGATTAATTTATTATTAAACGTCTGTAATTTGGGAATAGTTTTATAATTCCACCTGCGAAGATGACGTAGATCGTGCACATCGTGCATTATGTCAATAATTATAATCGCTTTGTGGCATTCGGCAAAGCGCTACCGGCATTCGAGAGAAAGGAGAGGGAGGAAGGAGATCTTGAATTTCTACGCTGTGTGTCACGTGCCGTACTGTCCGTCGTACACGTTCCTACCGTGCCTTTTGCTCCGCTCTCGGGGACCAAACACTCTTATCTATATCGAAGGCTGCGAGCGTCGCCAGAGCCACGCCAAGTGAGACATGACGGATCGGTGCATTAGCGCACTGATTAGACCTTTCGAGCCTCCATCTCGCCTCTCCTTCGCATCTCACTCTTTTTCTCTCTCTCTTCTCTTCTCACACACACTGTCGCATTGACGTGTTCACCCGGCGCTTGTCGCGAATCGACCCGCTGAGAGGATTCGTGCTACCGCGACGGCGCTTATATTTCAATTATTTTTCTTATAATAATAATAATAATAATAATGATAATAATAATAATGATAATAATTTGTATTATTTCTATATATATACGAAAACCAAGAGTGCAAGGAGAGTCGAGAAGAGACTCGATGGCTTTCACAGTCGGCCATATACGGAAACGACGACGCGCCTCGTAGTTTCGATTCTCACTTTTTATCTAATTTTTTTTTGTTTTCATTTATATTTCGATCTTATTTACCGCTCGAATCGTTATTAACCATCGTACCTACCGGCGAACTCGAAGAATGAGAAAATTGGATCTCCGTGATAAGAGAGAACGCGAGGGAAAGGATACGAGAAAATTAAATTT
Source organism: Netelia virgata (assembly GCA_951802705.1). Taxonomy (NCBI): domain Eukaryota; kingdom Metazoa; phylum Arthropoda; class Insecta; order Hymenoptera; family Ichneumonidae; genus Netelia; species Netelia virgata. Next base: position 6,382,140 of record OX637864.1, on the reverse strand, counting down.
ATTTACGTCGTCGCTACGAGCAACGACTTAATTAAGGCGCGAGAGACTATCGGGACTGATAACAACTGTGCCACTGATAAAAAAAAAAGAAAATCGCTCGGTTTTACTCCTACCTGCTTTTAAGATTCCTGAGCGAGCGAACTTGGCTCCCACGCGATGTGACATTCTCTCTCTCTCTCTCTCTCTTTCTCTCTCTCTCTCTCTCTCTCTTTCTCTCTCTCTCTCTCTCTGTCTGTCTCTCATACATATACACACAAATATACACACCTTCTCGTTTCTCCTTGCGCATATTTTCTACTTTTTTTATATTCAATGTACTCTTGAAGAGAGCTTCGATGATGACGCACGCGAATTTTCCATACCTCAGAAGAGAGAGAGAGAGAGAGAGAGAGAGAGAGAGAGAGAGAGAGAGAGAGAGAGAGAGAGAGAGAGAGAGACGAGTATGCGATTCTTTTCATTGAATACACCGGCGCGCCATGTCAAGAGTTTCAAGAGATTCTCGAGAGAGGTCCCGGCGTCTCTCGATAACTTTGCGAGAGAATTTGGGAGGTAGATAAGAACGGACAGGCTGTAGACGTATGTATAATTTTACATTTATATATAGTGACGTATGTCCGTGTGTGTCTGTGTGTGTCTGCACGCGCGCGACTATGGGGCAACGTAACGTCTCGAAAAGTATCTCGCGAAATAAAGAGACGAATAAAAAATGACGAGGAGGGAGAACGAGAGAGGTGTGCGAGGATAATTCATCATCCGAGCGATATTAATGCACGGACTAACTTATATATTCTCGACCGGCGTAAGTGCAGCGACACGCATACGCGGATATGTGCGTGTAGACTAAAGTGGGGCAATATGGACCACCGAAATATTTTCGCCGATAACGACCGAGTCATCGAGTCTTGATCGAACGATTTTCTAACATGGAATTTTTCCTGAAAGATTCTCGCATAAGGTATCAAGTTTAAAATTCTTCGAAATTAGATTTTTTCTATACCTATTTAAAGATTGAATGGGGAGTAAATGAAAATTGTTCAAACGTATTTAAACACCGGCTAATATTTCTAAACAGCGAAACGAGCTATTTTGCAACGTGCATCTTACTATGTTCAATATAATAAATAAATGTAGAGCGTGTATCAATTTTGATAAATTTTATTATCAACCAAAGATAAACGAAATTAAAATTTGTTCCGCAAAAAAAAATGCCATTTTTTATTTTCCGCGAGGTAATCAACGATTCCACGGTTTATATCAAAATGTACTTACTACCTCGAAGCTTATTTCAATGTAACGGGGAAATAGGAGAAATTTGCATCAAGGTGGGCCATATTACCCCGCTTTATCATCCCACCCTTGAGTCCAGGGGACTTTGGGCATTTTGACAAGTCCCGAAGGAGGAGAATGAGAAGAAGCAGAAGAAGAAGAAGAAGAAGAAGAGGAAGAAGAAGAAGCCGCGAGCGAATTATGTTTTCACCGAGAGATGAGCCGCGATATCGCCCGACCAAATCTTATATTGATGACGGAATATTCGCAATCGCGAGCGATCTCTTTCTCGTGTACTCGAGAAAGAGAGTGAGAGAGAGAGTCGAAAGACCTCTTGATTAAACATAACCTATAAATAATCGACTTTTACGCCGAGCGTTTCCCCGCGAAATTTCGCTGACGTGTCCGTTGCGTTTCGTGTGCAGTATTGCAACGTTCCGCGCTCGGACCCGGGACGTCAATTAAATTAAACCGTGACGTTATAACGGGGGCGTGTTACGTGCGGAGATTGCGCGCACGGGAGATCTCCTCAAAGCGCGCGTGCGCGCGCGCGCGGGAAAGTTGACCGAGAAATCGAGTAGGCACATTTTACCCGGCTGAAAACTTTCCGTGTACTCGATTGCAATATTCTCATATTATCTCGTAACTGTAATTGCGCTACACCACGGCCTCGCGAATATCCCCCGTAAAATTCACATTTTTTTCGTTTTTTATTTATTTATTTTTTTATTTTTATATCAAATCAATTTATAATTTTCATTTCGTTGAATTTATCATTTCTCGAGCAATTTATAGAATAAATATATCATCGATAATTTTTTTCGTTAATTATTAATCGATCGATCGATTTATATCCGTTATACAATCGCTATCGAAAATCAAATCACCTATATAAATTCAATGACAATTTATATCCAATTATATCATTTATGACGAATATAATTGAGAATTTATCGATCGATTTATATCGCGCGCGAGACTGACGTATATACACTCGGTCGAATTAATTAATCGCGTAATTAATAATCTTCGGATTAATAAACAATCGGGCCTCACGAGAGGGAACAACGACGATCCCATAGTTATTAGTACGCTCAATGTTTTTTTAAGGGGGATACCAAGAGTTGAGTAGCGTAGAGTTTAGCCTCGAAGAGAATATAAAGACAACGAAGGAAGGAGGTCTTAGCGGTGAATTTTTCATAACGAGCCCGCGAGCAGTTTCTAATTAGCCATCACTGCCCTGCTATTTCACGCGCGAACCACGTTAGCTATTTCGAAGGGATAGGAGGGATTACGAATTATTTTTATTACTACGAAAATTACTAATCAAAGGCCTCTATCCTTCTCGTACGAGCTGCTCGTCTCGGCTCTTCTCGTTTCGTTACATCTCCTCGCTCGTAGTCTCATATTTCGATACCGCGCGCGTCGTTCCCATGGATACGCACTGCCGGGAGTATATTATCCCCCCTCCCTACCTCTCTCACCCTCGGTATTATTACGCTCGACCTCGGTGGGATGAAGCGTTTCGCAGGAATTCGGATACGAAGATCGGGAAATTGCGGCGATAAAACGTTGGCGTGCGTAACGCATTTCGGCAATTTCGTTTTTTCTTTGTTTTTTTTGCTCTCTCTCTCCCTTTTTTCAACATTTTTTCGATAATCTCACGTTACAACGTCGCTTATTACGTATCGACGATCGTCGACGCGGTAATCGCGAAACGAGGGATCGTTCGTTTTTAATTTCGATGTGAAGAATTGGAAAAAAAAAGAAATATAAATAAATACAAAAAAAATGACGAAATATCGCAATTTTCAGGCTTATTAAAAAAAAAAACCCCCCCTCCGAGTAAGAAAATATTACGTAGCGATCTTCATTTTTATTTCGTCAGCCAAGTGCTCGAGCGATCCTTCGCTGAATTCATCGTAAATCTCCTGGTGGTATGTGTGTGTGAGAAAAAAAATGTTCTTTAGAAGTCCAGAGATGATTTCTTTTTTTCATCGAAAAGTATGTTTTCTTGGTCCAATACTGTCCTCGACGCTACGAATCCGTCCGAGAGACGGAGAGAGAACGAAAAAAAGAGTGAGGCAAAGAGGGAGATCGAGAGAGAGAGAGACCAAATGAAGAAGAGCTGCGGTGATTGATCGGTTCGAATATAATGAGGGCCGATAATGACCGACAGTGGACAAGAGACCCCGGCAGCGCCGACGGAAAGTGATGGGTACGTTCGATAAGGGTCCCGCGTATTGCGATGCCGCGCGACCCTTCGTCTCGATCCACTTCGTTTCCCCCACTCTATCTCTATCGTTGTCTTCCTCGCTCCATCTATCGCCCCCTCCCCCACTCCTCCTCCTCCTCCATCATTCCGTACTACCGCGCTACAGCGCATGCGTCACCAACTACCCCTCCCCCACTTCTCGACCGTCAAGCGTTGTTCCAACCAAAAAATTGCGCACAATTCGATCGTGACTCGGTCAATACACAATTTCGTCTATTCGATACTTACGTGTAAAATAAAAAAAATCGAAATAAAATTATCGCGAACGAAAGCCTAAAATCATAGACGACGTAAATCCTTGTCGGTAATATAGCTTCTGGTTTATTTCTTCGCGTGAAATAACGTACGTGCCGAGACAGAGAAAGAGAGAGAGATTGAAGAAGAAAAAGGGAGACAGAAGTACCTGCCGGGTTGTTACTAGTGACGGTCTCGGAGGATTACGTTTGTAGCATTCGCCGCGCGCGGATGATGTTGTCGCCCCTGGTGTCGGCATTATCTCGACACAGGAGGGCACTTACCCACCGATAACCATCCCCCCTTTTATCCCTCCTGCCTCGCGCAGTTCCCTCCTGCCCCCCCCCCACCTCATCCCTCTCCATCATCATCCCCTCCTCGCAACTCCAGCCTCTCGTTCCACCTTGGCTTCCTGTTGCTTCTACGCTTCTCTCGCTCACTCTGCACGCCCTTGCCATCACCCTCGACAGCGCCCCTCTCTCTCTCTCTCTCTCGCTCTCTCTTTCTTTTTATCCTCTTCTCGCTCTCTTTCTCTCTTTCTTCGACTCTTCGTTGGACCATCGTTTCTCATCTCGCTTGTCCAAGATCGCTTACCGTTTCGTCTTTGATTCAATTCTCAAGGTCAATAAAACGAGACGTTTTTTTTGTTTTTGTTTGTTTGTTCGTTCGTTCTTTTTGTTTTCGCCAAGCGAGTTATAAATTGACGACCAATTTGGGTATTATTGTGCACCTTGGGGGTTGTCGTTGCGTTTTTTTGTTGTTTCGTTTTTTATTACACGTCGCGAAGCTCGCACGGAAGAACGATGTAATAATCTCGCGAGGTAAGAGAGGGAGGGCAGAGGGGTGGTGAGAGCGAAAGATTCGACGACCGTGGTCCTGGACCATTAGGGGGCAGCTTCTCGGCGCTATCTGTCGGCCGAAAAGAAACGTCGAACCGGGGCATAAACATACATCTCGACACCTCGTCGCTTCGGTAATGCGTTCCGTAACTCCCCCGTTGGCAATCGCGATACCTCTCGTCCGGTTTCTCACCCATCGTGTCGCGTCTCTCTCTCTCTCTCTCTTTCTCTTTCTCTTAATCGAAACTCCCTCTATTCGCAAATTAATTTCACGAGAAAAAATAAAGCCCTCTTTGTTATATATTTTTCTCTCGAAACTTCTCGAAGCTTGAGACGCGAGATTGAGACATTTGGAAAGAAACTAAATTTTTGACAAAAGTCGGTAAACAGATGTTCGAAAATGTCGCAAGGAGCTTCAAAAACACAGGGATGGCCGCACGCGGAGCCGCGAGCGTGCGTACGCGAGGCGCGACGGGAGGTGAGAAGGGAGCAAGGGAAACGGTAACGAGCTGCTCTCGGCAGTAAAAATTGAGACGTAAGATTTTTGGTTTGGCTAATAGCGACATTATTCATTTTGCTTTCACCCTTCTATGTCTCTCTCTCTCTCTTTTACTCTCTCGCTCTCTCGGCGTCACTGATATACAAATGGAGGCATCAATAACTTACTCGAGAAAGAGAGAGAGAGTAAAGACTGTTCGCAACACGTGAGCAAAAGGTGAAGAAGCGAGAGGCGATGAGAGGGCAAAGTATAGGTGGAAAGATGAGGAACGAGAGAGAGAGAGAGAGAGAGAGAGAAAGAAGGCAGAAAAGTAGCTGCAGGAGGAATCAAGAACGAGAGATGCGGCGTAGCAGCAAGCAACGGCAGCAGCTTCGCGAGAGAGTCGAGTCGGTCAACCACCTCTCGCTCTTACTCCTCGACGAGAGAAGAGACGAGAGAACTCGCGGCAAACGGGCAAGAAGAATATGAGAAGGGCGCGAAACGAGAGAGGATCGGTTAAAAGTTACGCGAGAGATAGAGGGCCGAGTGTGTCCGAGAGGAAAAACGGTTTTAGAGTGAAAGAAACGAGGACGAGAGAGAACGGTCGTGGAACGAAAAATAGAGGGAAGGAGTGAAAATGAATATATCGAAAAATCTCTCTCCTCGTTATATTATTAAACGTAAGAGGTTATATATATTATAAAACACACTCCATTTCGCATTATCGCTAAGTATACGTTCTCCTACATCGTATATTATTATAACTATTATTATATCGAGGCTCGTGTATTCGCGAGAAGACCGACGATACGAGAGTACGACGAGGGCGAGAATTGAGAAAATAAAAATAAATAAGTCGAAAATAAAAAAAAAATACAAAAAATGAAAAATAAGACAAAGACAACAACAAGAAAAACGTACATTAGAGACGTGTTAATTGGCGAGAAGAAGTCGCATCGTGAAAATAACGCGGCACGAATCTAATCGAAAAGTTCGCAGCAATGGCGAGAAATCGAAGCGATAAGGGCGACCCGGTGGCGTTGGGGGCTGGCACGGGAGAAACCATAAATTCCGATCGGATGCATTAGCAGCGAGCGCGGCGAGCTCGAGGGGATTCTCCCGGGACCGCTCGAGAGCCCTCTTCTCATCCCAGTGATGGCATATTTGCTCTTATAGATATAGCTATATATATATATATACGTATTTAAAGGAAAGCAAAGAGCGTATCGACGAGTTTCACTACATGCCTTCGTCCTTCTTCATTGGTATAATTCATCACCGAGTGTTAAAAATGTATCTCGATACGATTGATGCGAGATTAATACGGTCACGGGCCAGTCACTGTCGAGCGACGGTCGTGCGACTCGATAATAACGCGCGATTCGTCCGAAAAAGGACTGTATTTTATCCTGCAAATTCTCGATCACTCGAAATGTCAATTTCTGTATTTTACGTTTTATTTTTTCGCGATAAGAGATATCGTTTCGTTGTAGATCGAAAGTTATGTAATTTTATGTAGAGCCACGCGCATCGGGCACCCTATATTTAGGGGTGAGCGGGTGAAGGGAATTATAGCGCAAAAAATGTACTTAGAAACGCTCGACGTGTTTCGAAACGACCCAAATGTTTTCTTTAAACTTCGTTCGTGTTATGCGACTACCGATGGCCGCTTCAGTGCCACAAGTATAACGGCGACGACTACAAACATGTTTTGCCTCCTCCCGTTGTAAGAAAATTATTTTTCTCGCGATCAAAGTAAGTGTCTAAAGTTTTCTTATTTAATTGTTTTTCGAGTTTATTCCGTAGTTTAGTTCATGTATTTTGGTTTGGAAGTATAAAAAATAGGTTACGACATAATTTGTTTATATAATTATGTTCAAATGAAAATGCTTCCCTTCGGGGTAATGGGAGCCAGATGGATTCCCCTTGTATCGAGTCCACGACCATTAATTAAGAAGTCCAGAAAGACCACCAAAACTAAACAACACTCGGAAATTCCGACCGGTATTCCCATGAAAGATGTTTTTAAAGGGAAAAAAGAAGAGAGGAGACAATAAAGAGAACAAAAAACATTTAAGCGTTAAAAAAGCTATATTTGGGTTGATTATATGTTCGATAGTTCATTATATGTTAAACGTATTCATATTAAACAGTTCATGTTTACTATTACTAATATTGAACTAAACAATTATTAAACTTAAAAAGCCAGTAAAAGCCAGACACATTTTCTTTAAATTTAATTTTTCACTACCTTAAACAATTATTAGTAAGTTTCTATTTCATAAAAATGAAAGTTTATTGACCAAAAGACTGATTAATAGTGAAAACAATAAATAATTACTGCAATAAGTTACTGTTTTTTTCGACTTTTCCTTACGTGGCTCCAATTCCCCCATTCTCCGCTACTCCTATATTCCTCCCTATATTTACTCCTATTTTCCATACAAAAAATACATTTAAACATATTATTCCAAATTTTTATCTCATAAATCAACCAAAGAAACCTCGTAAAGTTTATCGATTATTCGTATAGCATAAATAGTCGTTGTAAGACTCGTCGGACAAAAATAACCCGGGTTTACACGTTGAATGTACCGTGAGACACACACAAAAAAAACCCTTACACTACGAAGGTTATCAATCAATATTTAATACGATTATTAATTCGGAATAATATTAATTAATTAAACGAGTTATTAATCACCGGATAATCCGAGGGACTACGAATATCCCACAATTATTAATTAATATAAAATATGAATATATACGATATAATCAATTAAACGTAATGTGAATTTCTTAATTGCCAATTAAGAAATATATTGATCCATTAATTGCCGGTTTAACGATTCTCGCGAGGTTAATATTCTTCGTTTCTTACCCATATACATCCCCGTATATAGCCAAACGCAACGTATGCGTACCGCGTGTTTATCGCAGGTACATTCGCATATCTTTGACGGTCGTTACTTCCCACCAACAAATTGTTGGTACATTTTCTCGTTCTTGCCCGGTCGCGCGCGTCTGCATCGTGCTAGACACCGAGGCTGCTTATCCACACGTACTACGGACTACCACCCGTACTACGACTATAACACCCCGTTATAACGTGTTGCGAGAGATGTCTAGGTAGAAAGTAAAGTCACTCGGCTTGCCTATACGCTATAACCTCCTCTCTTATATACATATATATATATATACATATACATATACATATATATATATATATATATATATTTATAAGTGCGTGTAGTAAATGGTACATAGGTAGGTTACGACCGCCCGTCGATAATTAGGTACCTTGCACCTATATCGCAATAGAGGGCGTACTATAAGCATGTAACGACAGTGAGGATAGGGAAGAAAATGGACGAGCTCGAGGGTATACACTCTCTCTCTCTCTCTCTCTCTCTCGTTGAAGGCGTAACTCAACCGGCTAGTTCTAACGCCCCGTAAGAGAATCCTCTCGGGCATCTCGTGGGTCGGCGATGGTTGGCGAGGAGGGGGGTAGTTTTCTCCTCTCTTGGTATGAGTACACTCTCGATTATATATATATATGTGTGTGTGTGTACATACGATAGCGAGTGTACCACAGGTAGTAAGAAGCGTGTGCGATATAGCGACGCCCGGGAAGAAAGATCGGTGCGCGAGAGAGTGTTCGTGACCCGCGGAGCGCAACGAATCGTTCCAGTGAGTTCAACCAGGCGGAAGGATGAAATTCAATTTCCGACTCCGTAGCTCATACCTCTTGTGCTCCGGGTGTGCTCGGGTGGAGGGTGAACGCGAGTAGCAGGAGAGTATCTCGGTTACATGGTCATATTCGCGATATATATAGATATATCACACATATGACCGGTATATATATATATATATATATATATATATATATATATATACCGGGTTTTCGAAAATAAGTGGACCCAGCCCCGATCTCATAATCTATGCATCATAGGGCAAAATGACTCGAACAAAATTTGTATGGTTCATAAACTTCTGTTTTTTATGTGACCTGAAATTTGACCTTGATAATTTTTTTTTGGTTAATTTACGTTTTTTAAATGGGAATGGCTATTTTTTATCCGGGATTTGGAAAGAGCGAGAAATTTTACGTTCGAATATTTAATTTTGTGATGATAAAAATTACAGGCAAATCCTACTTTTATCCTACTTTTAGCGCTATCCAGGAACAACGACGTGGACGTAGTAAAATTCTGTTCCCTTTTGGGGTGCTTGATTAACGCGAGTCCCCTCGCCTCTTACGTATGGAATAATGAGAATCTCTTCGATGAACGACTGTAAGACACTTAACATTGTTTTCATCATTCGTTGCTGACTTACAATTAGATCTACCAGATTAGTTGTTCCTGGATAACGGTAAACGTAGGATAAAAGTAGGATTTGGCTGTAATTTTTACCATCACAAAATGCAAATTAACATTAAAAAAAAGCTATCAAGGTCAACATCAAGGTAAAATTTTAAGACACGAAAAACAGAACTTTATGAACCATAAAACTTTTGTTCGGGTCATTTTGCCCTGAGTTACGTAGATATGGGATTATAGATAGGGGGTGGGTCCGCTTCTTTTCAAAAGCCCGGTGTAGAACGTCGTGTATATTGTCAGAAACGCGTATGAGAAAATCCTCCGTCGTTTCCTGCATTCGTATCTGCCTCGAAGTCTAGGAATATTCACGGGCGTTTATATCGCGTGCGCTCGAGAATCGCGATGGAGAAGTGGAGGGGGCGACGAGGGTTCGATGATATTTCGTCGTGCGGGCAACGCGAAACTGTAATTTTTTTATTTTTATTTTGTATTTTGATTTTTTCTTTGATTTTGTTTCTCGCTCATTGCCGGGAAGTCGAAGCCGGGCGAATGGGGCGAGTGGGGCGCCCGGGTGCCGGCTCCCCACTTATGCTAATTTCGGTTCTTTCGCTTCGAACTCGGTAGCTTTTCGGCTCTCGTTCACTTTTTCTTCGAGCGCGATCTGCTTTTCGTCTTTCTCGCGCTCTTGCTTTTAATTTTTTATGTCTTTTTTTTTTGTTATTGTTGTTGTATTTTTTCTGCTTTTTTTCTACCCTCTATCTTGCGGTGGAAGAATCGCGCGGCGGGAGGGGGTGGGGTTGGGTTTTCGGGAGCCCACTCAACCCAGGTGTCCACCGATCTCTTTTTTTCCAGGCCCGAAATTTGAGGTATACTTCTCACGGAGGACTTTTGAGTCGCCGATGATGTGAGAAACGAAGCGTGTGTTCCAGACGTTCGCGCGTACTGGAATATACAACGCGGGTAAGAACATTTTTTTGGCCGAGAGTTCGTATATGAATATTGGATATAAACGGAGGCAAAAAACTCCGTGGATACGCGAGAGGTAGAGGAACTCCGGGCGATGCGAAGAAAAAAAGACCAAGAGAGAGAGAGAGAGAGAGAGAGAGAGAGAAACAACTACATGATCCGGATCTCGAAAAGTTAAATGTTGCACACGCAAACTCTTGCCGAACCTCCTCTCTCTCACTCTCTCTCTCTCTCTCACACTGCCGAAAAACGTTCCGATGAATTCTCATAGGCTGCTGCTTCTCACGTGTATAATTCCAACCGACACCTGCGACCGAACCTTTCACCGTTCTAAGGGTATAAACGTATGAAGAAAAAATAAAAAAAAAAAAATCTGCATTACAGAAAATAAATGAGAGATTTATTTGATCTTGATGAAGCTGCGAGAGAGAGAGAACCGCCGGGCATTTTGTCTCCTGTACCAATCGTACATATATATATATATATATATATATATACATACAAAATATACAGCTATAATTCGTAACGCACTCTCATCGTCGATTCTCGCCCCGTAATAGATCGGCGAATCGGATATCGATCGTGAGCATATACACGAATACACATCGTTGTGTACGTGGCAGTTACCATACGTTCGTGTACGACGAAAATTAGCCTGGCGCTTATGTAAGATCTTCGCTCTGTCGTGTATACGTTATGATCTCGCGCGTGTATGAGTGGGAGGGCAAAACTAACGACCGCCTGTATTTTCTCTCTCTCTCTCTCTCTCTCTCTCTCTCTCTTTCTTTCTCTTTCTTCGCGGATTCAAGTATAGGTGCAAGGGAGCGTTCATAGTGGCCGCGGGAGAGTGCAGAATGCACGATCCCTCTGCACCTTCTGGCTTCTTACGATCCTGCTGCCGCTCCTGCACCTCCGCGCCTCGATCCGTCGGTGCTCGAAGAAAGAACGAGTGAGCGAGTGAGAGAGAGTGAGAGAGAGAGGAAGAGAGAGAGAGAGAGAGAGAGAGAGAGATCGAGAGAGGGCGCACACGTCGTGGAGAACAGTAGCAGCAGCCCCGGGCATCACCGCGAACCTGACCACCTCGTTATTTATCGCGATATCAACCTATATTTCACGCACACGCATATAACGCAAATGCATGCATCCACCTGGTCCCCGATCAACGCACGCCGTTATAGTCGCAATCTTGGATTACGCGAGAACCAGGATAGTTCGAAGAGAACGAGAGTTTAGGAGGAGGGGAAAATCGCTTGAAAACGGTTTAAAGTCGTTTTTAACGATTTTCCACTCGAGTTTCATTCAACTTTCGATACGAACGGAAATTATGTCCATTTCGATTAGCTTTTTTCTTCTGGGATAAAATTTATTTGATGCGAGGTCAGTTTAATAATATTTCGTTTTTAAATACAATGGATTATTAAAATATATATAAAGAATAATTAATAATTACAATAATTTGTATTTTATATGATTGAAATATGGAAATTAAATTTTTATGAATATTACCGAAACGATTGTTTAAATTTTTAATTGTTTGCTTTTTTTTGGATAAATGTTTATTTACCTAATTAAAATCGACGCGTTCGTTCATTCTCGCTCGCGATTGTTCAAAAGTTCGAGAACATAAATTTCCAACGACTTCTCGTCCCTCGCCTTGGTTTTGATTCGTTCGTTGTTTCTTTTTTTTTTTGTCGACTCTACGATCGTGTCGCTAATTTTTCATTCTACTAATAGAAACATATCCACGATGAAAACGAGAGCTTTATCCGTTTCGAATCGCGCGACGCTTATTCATTATGTTCCCTCGATATACACCCGGAGCATCGCGAATGTGAGAATTGATTGCGCGATTAAAAAATCTTCCTGTTCGATTGTCAAAAAGAGCTTTTAACTCCATCTATTAAAAGGAGACGATCGAGAGTTGAAAACCGCGAAATAACGTTTTTTTATTTTATTTTATATTTTTTTTTAACGTGACTTGTCTGTCCGTGGCGCATGTGATCTATTCCATGTTCGTCGCATGAATATATATGTATAAATATGTCTCGAATCTGGCATGAGCAACGAAACGTATTTCGCAACGTAATATCCACGGTCGGGCTTATACATATTCATGTTATCTCTCTTTCTCTCCCTCGATCGTTCTTCGAAATCTCTGTGTGAACATATATATATATATATATATATATATGAATATATATGTATATATATGTTTCATACCGTTATTTATCGAGACATTAACAAACACACTCGCGCTAATGTGAAAACTTTCTCCGATACGAAAATTTTACGGGTATACAAAAACCAACACACAAAGTCCCTAATACACGTATTATATCGTATAATAGTTTGATTGACTCGCAACTTTTATAGTTTTTAAAATTAGCTAAAAAGGAACCTCTCACCCAATCGACCAGTAATATTATCATCATCATCATCATCATCGACGTCGTCGTCAGGTTGTTCTACGAGGTCGTTTGGACAATTTCTATCGTACGATATTATAATCTACGCCGAGAGTTGGATAAGAAAATAAGAGAATAATTACATCGACCTCTGGGCTTCGCTCCTTCTCGTCCACGACTATCTTTTTCCCTCTCTTTTTTTCTCTCGTGCTTAAAAAAATTAATTAATTTCTTCAAATTTTGCATTTTCAGACGATTTTATCGTTTGATCGAATGTTTTATTAATTAATCGAATAAATTTAAAGATAAACGTAAAAATCAAAACTAAAGAGTCGAAAATATTCCAATCGAACAATTCATTTTCATAAAATAAAATAATTCAACGAACTTTGTAAGAAATATCTTGCAAAATTAACTATTAAAATATTAATTTATTCGCCGTGTCTTGCCCTCAAATTTTTTTCCCCCCGAGGTAGCCTCGACTATATACAATTTCAATGGTAACCCTTTCGGCTCTCGTTCCGTGTCCACGAGACACGAGAAGATCGCTTCTGCTTTTGCTTTTTCGTATTTCTTTCGATGCACCGCGCGCCCCAGTAACTCTTTCTCGTCTAATTAACTCCGAAGATTGTCGGCGAGAACGGTGCAAGAAGCCGCTGTTTTGCCACCCGGTTACGACTAGAACTAATCTCTTTCCTTTACCCTCTCTCTCTCTCTCTATCTCTATCTCTCTCTCTCTCTCTCTCTCTCTCTCTCTCTCTCTCTTTTTCCCTCAGTCGATCTTTCTCTCTCTCTCTCTCTCTCGGTCGATCTTTCTCCCACTCTCACGGCGGCGCGGCGAGAACAGCGCACGAGGTTATAATGCCGGGAGGTGGAGATGCTTGAAAAACTGGGTCTCGCGGTAGATAATTGAGAGAACGCGCGCGCGCGCACGGAGTGTGCAGAGCCGCTTCTATGCACCAACGTGTGGTATACGTACGTGACGCACTCAGGACGGACTACCTACCGTCCCATTCCCAGCACTTTCTTCCAGCCTTCTTGTCGCGCATGCCCGGCCCCGAGAGAGCCACCACGAGCCCGCATATTAGCGATTGAGATCATTCGGGTTTACACGCTCGACCTACCGCAAAGTATTCAAATTTTCCCGCCATTTTACGACCACCTTAAACACATGTTTTTTCCTCTCTTTCTTCTCAATACCAACGGGATAATATCGATTGTCGCGTTATCCGAAACGAAGAATAAAAATCGATCTCACCTACGACCAACGAGTTTCAAATTAAATATAAAATTTCATTCTTTTTTTGTACAAAAAAAAATATATATTCATAGGATAAGAATGAAAAATTCCATTCTGTTAAAAATATTGTTTTCATTCATAAAATTGAGCACGGGGGAAGAAGCCTGCCGCGATAATCGGCGCGTAGCTTCGACGATCGATTATCGTTGTCTACGAGCGCGTATCGAGACCGCCGGATCTTCGAGATTATCGAGGTCGGGTCTTCGATCTGCGAAAGAGTTCCGAGATCTTGAAACGCGAGTGAGTAACCAAAGGTTGCGTGTTGTATGTATACAACACATATACTATATATATATATATATATGTATATGCGTTGGGTCATTGGTGTACAGGCGCACCGCAAGACGAAAGTTTGATTCACGGTCTGTCCAACAAAATACCGATTTGTTATATCCGTCGAGAATATACGATATATATATATATATCGTGGCATTATAATTGATGATAATTTATCGATGATCTTACGACCCCCCCCGCTCTCTAGGAATTCCATTTGGACTATTCGATGCTATATTATTAGGTCGCCTCTACACTCTCTCTCTCCCGGTCGAGCTCCTTTCACACTAACCCCTCGACACTCTCGTCACGATCGATCGAGAACAATTAAAAAAATAAAATAGAATAACACCATTTTTCACCATTTTTCTATCATTTCGCACATGTTTTATGAAAAACGATCATATTTCTTTGGTCCTATTTTTTTCCATTTCGCTCTTTAACATTACATTACATGTTACAACACATCACGTTCGATGAAGAAAAGTTATAAAAAAGAAATAAAATAAAAGATCGTTCGTCATTTTTCCATAATTTTTCACATTTTATGAAAAACTATCATATTTTTATTTCCAGGTCGTTCTTTAACATTAATGAAATATATATATATATATACGCGTATTATACACCGTCGAGCGTGTATATAACACAGAACAGCCGGTTACTGTGTAATTTGCGACTGTATTAGCAGCTTATCCGATAGTATAACGAAACAAATCTCCCCGATCGCGGTATCGTCGTTAATCACGTTTTCGCGCTCGTCGACAAGATTAACGCCATTAACGCGCCCATATGACTTTCTCTCTCACACACTCTCTCTCTTTCTCTCTCTCTCATACACCTACACACACATACACACTTTCTCAAAGACCGCGAATTAAAGAGAATATTATCGTCGAACGCGTGCTCGCTCCCGTGGTCGAAGGGGTCCATACATAGTTCTTAAGGTACACACAGAGCCGTTCCTCGCTACGGTGCGAGAATAACGAATAAGCGTAGTCGCGAGAATACGCGAGACTCGCGCGAGCACCGATGGTGGTGGTACCTACACAACGCGGAGCAATATAGAAGCCGACAAATTACGTCGAGTTGGGCTCGTTGTGGTAATCTATCAAGATAAACTCGGGGTTGCTACATCGTGGCAGTTTCTTTATACGTTTGTGTCTCTGTCTTTTCGTATATATATATATATATATATATATATGTTTGTGTGTATGTGTGTGTCGCGAGAGATCGTTGAATGAGAGGAAAGTAACTCGGAGACACTCCTTATTTTCATTATACCTACTATATAGGGCGCTATATATAGTCGAGTAATAGATATAGATACGTTACATATACAAATAGATATATATATATATATATATATATATATATATATATATATATATAGTGTATATATATATTGTATAGATGCATTCTCGCTGAAATCCGATTGAGCTCGAGCCGTGACGCCATTTACGGCGAACGAGGTTAAAATAATTCAATCGTTCGCGAGAGAGTCCGGTGTACCGGCTGGATCTCGCGCCTGCGCGCGCGAGAGGTATAAAGAGTGATAAAGAGGGGGAGGGGGGAGAAACAGCACAGAACGAGCTAATTTGACAGATGCGAATGCGCGCGAGACGCGAGCAAAACGGGAAAGTGAGGAAAACGCGCTTCCTTATAAATGCCTGTATAAGGGGGAAAAAAAAAAAACATACCTACCATGTGAAAGCTTTTGCGTGCCCTGGGTTATATACTTACCTAGCTTTTATGTGTTACTGCGTCGTGCATGCGCGTATCGCACTTGACGCACAGACACCCCGTTCGAGCGAGAACTATACGACCAAACGCTTCTCGACTCTGGTATTTCGTGTGATTACGTAGCGAGGTTTGCGGGATTTTGTTTTGTTTTTTTTTTTTTTTCGTTATTTTGTTTGTTTGTTTATTTTATTGTTTATTTTTCTCCAACGACGAATCGCCGATTGGCTGTGGGCATCGGCGAGACGGGGAGGGAAGTCGTTGAACGTTGAATTTTGCAAAATTTTGTGACTTTTTTTGTCTTTTTTTTTAGAAACAAAAAATCGACATTATTTTCTTTTTTTTCTCTCGTTTCGAGTGAAATAAATGATAAAGACGAATTGTAGAATTCTCGTGGAGATGGTATGTAAATTTGGATTAAAAAAAAACGGAAAGATAGACCGACGTTGCCAAATAATTCGTAAAAAGTCGAAACGATAAATATTCAATTATAACGAGATTAATAAGAATAAAAAATAATAAAGAAGAAAAAAGGATCGTTAATGAATTCCGTTCGGATGAAATTTCGTGATTTAGCAATCGCCCGAAGTCTCTCTCTCTCTCTCTCTCTCTCTCTCTCTCTCTCTCTCTGGGACCCGAACCGCGCCGACGAACTGGGTCAATCCATCTTCTCGTTTGGATCGTGCCACGTCTATAAAACTCCCTAACTAGATCTCGCATTGCATCGATTTCCTCCTCACCGTTTCTTTACCCAAAGCGTTCCACACCGTGGGTTACATTCGCACAGCGGTAATTAAGGCGGAGTATGTACGAATGGATTTCGCGTGTGTTGAGCTTTCTTCGAACGTACGATCCGCCAACGACTACCAAAGACTGACTACTCTGAGCGAGTGAGAGAGAGAGAGAGAGAGAGACAGAGAAAGCGCGCGTTCCAGTCTTAATGCTATCAGGAATAAATCTGCGTCGGCGACGTGGCACGACGGAAACGTCTCTCTCGTTTCGGGCAGCAGCTCACGGTTATCCCCGGAGTTGGCTCTCTCGCACGTTATATACGTACCAACGTCTTCGAGATCGACTCGCGACTTTTCACTACTTCTAAATTCTTCATCTCCACATATACACACACACACACACATATATATATATATATATATATATATGTGTGTGAGATTTCTATGAGAGAACCAACTCGATAAATCTGCGAACAGAAAGGACCAAAAGACTCACCGGCATCGACAGAGTCGCCCCGAACTGACAATACACAAAGAGACATACACATACACATATATATATATATATATATATATATATATATATTTCAATAAATCGTGAATGTCGTGCGATGATCCATCCCACGATATTCACTAGCTACCTCGATGCTACCGAACTATTGTAGAGAGGAAGAAGAGACGGTGAGGAGAAAGAAACGAGGAGAGCGGGGCGGGGGGTGGGCAGCTGGCTCACACAGCTTCTCAGCGCATGCCCGCAATTATCAGAGCACAATGGACGTCTCTCTTTCTCTTCGTACCGTTAATTGGCACCGATGATCTTAGGCCAACCGGGAAATACTTGAATTAGAAGCTAACTCAAGCCGTATATCGTCTTTTGATCTTTCCATCTCTCTCTCTCTCTCTCTCTCTTTCTCTTGGTGTTTTTTTATTCATACCAGTAGGATTAATAGTTGGCACTGCGAACCTCTCGAAAGATCAACGTTTCACAATTTAATTGAATTAATTCACCCTACATACTTTGATATATAACGTACGTAATGACTTATATCTGTCACACTTTTACTCGCGAAATTATATAAAAATCCTTTCGCTTATTATTACTGACGTTTCGTCAAGCGATACTCTCGACTCGGTTCTCGCGATGCTGAATGTTTCGCGCGTATTTCTCTACTTGTGTGTTTGTTTGTGTAAGTGTAAGTGTAAGTGTATATGCCAGACCACTGGGCGAGGCTCGGCTCGAGTGAACGCTACTAAGACGCGATACGAGACGATCGCGGAGACCGGTATTTCCTGTAAACTTTGATATCGATTACAAATCGAGTCCCTTATTATGCGACTCGTCGTCGTTCACGTCGTCGTCGAAGTCGTCGTCGTCGTCGTCGTCGTCGTCGTCGTTACCAGAGCGCGTCGTCCCACGTGCATTGCATTCATTCGATGCACCTCTCTCTCTCTCTCTCTCTCTCTCTCTCTCTCTCTCTCTCTCTCTCTCTCTCTCTCTCTCTCTTTCTTAGCCTATGCAGCTTTTATATCTAAATAGAGTTTTGCCTAGTTATACTTCGTTAATCGCAAGAAAGCATCGAATAATAATAATATTAATAATCATTTATAATTGAATTGTATTATTATTAATATTATTATATTAATTAATAATAAGAAGAATAATAGTGAAATAGTTCAATTATAATTTATTATTCATATATATAATAATAATAATATTATGATTATTATTATTATTATTATTATTCAAGGAGAGAGTGAAAAGGATCATTAACGCGAAGAGGAAGGAATTACATCGTCGCGTCGAAGCGGTGTCGCGTCTCAACCGAGACCAAGATCGAATATAAAACCGCGACGAGGTATCTCTCGCGCGTTAATAAATTCGTCTCGCTGTGTACCACGCTAGACTCGAAGACGCGACCGTGCGTATCTATTGACGAGAGAAAGAGAGAGAGAGACATAGAGAGAGAGAGAGAGAGAGAGAGAGAGAGAGAGAGAGAGAGAGAGAGAGAGAGAGAGACAGAGCAGGGGAGAAAGTTCTCTCGTGGTTCGCAAAAAAAGAAGAAAAAAATCGTACAGTCTCGTTCTCGTTGCCTTTTGCCGTATACATACGCGTACATTTTCGCTCGCGATTATTAATCGGGCCGATCAATATGAGCTCGATGGGATACGCGATGTGAGCCGACGAGAGTTTGCGTGCTTCGGCTAATAAGAACGAACGGATGTACTCGTTACCATCTTTCCCTCTCTCTCTCTCTCTCTTTTTCTCTCTCTCTCTCTCTCTCTCTCTCATTTCTCTGTCCCTCTCTCTCTCTGTCTGTCCCTCTCTCTCTCTCTCTGTGTCTCTTTGGTTTCGGAATTATTTTTTATATCTTTCCGTTTTTTTTCGAGTCACCGACGCTCGTAAAAGAGGTCCACGCCCACGAGAGCGTTACCTATGAGGGATCAAATAGTTTTTTTTCAATACTATAAATAAACGATAATATTAAAATTGTACACACGAATTTTATGGACATCCGGGCATAAATTTTAATCCTGCCGAGGTATCAGTTAGAAAATTAAGGACAGAATGCTGTAAGAAGACAATACGTGCGTTCAAAAGATTTGAAAAAATGTTGAATTTCGAAGGATTATAAATTTGTCCCTGGTCGTCAGATTAGGGAGAATTTATGGTATTACAGAGCCTTGTGACTGTAAATATACCGCATCTCCTCTTTTTCGGTAACCCCGTTTTACACACACCTATAAGAACATTTCAACGATCGTCGAAATCGAGCGACGCAAACGTACAAACTTTTTAAACTCAATTTTTCAATTTTATAAATCAATACAAAATTTCAAATCATCCCCAGTAGTTTAATCGATCAAGGATCGTCTCTTATCGTTAGTATATACGAATGAAATCAAGAAGAAAATAATATTCGGACCAAGTCGTAATTCAATCGGAAAACTAATATTAACCAACATTTTCCGTCCATTTTTTTATAAAAAAAAATGATGAAAATTCTCGTTCAAAAGATTTCTTTATTTCAAATTATCCAAAAACGGGTTTCCCCCTTTTTACGCAACGATGCAAAATTATCGTCATTATTTTCGCGCCTATACACATAATTTATATATATATATATATATATATATAAAGCCATACCGGACGAAACGACGTTAACTATTGCCGCGAGGTGATTGCTATATACGACGAGGTGACGCGAAACTCAGACGCGATATAGGAGCCGCCTCGTTGTCGAATAACAACAACGGTACTATTATAATAATAATCGACCGGGACGTGTGAAATTCGTCTTGTTGAGCGCCAATTTAACAGACCGAATTATAAGACGATCAATAATGCGACCTCGCGTCTCATTTTTTTCCCCCTTTTTTTTCTCAACTTGCACACGTGTGTACGTAAACATATGTGTCTGCAAATTTTCGTTCTCTCTCTTTCCGTCTCTCTGTCTCTGTTTTTCTCGCGCGCGCGCGCGAGCTAATCATACGCGCACGCGAAACCGAGTTCACACTTTTGGGATGCTGCCGGGCACCAGGAGCATCGGCTCGCAGAAGGACCTCGCGAGTATCGAGCGCCTGACGTTCTCCGCGAATTATTATTAACCAGAAGGAGAGAGACAGAGAGAGAGAGAGAGAGAGAGAGAGAGAGAGAGAGAGAGAGAAAGAAACAGAGACACAGAAAGAGAGAGAGAGAGAGACTACCCTGCGATATATTTCGAAGCTCCATTTAAAAGTGATTGATGATCCGGAGGACTGCCCCTTGGCCCGAACAAAATACACATTCGGTATATATATATACGATATATCGAAGAGAGAGTGAGAGAGAGAGAGAGAGCGTTCGCAAAATGTAAGAGATCACTGCGTGTATGTTGAATTTGTACCCCGTGTGAGAGAGTCGCGCCATCTCCTGTGGATTTGCAGAGAGAGAAATAAAAGAGGGAGAGAGAGAGAGAGAGAGAGAGAGAAGATCGCGTGTAATATAACGCGAACGCAACACACGCGGTCCAAATTGAACTGTCGATAAAAGTTTCACTTCTTCGAATTTGTTTCACACGCCGATAACTATAGTTATACTTATACATATATATATATTATTCGTAGGAGGCAATAAATCTGACCGTGGCATGTACGCTATCGAGTCGATTACCAATCTCTAGCAAACTGTGAGAAAATTCGCGATATCGGGGTGCCTCGAGAGACGAAAGCGAAAAATTTAAAACGTATCGAAACTCCGTATCAAAATTTTTGTGTCTAGTCTACGCGAAAGTTAATTTTTTTTTATTTATTTTTTTTTTTATTTCTATTTGTATTATCTCGTCGGTCATCGAGAGTCGAGACTCGTTCGTTCGTGGGAATAATTATACGAGTTTAGAGATCGTAATAATGTTGATCGAGTAGAAAAAATTATGTCAACGGGAGTGTTACGGTCGTTCTATAATTCCTAAGAAGCACCGACCGGTCTACTTTAAATATGATACGGGAGAGCCCATTACATCGTTATTAAATGTTTCACGAGCTTGGGAATCTTGGAAGCGTTACGAGATTCGCTCGAGACAAATGATTAATGACTCTCGTCACTTTTTCCTTCTCTCTCTCGCTCTTATTGGTCTCTACTGTATACGTTTAAAATTCAGTTTTGTATCACGAGAAAGAGATCAGCGTAGTACGGGAGCACCCGAAAGGAAATTTTTCGTGACTCTCTTGGCGCCAGCGAAAATTTGAACGAAATATCTCGCGTTTCCAAAAAAACAAAAATCAAATTTTCTCGACACGTTCGAATAAGATCAATGTCATTCATCGACGAAAAAACAATTCGCCCGTTTGTATAAGAAAATCATTTTGTTTTATTAATTATTCACTCGTTGTTCGTTGGAAACTTTCGAAATAACAAATTACGAAATTTTAATTAGCTGAAAAAATGAACAAATTATAAAAACTGAAGAAAATTTCTGAATTATGAAATACGATATAAAAATTAATACATTAATAAACGTTAATTACCAAACAACAAACTTCATTCAATTTTGTTTTGCTACATATTTCTTTTTCGTCGAGCTCTCTCAAAAATCGCAGCGACCTCGGCTTTAACCCAAGTTCCTCTCTCTCTCTCTCTCTCCCTCTCGACAAAGTATATAACGGAGAGTGCAAACCCGATGCCCCGAGGGCAAGATGCGAGAATACGCGTGTGTGTCGAGTTGCACGAGGAGAGAGCGAGGGATGCGGAAATTACGTAGGAGCAGAAGGGATGAGAGAAAAAGCGAGAGAGAAGAAGAAGAAGAAGAAGAAGAGAGCAACGACGACGACGACGACGACGACGACGACGACGACGACGACGACGACGACCCAGCCGGAGATCGATCTGCGCGTGGGCGGTTGCCGAATAATAATAAACCGAAGAGAAAGAAGTCGAGAGATGCGAGAGGTAAAGAAGACTGGCGTGAGCGAGAAAGAAAGAAAGAGAGAGAGAGAGAGAGAGAGAGAGCAAAAGGGGGTTCGAGGGAGGAGAAAATACGTTGAAGATACACGTGCGTTGCGTGCGCGGAAGAAGAAGAGCGCAGGCGGAAGGCCCCTGAGGGCCAAAGGACCGTGTGGCCCGTGCCACATATACAGAGGTCGCTCGTTCTCGTCCTTTTCGCCGTTCGTTTCCGAATCAGCGATCGAGGAGGCAAAAGAGTACTCCGAGAGACTCTCAAAATCTAGAATTTCCTTGAAAACAATAAACAAACAAACAAAAAAAGGATCGAACCAAAATCCTCCGTCGAAAAAAACGTTGCGCGATGTAAATCGAAAACGCTTTAGGGACTTTGTTCCTTTTTTTTGTTTTGTTATTAATCGCGTTAACTCTCATAGGCGCTACTCGCGCCTCGCTGAGTTTCGTCGTCGCCTCGTTGTCACGAGGATCGCGGTGACAACGAGACAAACCGTCGTCGTTAGGAGACCGAATGCCGAATTTGGTTGTTTAATGAAACAAAAAAATAAGGGAAAAAATAGCTTGTTGGATCGCCGACAACGCAATTTGGAAGAAATGGGAATAAAAAAAGTGTGAGAGAGAGAGAGAGGAATCAGGGAAAACGAATGGCGATACATACGTCGCGGCGATAGCTTGACAAATATATATTAAACTATTTTAATGAGAAGTGGCTGCCATATCTCATCGCAATTACCGCTGTGAGAGAGGGATGAGAGAGAGGGAGAGAGGGGAGAAACCTGCAGCGAACGAATGCTCGGTCCGACCGTGCCCGATTTCACGTGTGTGTATACGGCGTATGATAATCTTTCTCGTATGGCTCGAAAGTGCACGGGGGGAACGAGAACCGTAGAAGCCGCGCGGTAAAAAACACGCACCCCTTCATGAGGCGCGCGCGCGCCCGCGGGAGAGAGAGCAAGGGTCAGCAAGAGTGGTCGAAGCTTCGTTCTTTCTCTCTCTCTCTCTCTCTTTCTCTCTCGTTCTTTCTCGACGAAAAAATAAATATATATATGTATAATTGAAGAGAGAAATGTTCGATCGAATCTCCTATACGTCTTATGCACGTCCTCGGATAAGCGAGGACCTCACCCTCTCTCTCTCTCTCTCTCTCTCTCTCGCTCGCGTATCTCGAGATGATTTCACTTCCTCTTCCTCTACTCTCCGGACGGCATGGTCAACGACGAGAAGAGACCTTGGAATTTCGCTCAAGAAGAGGTGGAAGAAGGGGGGCATCTCCTTTCGGCGGAAGCCGCGAAAATTTGCCTCATTAGCTACGACGCGATATTTTTCACTTCGTTCGAGGTATAAGTTGACAAAGAAATGAACAAAAATTGTCGTGATAAATTGTGTAAAAAAGAAGAATAAGAATAACAAGAAGAAGAAGAAGAAGAAGAAAGACAAGAAGAAGAAGAAGGAGAAAAATAGAAGAAAAGAACGAGAAGAGGGGTAAATAAAGAGCGAGGAAGATGTAAGAATAGTTCGTCTCACGGAACATCCGAGTCCGAAGGCGCGTCTCTCTTTCGTCCGTGGCTGTGTGCGTGTGTTTATGTGTGTGTGCAAGGGCGCTTGAGTGACGGCTCTATAGACCCCGTGCGTTGTAGAGAAAGAGAGAAACAATTTTTTCTTCCTTTCTCTCTCTCTCTCTCTCTCTCTCCCCCTCTTCCTATCTTTCTTCTACCACCATCGGCCTTCCTTTTACCGAAGAGAGGTATACGGACGCGGGCGGTCAGGACCATAAACTCTGCATAAACGATCTTTCCCTCTCTCTCTCTCTCTCTCTCTCTCTCTCTGTTTCTTTCTGTTTCTTTCTCTCCGTACACTCCTATCTTTCGTGCAACAAACTTCGATCGACCGTGGAACTTGACGTAGTGCGAGAGACAGAGAGAAAGAGGGATGAGTGAATGTACGCGCGTCGGTGCAAAGAGCGCAACAAGCTAACATTAGTGACACGCGTTCTTCGACGTGTACTCGCCCCGTACATTCGCGACGAAGACGCCCATAATCTCGTTTCGTTCGAAGCCACTTGAGTTACAAGATCGCGCATTGCTCCATCTTATTATTTTAATATATATATATATATATATATATATATAAATAATAACATTTATATCTATATTTATATATAAATGTTGTTATTTTTATTTTAGTAAACACGATTGAAAAAAAAAACGACTTCGGTGATCCGAGAGATCGTCGGTCGTTGCGATAAGAACTCGGTACAAGCTGGTAAAATAAGAAAAGAGCCTCCTTCGGATTATACACCACGAGAATATATCTATATCTATATCTATATCTATATCTATATATATATACAATATGGTGTACTTGTAGCTCGTCCATCTCGGCAATATTATAGTGCCCGCACGACGATAATGTGCAACCGATGCATACACGTATAAATGCATATATACATATATACATATATATATATATATAGATATACACATATATACATATATATATATAAGGGTACGATCGGTGAACTATTACGTTCGTACGCTACGCGCGTAAATCGTACAATAGTCCAGCTGATTATTTCATGCACACCGAACTCGGGGCCAATCTTATGGTGGCACTGTATGGTGATCGAGGAAGAGAGAGAGAGGGAGATGGGGATGAAGCACATTGAGAGAAACGACCGTTCTCGATATACCGCGGAACAAGTACTTAATACCATACACTTTTCTATATCTATATGTCTGTATATACGCCATTCTTATACACGAACACATACACACGTGCAGCATCCTTAAACACGTATGTATATATCGCAGCTTGCGCGCTTATGTAAATAATGAAGTACACAAGTGCAACGGCCCTTGCAACTATATGTACGTATACATGTATATATATATATATATGTGTGTGTGTGTGTGCGTGTGTGTATGAGAATAATACAAGCTGCGTTGTTTTCGTGTGTATCGATGAGGAATGTTGCCCGTGCGCATATTACGGCGTCGAGAGAACCTCGCATTCCTTTTTTCCCCTTTTCTTCACCTTTTTTTGCTCTTAGTTCTCTCTCTCTCTCTCTCTCTCTCTCTCTCTCTCTCTCTTTCTACCAGCGCCCACGCAAAACATAAAGAGCGAGTAATATAAATATATTGCACGCGTATACGCATATATATATATATATATATTCGTACGTAAACGTCCGTAAGACGCATTATGACGATTGATCTTCATTCGACATTGTCGGTACGAATTAACGACGAAGACCTTTTACCGACATGACGCAACGATTAATCGACGTAGCTACGTTATTTCCGGTTTCATTATCGAAAGGGTCAACGACCTTTTTCCAGTGGTAAAATTATAATATGGATAAATATATCTGTATACGCATTTGATTTTATAGCGCGATTTTTTTTAATTCTCATTTCGAAGCCGACGACGAACGAGTGGCATGTCGCACCCTCGCAATTTCTGAATTATCCATATGTATACATCTATATATATATATAAGAATGTGGTGAGAAGGATTTTACGTTTTGCGTATTGAATGACGAGCGAGAGAATCGCGTTTCGAGGCGCGACGAGAATGACCGGTATTCGAAAATGCTACGGCAAAAGTTTCGCGGCTGCGGATAAGCGACGAGGGGCGAGAGGGGGGGGGGCGATGAGGGACAGGACCTTAGTAGAGGGGATGAGGAGACGAGAGAGGGGGAAGAAAAGTAGCTCGTGCGTCGGAACGCGTGGACGCGACTGTCAGTCGATCGGGAGACTGCTCGAAATACAGAGATGCAACAAATACACACAACGAGAGAGGTAGACGAGAATACCGGAGATGGCTTCTCGGCTTACTCTCTCTCTCTCTCTCTCTCTCTCTCTCTCTCTCTCTCTCTCTCTCTCTCTCTCTCTCTCTCTCTCTCTCTCTCTCTCTCTCTCTCTCTCTCTCTCTCCCCTCTCCTCTCTCTCTCTCCTCTCTCCTCTCTCCTATCTCTCTCTCTCTCACACACGATTTTCTCTCTTGCTTTTGCCGCCGTCTTCTCCTCAGCGTCGTGGTTCATCCGAGCCAGCCTCTCTCGTGGCGAACAGCTCTATCTGTCCGGGCTCGCGAAGTCAACGACGAGGACGACGACAACGAGCGACGAGCGCGCGAGAGAGAGAGAGAGAGAGAGCGCGGGAAGCAAAAAGCTCTTCTGCGCCCCCCTGTATCTACCGTTTGTACTACCTCGACATCGGTGGAGACGCGCGTGGTCGCACGCACGCCGATCTCAACGTGAACTTGACAACGAGAGAGAGAGAGAGAGAGAGAGAGAGAGAAAGAGAGAGGGAATGAAGTAGACAATGTGGTGTATACGGCTAATACCGAGCGATGGGAAAGAAACTTATTTATAGAGGGGAGATAGATTAACGATGAGTTGCTGGTGACGGTCAAATTGATGTTGACTGTTGACGCTGTCAATTTTTGTACTTTTTGAAAGACGAGAAGAATGATCGACCGATAGACGAGAATCGACAGCGATTTATGATAATTGAACGGTGAAAAGTGTATCAGGATGAGATTTTGATATTCTGTCAATGTTGGATGGGTCAAGGTCATTGTTGACAATATCGTCGATATTAATATCCTCAAGTTTGAGAAAGTCAATTATCGTCCTGTCGATCTAAAACATTTTGTCCTACTGTCATTAATGTTGAAACTGTCAAAATAAGTGCTGTCATTGTTGATCCTGTCAAATTGTAAAACGCCCAACGTAATTTCATCGTCAAAATTTCTTCCGTCAGATTCTCGTCTGTCAATACGTCAACCCTGTCAACACTCTTGAAAGTCTGTGAAATGAACATCCATCAATTCCATCCGTTCCGTTAATCCTCGAGACAGTCGACTGTCATGGATCGACAACTCCGCGATACGGTACACGAGAGATCTCGTCAAATAAGGCCAGAATTCTTCTGGGAATAGTCGATAAAATATATATAATGTAAATCGGATCTTCCATAGATACGAACTAACTATATCCGGTAACTAGACCCACCGCAGGGGGTTGCGAGACATTACGAAATGAGAACTATATACGCGTTGACTGCCCGATGTCAGAGGTCTCAGGAGACATTGCGCACCTTGTGCGTCCTCTCGCCGCTCTCGGTTATGTAGAAAGGGACGGAGATAGAAAGAGAGAAAGAAAGGAAAAGAGAAAGAGAGAGAGAGAGAGAGAGAGAGAGAGACCCGGAGGGTCCCCGAAGAGGACAACCCGTATAAAAGTCCAACATACCAGATGCGCGCGCAGAGGGCGCGCGAGCACGGTCGTCGAGTCATCCGCGATTTACTGCGATAACTTTTGCGCCCGGACAATTTGTACCTGTTGAAGAACGCTTTCTCTCTCTCTCTCTCTCTCTTCGAGAACGAACAGAGACCGAACGCTATGATGAAGAAACGAAGTGAGAAAGAGAAATGAAGAATTTAAGAAGCATGAAGAAGGAAAATATTGGCCTTCTCTTTTATAGCTGTACGAAAGAGAGAGCTCGAGGCACGGGTTCGCACCGACCAGAGAATTCTCTATACTAAACACCAATATACATATGTATATATATATAGTTACGTGCGTAATGCCTATATATGTATAATAGGACGAATATATATATATATATATATATATATAGCCAATCGTGGAGTTTGCGTCCTTCTCGAACGCGGAGATGGTCTCGTATTTTATAACCGGTGTAGACAGCCACCGCGACCAAACTCATGCGTACAAATGTATATTATATACCTATATATATATATATATCGATATATATATGAATTTTGTATATGTATATTTATATACATAAAGACGAGAATATACGTGGATACGCGTAAATACATTTCCCGCTTCTATGTATGCGCGCATATGATTATATGGGGGGGGGGATAAAGTGGGGTAATATGGACCACCAACATTTTATCAGACAATTTTCGATTCTCGGCGTTACAACGATTTTCAAACAAAAGAGTCGAGACCGTGGAAACAATTTATCTCGCAAGGAAAACCAAACAAAAATTGTGGATTAAAAGTTAAAATAAAGAAAATGTGACTTTTTTAAATAACGACTATCTTAAATTTCCAAAATTACAAGCTTTTGTATCATTGTTCCAGTCTCATCGATAAATAGTCGTAGGGATAATGCAAAAATGTTCTCATATTTTCTTCATTTTTATTATTATTATTATTATTATCCAGGTGGTCCATTTTATCAGCCTGGTCCATATTAACCTACTTTATCACGTACTATCGATAAGCGTATTCGCATTCGCGTTATAAAGCACACAAGCCCGTGTACCAAAGTACCGAAAGCTTCCCGGAGGTTCCTTCTCCCTCGTCTCTTCACTACCGAAGAGACCGTACCCGATATACGGGATTGCGCAGCGGCCTCTCGCGGCAGCCTTATGAATCTCGCGCGATGCAAAAAAAAAAGAAAAAAAGAAATAAAAAGAAAAAAAGAAAGTGAAAAAAAAACGAATAAAGTATATATGGTGGTATATCGCGCGAAAGGAGAGAACGACCACCGCGACGAATAGGGAACTTCTCTTCGTGGCTCGCGCGCGCGCGCGTCATCGTTATTATATGCTGTGTGCTTCTCTCGACCTCGAGGAATTCAGCATCTTCAGCATCCCAAAGCCCCCGCCCCTCTCTCGTCTCCATCTTGCCTCCCTCTCACCTTCTTCTTCATCAAGCGTATGGAGGCAATTACACGGGGATTTGCATAAAACGAATTAATCCATATCGTCAAAGAGCTTGCTTTTACTTCTTTTTTCTCTTATTCTCGCACGCGAAGAGGGGAGGATTTATAAACTACTCGCAGCTGGAAAAGTTTAGGTTTAGATTTTTGTTTTTTTGTTTTCCTCCTCGAGGGTTGAAAAATGGATTTTACAACGGGTGAAAAAATTTCAATAATTATTTCCAAGCTTTTGTGAATTTGATTTAATTTTCAAGGTCATTTCAAGGTCACGGTTCGTCGTAATTATTACAGGGATTAAATTCGCGTTATTCTTGTTTTACGCGTCGATAAACGAGGCTGAAATAATCGTGAACGAATTTTCAACCGGTGGTGTTTGATTAAAATTGTTCGATTCTCAAGGTCGCTTCGACGATCGTAAATCATCGGAAACGAGTTTTTTTTTATGGTGATCGGACACGGGAAACCGGTCGATTTTGAACGTGTTTTTTTGTTTTTGTTTTTGCGAAAATTATCGGGAGGTCGGAAAGTAATTGGTACGAACGACACGTTTTACGTTTTAATTTTCAGTTTTGACGTCAGAATTTTCTTGTCGTTCGTACTATACGCAACGTAGGTATATAGTGCGATGAATTTTCTAACCTCCGTATCATAATCATATCAAATATAGTTTTTTTCCCGCGTGCCACGATAACCGCCGTCTTTTTTCTTCTTATTTCGTGTTCTTTCGTCGTTGTCGTCGTTGTCGTCGTCGTCGTCGTTGTTGTCCTCGACGTTGTCGTCGTCATCGTCGCCGTCATCATAGTCGTCTTATTCTTATTCGTCCTTCTCTTTCCTCGTCCGACCTCTTCTACGTCTCTCGTTCCCTGGTGCAGTCTCGCTTCTCTCCTTAAAGGTGGCAAGAGTGTTGGCGGGAAAGTTATTCGACCGACCGCCACTAAATCATTCTCCGCCGACTCCTGCTTTATTATCTCGTGTCTTTCTCTCTCTCTCTCTCTCTTTCTCTCTCTTTCTCTCGTTTTTCGTTCCTCTCTCTCTCTCTTTTACTCTCTTACTCTCATACTCTTTCTTTTTTCTCTTTCCTCGCCTCATTGCCATCGTACACGTATTATAGTCAGGTGTCTGCGACTCGGTTCCTCTCGCTTTTCTTTCGATCTTCCCTTCACCCTTCTCGACTGTCGCGTGCCCTCGCCCCATGGACATTCTTTTGTTCCCGATTTACTCTCGTACTCTTCGACCCCATTAATAACCTCTTAACGCTTTTTTATTTGTCGCATTTCGCCTTAACCCAATTATATTTTCAATTGATAAACAAATTTTGAATTGTATAATCGAAGAATCAAAAATAATTATAAAGAACGGTAAAAAAAAGTGTATTTTTCTTTTTTTTTCAAATTATTCGAGACGATTATAAAATAATTGTCAACGATTCGTGGCAAAAATAATTTTTATTCGATTTCTTTCTTCGCGTCGTCGTCGTGTTTTCGTTTTTGCATTTTTTTTGTTTTTCTTAAGAAGCAAAAAAAATGTTGGAAGTGCCGATGGGTCGTATAAATAATGTCCGTGACTTTGAGAGAGTCCCGGATTCGCCGCGTCCATCACCGCCCTCAACCGGTGTCCGCGCGAGGCCCCAAACTGGTGGGAGTTCGAGAATGAAGCGAGGTTGAAAAAAATTAGTCACCGTGGCTCGCATTTGCGAGAACGCGAGACTGACATATCACGCGAGTGAGATCGAGAGGGCGGCAGGAGGGTTGGGAGATGGAGTTGTGTTTTTTTTTGTTGCATCAAACACTTTCGTCCTCTCGAAACGAAAATTATTTATGTTTTTATTTTTATCTTTTTCATTTTATTTTTCAGGTTCGAGCTACCGATCCGGATTGCGGAGTCAACGCGATGGTCAACTACACCGTCGCGGCGGGAACTTTCGCGAGCGATCTTCTCTTCGTACGCAGCGACACCGGCGAGATATGCGTTAAATCCCCGCTGGATCGAGAAATCGCCGCCTATCTCGAATTGCCGGTCATCGCGACCGACAGAGGTCAGTCAGAATAATGTCATGTCGTTGTATACAACGAGAATTAATTCGAAAACAAAAATTATAGACACTCAAAATTGTCACCTATTTTTGATCGATGACAAAAACAAATTCATACAAATATGATTTTTTTCAATCGATTTTTCAGTAATTATGAAAAATTCTCGTCGTATACAACGAGAATTAATTCGAATACAAAAATTATAGACACTCAAATTTTCCCCTATTTTTGTTCGATGACAAAAAAAAATCATACAAAATATGATTTTTTTTCAATCGATTTTTCAATAATTATGAAAAATTCTCGTCGTATACAACGAAAATTAATTCAGATACAAAGATTATAGACACTCAAAATTGTCACCTATTTTTGTTCGATGACAAAAAAAATTCATACGAAATATGATTTTTTTCAATCGATTATTCAATAATTATGAAAAATTTTCGTCGTATACAACGAAAATTAATTTGGATACAAAAATTATAGACACTCATAATTTTCACCTATTTTTGTTCGATGACAAAAAAAAATTCATACGAAATATGATTTTGTTTCAATCGATTTTTCAATACTTATGAATAAAAACAATTATTCACATAATTAGAAAAATACATTATTTCTCTCCGACTAACGAAAGTTAGAATACCTCACGACGTAATAAATTTGAAATATCGTTATTCTTGCAAAAACTTTCGATTTCCAATCGATATACCGCGTTCCTGAGAAACCCTTCCTTTTCTTGGCGTTCACGATCCTCGCTATGTCCGACGCGGTTTCCGATCTCGATCGGACCTAGGGTGATATAGCTAGCTGAATACAGGCAGCGGACAGTGAGAAAGAGATAGAGAGAGAGAGAGAGAGAGAGACAGACAGAGAGAGATTAGAGTTCATAAAAACTCGTTAACAACTCGCGCGCGTCTACAAGTGCGAACAATGCGTCCGGGGCGAACACACGCGGCGTGAACTCGAGGGGGATCGTCTAGGTGTTGGCTCGCGCGAGGATGCTTTTTCAAACAAAAAAAAGGGAAAAACATATGAAAAAGGGAAGAAAAAAAAAAGATGGCTCCGACAGCAGAAGCAGCAGGAGCAACAACAGCGGCAATACGGAGGAGAGTCGAGGTAAGGGTAGCGCGAAAGGGAACGCATAGGCCTATCGCCCTGCCAAGATCTAGTAGCTCTGTAATGGGCTGTATGATTTATGTTGCGAGTGTATATATCATATGTCTTGTATATATTTATATATATATATATATATATATATATATATACATATGTCTATGTGTGTATATGCGATAGCAGAATTATACCTATATACGTCTCTCGTGGCCGTTTCAAACGGGTGCGAGGTTCGAGCCAACCCTTATGGGCAGGACAATGACTCGAGTCTGTCGATCCATCGGGCTCCAAACTCTCACCACGAACGATCCTAGTTCCCGACTACCGAGAACAATATTGAAAGCGAATATTCGCACGAAATTAAAGAAAATCGGAAAAATTGTTACAAAATATTTGACAGTCCGTTAAATTATGAAAATCGTTGCAATTTTATGGAACAAAACGTAAAGGAAATTAATTCAGTTCTTTTCGACTCGAGCGAAAATAAATTTATTTCTATATCATATATGAATAATTGTATATTATATATTATGTATAAATAATTTATATATTAAAAAAAAAGAATCACCGCTCATCGTTAACGAGTTAGAGATATTTTAATCAAAGAAATCCTTGAATTTTTCATTGTCTAAAAAAAATACCAAACAAAAAATAGTTAAAACATAAAATTCTTCTCGAGGTTGCTTCGGGAATAAAATTAAAAACCACAAAATAAAAATTGTATCGACGATAAATTCAATAATTTCAAAAATTCTTTTTCCACCGTCAAAAATCGACTTAACCAGGAAACGATCGTCGATCGCCCACGTGACAATCGCGTATAGTCCACATCTCGACTCTTCTTTTCCAACGTTCGTTTCTCTCCCAACCGGAAGTTATTCACGATGTGTCTAAAAGCCTTCGAACGAACACACGCGAGACGTTCCCTTTCTTACCACTCCAGCCATTATTGTTCACTATTTTCACTTTACAACGCCGACAGTGATCGTATTATGCAAATAATCGTATATCTCGTTATCGATCGTTCTCCGATCGTTCCCCTATTCCTCGCTACATATTCTCTCCGTTCTTGTTCTGTCGCGTTACAATACACACACACACATACATACCAGCCATTACACACGTTATTCCATATAAGTACGTTGGGCGCGGAATTGTCCAAGTTCCTCGTTACTCGGAAACTTGTCCGAAAGCTTATTTCGTCACTTTTGAGAAACTCGACACAACGCCATTTACTCCGTTTCGTTACGTTATACGTACATACTT
Source organism: Netelia virgata (assembly GCA_951802705.1). Taxonomy (NCBI): domain Eukaryota; kingdom Metazoa; phylum Arthropoda; class Insecta; order Hymenoptera; family Ichneumonidae; genus Netelia; species Netelia virgata. The sequence continues at coordinate 6,348,760 of OX637864.1, read as the reverse complement.
CTATGTATATATATATATTATATTATATAATAAAATATATATATAAAATAAAATATAATAAAATATATATGTATATATATATACATATATATTTTATTTAGCCCGATTTATAATTCGTTCCTAGCGGGTCGTAGATATATATTCAGTGTGGAAAGAACGATTCTTCACGAAGGCTCGCGCTCGTTTAGTTTCCCAGGCCTCGACGTCGTCGCCGTTAATGCCTCTCGCTGATGTCTCGAATATGAGAAAACGTATATATATATAGGTATATATGTATGATATAGAGACACACGTCCGGAGTTGTTTATGCGGTCGCGTGTGATATGTTCGAATTATTATGAGATACGAGAAGAGTCTCCCGTGTGTTGAACGCCCACGACAACGATTTCCTATTAGTTCTCTCTCGTACTTTCTCTCTCTCTCTCTCTTTCTCTCTTTCTCTCGTTCTCTTCCTCTCTTCGTAGATTTCTCGTTTTCTAGCTCTCTCTCTCTCTCTCTCTCTCTCTCGTAATGGAGTGTAATCATAACGGTAGGAGATCGATGGAGATATAGTGTGAGGTCTGCGCGGCGTTAACGCGTCTTGGGAGCGCGGGTAACGGTGTGAAATATAAAGGAGATGAGAAAGGATAACGGCCGGTGACTTTAACGGTGGGCAACACAGGATGTATATTATACATAATATATATATATATATGTGTATGTATATAGTTGGATAAATGACAAAGAATTTTCGAAGCGAGCTTACACATATATAAATATCGGCGTAAACCTCGGTGCCGGATATAAATAATACATGCAAGTATATTACACGTTTCACGCTTTGTACGTCATTGACGAACGTGTCGAACGACAGAAAAGAGACAGACAGAGAAAGAAGAGAGAGAGAGAGACGGAGAGAGAAAGGTGAAAACGACAAGCGAAATAAATTTGTATGCGAAATCAATTTTGTAATTTCACATAGTGAGAGACAGGAAGAGAGAGTGCTCGCGAGTAGGTACGAGAGAAGATAGAGAGAGAGAGAGAGAGAGAGAAAAAAAATAAGACGTTCTGCGTGTGTGTGTGCGTGTATTTTTTTTATCCCGCGCTCTCGACACGCGCCGTCCAGAACGATAAATCAAATGTCCGCACCAGCAGGAATTCCCGTGATTTATGGAAAATTAATGAACCCTCATGAATTCACCAATCCTGTGTGCTGTTGCGTGAATACGTTGCATGTGTACATATATATATGTATGTATGTTTGTGTGTGTGTGTGTGTGTATAGGGTGACCTTAAGAGAATATAAAAATCGGCATGTACAAAATAAGTTTCGAGAAGGTGGTGGAAAAGGACGAATGAGAGAGAGAGAGAGAGAGAGAGAGGAAGAGAAGAAAAGGAGCGGCGACATTTCGCGGTGCATTTTGCTTTGCGAAGAGCGAGAGAGAGAGAGAGAGAGAGAAAATATCTTGGGAGAGAGTCTCCTGACGCACGGGGCTCCAATGACATACATATACCTATAAATCTCCTCTCTCGTCGCGAGAGAGGGAGACACCATACCGTGAGCCAGCGCAGCATCCAGTTCGGACTCTGCGCCACCGCAGCGATACAAACGCGACGAGAGAAGAGAGATGAGAGAGAAAAGAAAGAAAGAAGAAGGAGAGAGAAAGAGAGAAGGAGGAGGAGAGAGAGAAAGAGAGAGAGAGAGAGAGAGAGAGAGTCCATTTGTTACTATGAGTTAAGGGCGTAAATCGTTTAAACATCGGATTACCCGTTTCACATTGGCTCTATCTTTGCCTCTCTCTCTCTCTCTCTCTCTCTCTCTCTCTCTCTCTCTCTCTCTCTCTCTCTCTATCTCTAGCTATCTCTTTCTCTCTCAGTGCTTGCTCGCGTATTAAACGCGGGATTCCCGAGAGTCCAGAGAGAGAAAGAGAGAGAGAGAGCTAAGCTCACTGAGTATGGAATATGAGTAAGACTCTCTCTCTCTCTCTCTCTCTCTCTCTCTCCCCTCTTCATCGTCCTCTTTTTCTCTCTCGTTGCATGACTCTCGACCGCAACGAGAAGGAAGCGAACCGCGCCGGACGGCGAGAGAAGCCTCTCCACCGCGATTATCCTTAGAATTGCCCACTTTTAGGCGCAACGTATCTCGCATGCAACGAGCGTAAAGGTTTGCCGAGTGGTTGAATTTTCCTTCTTTTTTCTTTTTTTTTTTTAAACGTTTCTTTTTTCGACGTTCTAGCCCGACGATTAAAATTTGGTGTACCTTATTTATTTCGCGAGAACGAGATTTTCAAAATGTCGAGAAAAAAAAGTAAATCGTTACCAAAAAAAATAGAACGATAAACGATGTAATTTTCGAGACTTTCCAACGGCGAAATTACAATTTTTGCGAATAAAATAATGAAAAAAGAAAAAACGCAGCGTACAATTTCGTCGAGTTAATTAAAAACAGAAAAAGCATTCGATCGCAACGAAGACAATAAAAATCGATATCGCGAGTGATAAAACGCGACGTAGGGCACCGGAAATCCCTATATACGTAATAAATATATGGCGCGCAAGGGTATGGCGAGATCGATCGATTTGACTCGCACGCAATTCACGCGTTCGCCGCGGAGGTCTTTCTTCTCTTCTTTCTACATGCCGAAGCGTTCATTTATCTGTATATATCTATACGAGAGGAGACCTATATAGATTAATGTGTAAGTGTACAAGCGAGCAAAGAACCAAGAGTGAAAAGAGAGAGAGAGAGAGAGAGAGAGAGAGAGAGAGAGAAAGAGAGAGAGAAAAGGATGTAGCGATAGAAAGAAGGAAAAAGAAAAAAAAAGGGTGGGGAAGAGGAAAGAAAACGAGGTGGTCGTGGCCCGAATTTAAAACGCTTTGAAATATTGCACGGTGCGTATTACCTCGCGCCGCGGGAGGGGAGAGAGGAACTCGGGGCTGCGTGCGCAGCGCTTCTTCTCGATACACGCATGAACCTATATCTATATATATTCGAGTAGTATACAGATATACAGATATATATATATATATAGTGAAAGAGGATATCGAGCTAAAAGGGAGAAAGAAGTCTTGTTCTCTCGCACGTTCGGCCAAAACCGCGAAAGAAAAGAGAGACGGAGGAGAAAAGCGAGAAAGAGGGCGCGCGTGGAGCTGTGTGGCAGCTTCGTGCCTAGTGGAGTGGGGGTAGGCGAGTGGGACCGACGAGAGAGACAGCCAATGCTGATTGGCTTGGAAAAAAGGCGCCGGGGCGCATGCGCGAGTGCGAGCGAGCTAGCGAACTGCAACTGAACGAAATGCTCGCGAGAGAAGCTTCACGGTGATTTATGTCGACTCGCGTGAACGACGAGAGTACGAGAGAGAGAGAGAGAGAGAGAGAGAGAGAGACCAAAGTCTCTTAGAAACTCTCATTCTCTTTTTTCCCCCCCTGTATCTTTTTCTCGCTCTCGCGTGATATATATAAATATATATGTATACCTCGTTCGGTAACGAATGAAAGATAAAGCTGCAATTAACGAGATATTAATCTCTCCCCCTTTTTTTTAATATTTAATTTATCTCCGAATCGTGTGGTTTTTTTTCGATCGCGATAAATTTTTGAATTTTATTTCTCGCTTTGTTGTATTCCTAAAATATTTGTTGCGTTTTGTTTTATAAGAAGATTTTTCGTTTCGTTGTTTCAGGCGGTTTGAGCGCGACGGCGATCGTACGCGTGAAAATAACCGACGTTAATGACAATCGGCCGATATTCGAGCCGAGATATTACAACGTAACGCTGAGAAACGAAGCGACGGTTAATGAAGCGATCGTGAGGCTGCGAGCGAGCGATCTCGACGACGGTCTCTTCGGACAGGTAGCCTACCGGATATCCAGTGGCAACGAAGCCGGTATATTCCGGATGGACAAGAGCACCGGCGAGCTTCACGTCGCTAGGCCAAGTCTACTGTCGAGATCGTCTCTCTATCAGCTGAACGTGACGGCGAGCGATGCCGCCGGGCTCAAGAGCACCCACGACGCCGTGCTCAGGATAAACACGATAACCGCGACGAATCAGCGAAGGCTACCGAGCTGCGAGAGATCGAGATATCTCGTCACGGTCAAGGAAAATTTGATCGTCAATAGCGTTATCGGCACCGTCAAGGAAGCCAACGCACCTTCCAATTCTGGTAAGTCCTGTTTTTTTTTTATTCTTTATTTTTCATCGCAACATATTTTTTTCCTCGAGAAAAATGACAATTTTCGGATTAAATATTTTCCATTGAAAAACGAAAAGTTTAATATAATTAAAGACAATTTAATTGAAGATTAATCGTACGAAATTTCGACGAGAGATTCGGAGTTTGTTTTTCAAGGGATAAAATTTATTTAAGTAAGAGTGTAAAATATTCGATTTGATTTTTTCTGTCTAAGAATTGAAATAATTCGTCGAAATTGGCACGGAACGTTTATTTACGATCGCGTCGAATAAATTTTCGTCCCGGAGTAGGTTTGATCTCCGTGTTCTCTCTCGCCGGAGATTGAAATGTCTCGTCGAGGTTCGAATCGAATTATCGATAATACCCAGCCCCGGTCTCCCCCGAGCGACATGAATATTTCGCACGTGAATCACGATATCACTGTGTAGTTCGAACGATAGGTTTTCACTCTGTAACGATACAAAAAAAAGACAAGAAAACGAACAAAATTCGTTCGTCTAGGAAGCCGGCCGGTAAGAAAGACGGAATTTTTTTTTCTTTTCCAAACTCGACGTGATTTCTTCAGACGGGAATAATATTCTTCGGGATGGAAAACGTATTCCACGCGCGCGCTACCACGTTAGCATAGTCGCGTCACGACGCCGCGAAAAAGACGCGAGGAGAAAGACGTTGCGCAGGGAACGTGATATATAATATATACATATATATATATATACACACCCACACACACCCATATATATATATATACACGTATATATGTATATATATATATATATATGTGTGTGTGTAAGACGAACGCAACAAACGGAAACGAGAACGACGAAGGAGTCTTTACACTCTGACTTTTCTTTCTCTACGGAGTTGTACGTACGTACAACTCCGTAGTACCGTCCAGTTCCGAGATATTATACGTATATGCGATAGATACGTGCCTATGGGACATTCTCATTGAACGCGCGATAATTTATTTTTCCAAACTTCTCGAATCTTTCTCCATAATTTATGAGCGCGTGATAAGGCTCGAAATTGTTCTCAGTGAATTTTTTACAAATATTTCGCTTCACGAGTATTTGTAATTTGTTGTTGTTTTTAAACGAAAAAATAAAATAGTCGTAGGAAAAAATTGAGCTAATGTTGCGAAAAAATTACTTTTATTCGTTAAAACGATAAAGAAAAAAAGTTGGAAAATAAATTAGCGAAAGGATTTTTTCGACGAGTTATTTCGAGAAAGTAAAAGAAAAAAGAAGAAAAAGATCGTAGTCGAGCGCCTCGTACGAGTTCCTCTCGATGAAACTCCGCGATGCCAATGTAAATCACGCCGGTGAGACTCGCCTATCCGACCATTGAGAGTATTCGCTCACCCTCGGATCACGACCGCGCGCGAATATTCCAAATCTGATAAAAAAAAATTTCCGAAAACAAAAAATAAAACAAAAAATCCGTCTCCGTCGTACGTTTCGAGATCACGATATTATACCGCACGACCGAAAAACAAAAGAAACAAACAAAAACACGAAACGACGAAAAACAAAAACAAAACAAAAAAAGCAACAGAAATAATTATACAAAAATGTTGTCGGAAGCCGGCAAAGACGCGGGGCCAACTTGAAAAGCCCTTGGCAGGCCCTTCTTCGCCCAAGGGAGAATAGCATAGAAAACAAGAGGGAGAGGAAAGAGGATGAAAGAATCGAGAGGCGAAGAAGCAGAGAGAGAGAGAGAGAGAGCGGTTTGCGGAGAGAGGTATACCGCCACGTATATCCGTGTTTCCACACTGGCGGTACATCCGATGTAAGATACGGCGCGTCACGACCTCAGAGCCTGCGCTATATGTATTTTATACCCTCTGCCATCCTCTAAGCCGAGTGAGTGAAACAGAGAGAGAGAGAGAGAGAGAGAGAGAGAGAGAGAGTGAGAGAGACTTGAACGATCGAGAGCTGTACTGTGTGCAAAGTGCACTCGAACGTGTACCTATAGCCTCTCTCACTTTTTGCATATATATATATATATATATATATATATGCAAAAGTAAAAGAGGTGATATATATATATATATATATATACGTATTTATATATTTCTTTCTCTTTCTGTCGATGTATAGTAAAGCGAAGAAGGAGCACGACGCTGTTATACCCACACACACACACACACAATATAGTATTCAGAAAATAAAAAGAGGGGAAGAAGAAATGCTGTGCACGAACGGTAGTTTACACGCCGGGAGAGAACCGAGAAGATGTCTGATCCCTATGCGCTTTCACCCCTTCGCCCACCGCGCCCTTATATGCGCTCGCTTCATCTCCTATTGTACCCGAGCACTGTAAAGGAGGCTATAGTAATAGACGTGTGTACGATTTTCTCGTATTGTTTCGCGGAGGCGCCCGCATATTCAGCTTCGTTGCATATCCAATGCTTTCGAGAAGGGTGAGAGAGAGAAAGAGAGGGGGGGGGGATGAGAAGGTGGGATTTTTTATCGACCGAGTCCCTTGTTTGCATTACGTTTGTAATATTTTAGAATTCTTTCGATTCGTGAATGAGAAAACATGGAGAGAGAAAAGGGTGAACTGGTGAAAATTTTATTTCGTAAACAGAGAGAAGGAGAGAGAGAGAGAGAGAGAGAGGATTTTATTGCGTTAAATTTCTTCGAAATAAATAAAATACTTTCGGAATAAGTTTGTCTCCCGATCGTTACGAAATTTCTCCAAGATTTTATATACCACGTCGAGTTCTTATCGGAATATCGAAAATTCTTCGTGAAATAAAAGAAAAATAAAAAGAGGAAAAAAAAACAAGATTCTTATTTCACTTTCTTTCGTTCTTTCGTTCATTTTTTCTCCAACGCGCTCGATAAATATCAATAAAAAATCAATCCCCTCGTCGATATAATCGTTATGATATGTCTGACTCATCGAGCACCGACACGGTACACAACGTCGAACACACCGTGCTCGTATCTCTCTCTCTCTCTCTCTCTTTCTCTCTTACGCTTCATTTTTATTTCTCATTGCGTATGTACGAGGAGCGCGCGTCGGCGGAGATCTTAAACACTCTCGATCTTTATATATCCCTCGCCGAAAAGCTGTGCTCTCTTCCTCTCTCCTCTCTCCAGAGAGAGGAGAGAGAGAGAGAGAGAGAGAGGGCGTGCAATGTATCGATGCAAAACGCTCGCGAGAGAAAAGAGAGAGAGAGAGAGAGAGAGAGAGAGAAGGAACCTGTTCGCGCGAGTGCAGCGTGCTTTGGGAAAGATATCTCGGCCGCGAGAGATCTTCTTGCGGAATCAAAGGGAACGAGAGAGAGAGAGAAAGAGAGAGAGAGAGAGTGAGAGGAGAGGAGAGGAGAGAGTTTGGCACCCGCGTTCGTAATATTTGACACACGCGGAGCGCCGATCTGAGATTATCAGATTAAAGTCTCGATTGCGGCGTTCCGGAGAGCTCGCCCGGCACGCACGGAAACAGCCATCGGCGCTTTCTTTTCTACCTCTTCGATGTATTTTAAATATATATATATATATATGGTGTAACAGCTGTTTACTGTAATATTGGTACTTTGAATACTATAAGCTCCTACTGTTCGGTGGATTTCGATCGCTGAGATTTCAACGCTCGAAATTTACCGACCGACATTATCATTATTATCGTTCGGTTCCCACGCGCGTTAATAATAATAATCATTAATAGAATATATATATATATTTATTTTATATTCAAATTTCATCGAATTAGAATTTCCATAACTTTTATAATGAAATGAAAATTATTGATTTATTTATTTTTTCGAGAATATGTATTTATGTTAATTGACGACGGTTTTATTTAATCTTTAATTATTGCACAAAATTCGAAATGGCGAATGTATCGTAATTCTTCGTTCTTACGTAAATCATTTTTTCGAATAACACACGACGATGGGAAATAAAAAAATAAAAATAAAAATAGCCACGGTGTGGCGAAAAAGATGAATTCGCCCGAGAGGGAGAGAAATTCTCGTTTTATCTATATGTATACGATCGAAATGCTATCGACGCCAGGATCGATCGTTTCTCTCGTACATCTTTCGTCGTTGTCGTCGTTTTCGCGGTGATAAAGAATCGGCGAGTTTATTACTCGTCGTTGTATAAATCGCGATATCCCACTCTCTCTCTCTCTCTCTCTCTCTCTCTCTCTCTCTCTCTCTTTACGTACGTACGTATATTCCCCGGGTGAAAGTGTAGTAAAATCATCGACGATATGCGACAGACACGCGTGCATAAGCGCCGAAGTGAGATAAACGAGGAGTAAAAAAAAAACGTAAAAGAATAAACAAAAAAAAAAGATTCGAAGAAGAAAGAAGGAAAGTTAATCCCGGAAGACGCTTAAACTTCGTAAGAAACGAACGAAAAATGCATTAACGATGCGTAGGCGCTAAATATATGAGATTCGCACGCAGCCTCCGCTCATCCTCGCAATTTACCTCTCCCTCCGCCTTATTTCCGCGTTTCGAATTTTCTCTTCGTAGTTCACACAATTTAACACGCGTCTCATGGAATCTCGTAGTCTCCTCTTTACCTCATTCGTGTTCTTTACCTCGATCGTTATTTCAATTTTTATTCTTTTCTCTTACCTGGTAAAAGAGAAATTGTCAGAAGTAAAAAAAAAGTATACGACCCGTTGTGCGAGGCACGAGAAGTTTGGGGTTAGCCAAAAGTTTCCTGGCGAAAGATTCATATCTCGACGAGAGGGAAGACCGGAACGCGGCGTAGTGGTGGGGGTAGACCGCGCGAGGCCGAGGAGTGGGGGAGACGCGAGCCGCAGTCGCTCGCGAAACGTCGACGGGAACGGGCTCTCCCGATTCTCTCGAGCGCTTTCTCGCGCATGCGCACGGATAGTGTATGTGAACGGCGAAAGAAAAAGAAAGACGGAGTCGTGTACAAAGTTACGAAGGAGAGTGCATAGTCGCAAAAGGAAGAAAAAGGACTCTTCTCGAGCTTTGCTTATACATACAGATATATATGTATAAGTTAGTCGTTGAACCGATGCTCAACGTGAGCAAGAGGACGAAAGAGTTAGTATGAGAGAGAGAGAGAGAGAGAGAGAGAGACCGGCGGTCTCTTCGCACGAGGGCGCATAAATCGTCGCGAGTCGGATTCCGGGCAGCCGAACGCAAGCCGCCATTGTCCGGACCTTTTTCCCTCCCTCTCTGCCTCCGCCATTCCTCCATCGTCCTCCTCTCCTCCTGTTTTCCTCTCTTCGATCTCTCCATGCGCATGCATGCAACATATATACATATATATATATAATTCTACTCTACTCGAGTGAGAGCAAGTTTCTGCACTCTTTGCATACGCTTTAAATATCACCGCGCGCCGGTCCGCTTCTCGTCGGATTTTACTCTCGGCGAGAGAACGAATACAAAGGAAGCGCGCTCGGCGCTAGACGCGCGACGAGAGCTCCTCTCGCGGGAACGAGAGGGAACCGGAGCTGAGCGACTGGTTGCGCGCGAATACGACAATATTTGAGAAACAAATAAAATCTGATCTACAAGAGGAAAAAAATTATACAAAATTCTAGTTTTTCGTCACGTTGAAAAAGTTAATTTTTATCGAAAAATCGACCGAAATTAGTCAATACGACGAAATATATATTTTGTTTTATCGAAGAGGCGTGAATTCGATAATTGCAAGTTGTCATCAAAAAGATAAAGTGGAAATTTTGTTCCGAAAACAAAAACAAAAAAATGAAAAGAAAGTCGAGGATAAAGGAGATATTCGTTTAATTGAATGATTTCGTACGATTAAACGGTGAATCGACGTCGTTCGTTCGTTGCGTCCGGGGCCGAGGTGCGAAAACTCTTTAAAACGCGAATTATCAAAAGGACCCGCCCGCGCGTCCGCTCATTGCCGATGCAAGCGGCAGCGAGAATGAGCGCCATTCCGCATATATATGTATATACCACACACGATACTATCTCGGATCTCTAACCTGCGGTTGTTGCTGCCGTTTAGCTCTGCATCGCTGCCGGCCAACAGAATAAGGAGAGAGAAAAGGAGAACGAGAGAAAGAGAGAGAGAGAGAGAGAGATAAGAACGCGCGCGAGACGGTAGCAGAATCTCGAGAGCGAAGAGAGAGAGAGAAAGAGCGAAGAACGAGAGAGAGAGAGAGAGAAAGAGAGAGAGAGAGAGAGAGAGAGAGAGAGAGAGAGAGAGACAGAGAGCGAAGAGAACGCGACAAATACCTTTCCTCCTTGGTGCACTTTCCGCGTGCTGCACCGCGCGCAGCCCTCGACTCGCTTTTGCATCCTCTCTTCGCAACCCGGTGAGCCTCTAATTGGCCACGGGATCCACCGGCGAACGATTCTTTAGCTCAGATTCCACTTTGAGAATTCGCCCGAGACCCGAGAGATGTGTACTCGACGAAAGCATCGCGTTTCCCTCTCATTATTGATTAACATCGTTTCGTACAAAGCTCGCCTCTTAATGCTCATAGCTCTCTTATATTTTTCTTACTTTAATTTTTTTTTTTCGTTTTTCATCAAATTATTCGTCCAATTTGAATTCTGTGGAAATTTAACATTTTTAAAATTGGATCGTTTTATAATTCTCATTTTTTTTTTGTTTGTTTAATTTGATCATTTCGTATCATTTCGTAAAAAGCTCGCCTCAATGCTCTTTTATACTTTTCTTACTTTGATTTTGTTTTTAATAAAATTATTCGTCTAATTTGAATTTTGTGAAAATTTAATATTTTGATGATTTGAAAATTTTTAATGTTTTTAAAGTAATTCGATTATTTTGTGCTAATTTATTTTTTACCGCGATATTAGGATTTTTTAATTTACGCGATGAAAAACGTGTTCACTAGGCGTCGTTGAAAATTTTTCGAGAGAATGAAAAACATTGGTAGATTATACGTTGTTCTCATTGGAATTCGATTTCGAACATACCGCACGCATGTTTATAATTTTTATCCACAAGAGCTACATTCTGCACTCGGTCGTTCACTGAACGTCCTGGACACCGAGCGAAGATCCTGCGACGAGAGACGCAATGTGTTCGCGATTACATCGTTCCCACGATTCCACACTGCGCCGACTTATTTTCATTCGCGCATCGTTCTCCCATTAATTTGTCGAAAATCATCGAAAATCGATTATACACTCTTTGTATAAAAATTTGAATTTTTCGTTTTTCATTTGCTTTTTCTCAAATATTTTTCACATATTGTGTAATTATCCTGCAACGATCAAAGTCGATCAATTCAAAATTTTCCCATTAAAACTTACAAAATTATCTACTCTGACTCTACTGACCTAGTTTCGTACGACAAACGTAAACAAGATCGACCCTGTCGTCATCCTCGCCCTTTTCTCCCTTTAATTATATCACACCCCGCAATATAAACAAAAACAAAAACAAGCTAAACAAATTTGTCGACTTCCCAGATCGTTCGTCGTCCCGATGATCGCAATTTCAAATAATAAAAATCCATAATCGAAAAAAATCGAGAAAAATTTTCCATTCTGTTTTAAAAAAATTCATATCGATTTTATAATTAACCTCGGGACAAAATAATTCTAAATATATACAAGAAATCTGTTACCTCGCCGATTTCACCTGGAACGTCCTATATACGTAACACATGCGTCATTCTTTGTTCCAACGTGAATTATAAAGATGCGAAAATTTCGTGGTCGCGCTCCTTCAAGGTAAGGAGAGAATCACGAAGCGCACGCTGCCGCAATAACGTTCGTGGCGAATCTCCCGGAGTCCCCGACTCACAGACTTCTGCCGCTCGCTCGCGCGCGTTTCTCGCTTCGCCGAGAGACCACGCGACGCGACTAAAGGTAAAGAAGAAAGAGTAAGAGGCAAGAGAAAAGTAAAGGACGAAAGAAGAAGAAGAAGAAGAAGAAGAAGACGAAGAAGAAGAATAAGAGATCCGCGAGAAGATAGGGAAAAGAGTCGCGCGGTCGTCCCGCGACCCACAGGGAGACTCTCCCTCTCGCTGTACAGCTCGCTTTTACTAACTCACGTACCTACTAGAGAAGGAAGGTCCTTCTCCGCCTCGGTTTCTCCCTGTCCTTTTCTCCATACGATATCTCTACTTTATAATCTTTAGAACTTTCGTTCTCGGTCTCGGAATCAGCGAAAGAAGACTAAAAAAAAAACAAAGAAAAGACAAACAAAAAAACGAGCGACGAGGAGACGAAGAAAGAGAGAGAGAGAGAGAGAGAGAGATAGAGAGAGAAATGGTACATAGCTTATATATGCGCGGCATGGTTCGCGCGTGCGCGTTAAGCGTCTCGCGATAAGTGAGGTCTCTTTTATACCAAAGACGTATAACTATTCGCGATGAGACGAGAGCGCGGTCATCCTGGTTCACCTCGCGGAACGAGCTTTCGAGCGAAAACCTAAACGTCGCCCGTAAAATGAAACTGCGCGTGAATAAAACAATAAAGGCGCTTAAGTGAACTCAAACGCGTTTTCGAAGAAACTCGTCGAAAAACAATTCGTCCCCGAACGAGCGCGATTAAAAATGCATTCAAACAAAGCCAAATCCTTTCGAGGAAACTTGCCGTAAACGAGAATTCGAAAGAATCGTATAAAAAATTGACCAAAATTTGTAAAAACAAATGTCTCTTAAAAATAAAAAAAAAACATTCACAAAATTTACAAAAAACCGAAATCTCTCTCTACAGTCCGAAATCATTTGGAAAAGTTTCATTGATTTTTAGCATTGAAATTCGTAAAAGAGCAATGAAAAAATACACAAAATAAAAAAAATATCGTTTGCACTCCGCAGAGTTCTCTCTCTCGCCTCGAGGGAACGAACCGAGAAGAGATCGGGACATATATGCAAAATCTCGAAAGAAACTCGCGGGATCCGCGCGTTATCTTTCTCTCTCTCTCTCTCTCTCTCTCTCTCTCTGTCTCATCCCTCGTTCCTCAGGCCATATGATAATCCCAGCAGCGAGCACCTTGCACACACGTGAGCTCGCTAAATATATACATATATATACACACACACACATATATATATATATATATACGAACGATAGTGTCGATGGCTGCCGGTTGGTACGCGAGAATAGTCGCGAAGAGGAGAGTCCGAGTCGCATCACAGGTTGAGAAAAAACGCGCGGTGCGCGCTCACCCAACGATATCCCTCTCTATATCATTTTCGACGTCGGCTGTTTATTGCCGGATGCAAATCGCTACTCGCGACCTCGTGGCCACAGCCCGGGCATCGAAAGAGAGAGAGAGAGAGAGAGAGAGAGAGAGAGAGAGAGAGAGAGAGAGAGAGAGGAAGCCCACGTTGCACCAACGGTGTGCAGCGCAGCGTCGATGCGATTCACTGGACGATGCACCGGTCTTCCTGCACACACAGAGCTTGGACTCTCTTGAAGCACACACGTCCTCTCTCGTGTCCTCATCTCTGACATTCTTCTTAAAAAAAGAGAGAAAAAAGCAACGCACGAGGAGAGAGAGACTCTCTTTCACGACCGTAGGTTTCACGGGACGTCGCGCGCGCTTCCTGCACCGTCCATACGATCTCTCTCAAGCTTTCTGCTTTTTCTTTTCTTATTTCCTTATCTTTTGTTTTTCGTTATCGAGCAAAATACGATCTTTCTCTCGCGATAAGAAAAAGAAAACGGAAAGACAATGAAAAAATACGCGTTGGATCGAACGCCGTTTAAATCTTATCGACAATTATGACGAATTCGCGTGCCAAGCGAGATTTCTCTCTCGAGTTGTAAAAATCATAATTTATATTTAAAAAAAAATGTAACAATTCTATTTAATCTTTGATTTTTCTTTTAAAAACGACGAGGAAAAGATTTTTAATCAGAGGGGTAGAAAATCGAATGGAAATTCATGGAGGGTCGAAGTTTGTCCCAGAGTCAGGGAGGTCTACGAGCGAATGGGATTTTCTATATATATATGTGTGTTGGCTGGCACGTGAAAAGGGAGAGTGAGAGGTGGAGAGAAGCCGGGGAGTTTAACATGCTTGGAATTCGTAGATGATCGTAAGATAGATACAGCAGCAGCAACGGCGTGCAATGCGCCCTCTATCTCTCGCCATCCCCCACTTCTCTCTCTCTCTCTCTCTCTTTTCACCCCCGTCTTGCAACCATCCGAGACTACTTTTGCCTTGGCTTACCTCGCGTATATAATATTATGTCTTGTATCGACTGTATATAAGATATCTTCGACTATCGTCTGTATATGTTGTATATGTGTATATATGTGTGTATATGTGTATATATGTGTATATATGGGTATATATGTGTATATATGGGTATATATGTGTATATATGTTTATATATGTGTATATATGGGTATATATGTGTATATATGGGTTTATATGTATATATATGGGTATATATGTGTTTATGTGTATATATGTGTATATATGTGTATATATGTGTATATATGTGTGTATACGTTGGTAGAAAACGTACGATACGCTTTTCTTAGTTGTATACGGACACGTATATCCTCTTTTCTATAGGAGCTTCGTTGCTCGTTCTTACGAAGCCTCTATATGGTGTGCTCGATGATCTATCGACAGATGGATAGAGAGACTCGGATAGTCACGAGAGTACGTATCTCTCTCTTTACCGATTCATCGTATACCTGTGTCTGGAATTTTATAGATGCGCGATAAAAGTCGGGGAATACGGCACGGGGCGGTCGATTGCTAATGTGGAACGAAGATTTTTGTTTTCATAAAAATTCCAATCTTTTGTTTTTGCTTTGATGAAAGCAAAATTTTGTTCGATAATAACTGTAAAAAATTGTTGCATGGTCGATCGTTTTCTGGAGATTAGGAATATTCACGTTTTTTTTTTTGCAGATTTTTCGATCGAGAAATGGAAAATAGACGAAGTTATTCGTCCTTCCATGAAAAATTTTCGATTCTCCCAAAACATCCGACAAAAACAAAAACTTCGACGATTTCGACGAAAGCTCAAAACGTTTTTTTGTTTTTTCATATTATCCAAAATAACTTAAAAACTCTCTTTTTCCTGCGAAGTTGAAAATTGTTCACTCTCTCAAAAATCACTGTCACAAATTCCAAAAAAAACATGTTTCGCTATTTGATTAAGAAAAAAACTTCACGGTATGGTCGAACCCTTATGCAAATCAGTTTTCTACCAAAAAATTTCGTCCCAGCTGTACACACAAACACACACATATATATATATATATGTGTATATACATAAAGTAAGTGAGGAACGAAGGGACGAACCCACGTGAGCGACAGCGTTCCTTTATGCCACGGGGGCACACACGACCGTCGCTTCTTCCTCGCATTCGTCGCGTCGCTTGACGCTTCCGACTTCTCTGTCCTCGACTAATCGTCGTTATTTAATTACACGATCGTTTTTTTGCACCAAAGCCCACGGACCTTCCTATACATATGCCCATATACACATATACTTATGTATAATTGGTATATTGTATAACGTACCATATAGTCGGATCAAGAATGTTCTCTTCCCTCCCTACACAGATATGCACACATACACAAATACACACACATATATATATATGTATATATATATATATATATATGTTTGTATATGTATATATATATATATAAGTGTATGTTGAAAATACTATATGCTCCATTACAGCAGACTCGATTATGGTTCTCCGGGCATGCCCGTGTAGTATTTACGGACTCGGAGCGCCAAAGCCAACAACTACGCGACGATTATAGGGTATCTCGCGAATCTTTGTAATCGTTGAAGGTATGTGTGTATATGTGTGTGTGTTAGTGTGTGCACACTCTCAACACTTAGGTATACATGGAGGCACGCACGTGCTTTCTCTATCGTTCGTTCTTAAATCTTCGTCGTAAACTCGGCTTAACACTGTTTTCCGCAACGAGATTATAACCGCTTGGTATTTATGAAAAATACACATGTATATATATATATATATATATATATATATATATATATATATATATATATATATATATATATATACATACACCCTATATATATATAGTGTGTATGTGTATTTTTCTCCGCTTGATCGGACGCTATCTATGTTATTCGATCGTTTTTTTTAATATTTTTTATTCGTTGTCTTTTTTTGTGTGTGTGTTTTTTCCTTCATGGGAGAGAGGCAATATTCCAATCAATTATGAGAATAGCATACTTATGTAAATGAATGCTTTCGCGATTCAAAAATAAATATATATATATTTGAATTTCGAGAGAGAGAGAGAGAGAGAGAGAGAGAGAAATTGTTCTTTCTGATTCTTCTTTAACGGTTTTTGTTTGTTTTTTTTTTCATTCCTTTTTCTTCAAACGATCGATCGAAGCCTTTGCCGTCGCGGACGGGTTCGAGGCTAATCCTGATTTTTAGTAGAAACCCCGGCAACGGGGCCTCGTAACTCGACGATTTATAAAACTCGCAGAGACGGGAGGGGGAGAAAGCGAGGATTCCTACATGAGGATTTCGAGACTTTGTCGCATCTCGTGGTGAACGAGTATTTTTTTTTGTTGTTTTTTCTTTTCGTTTTTTACTCCACTCTCTACGTTCGATCCTTGTCTCGAAATAAAAAACCTATTTATATATACAGAGTGATTCAGAATCGAAGGCATTCCGGAGATAAATGTAACGATCGTCGGTAATTCCAGTGGTAGAAAGTTTCGAGCACGTTGCATCCGGGGCAGCGGCGAACTGCCCCGGTGCTTTAACGAAGCCCGATACACGAAGCTAGACATTTTCTATCGGGCTCGTTGAGACGTTTTTTTTTAAATCTTTTTTTTTTTGTTCATTATCGAGAGAAGAAAAACAATTCGACCGCGATCGTAAATTGCGATCTGACGAAAGATTCCGTAATCGAGATTTCAACTCCAACCATCACTTTGAAACGTAATTTATGAAAAGAAAAAGAAAAATATAATTACAAAAGAATTCTAATCTTTTATCGATAGGGTGTTTTTTTTCAAATTATTCCTTTTCAACGATTTTCCCAAGTTTTCAAATGAATTTTGTGTTTTCGTGTCGAATGTGATTTTTTTTTAATGAAAGAATGAAAAAAAGAAGAAATAAAAAATGCAAAACGCTTCTTATCCGAAAAATTTGATGTCGTGTACTTCGAGACAAAACAATATTTTCGCGACACGACGCGTGGAGAGATTCTCGAGAATTTTTATGCTCCCGTTGATTCTTCGTTCGCAGAGTCGGACGGTATTTCACGCGTGGTAGGGGTAGTCTTCGTGACAGAAAATAAAACCTCGGAATTGACGAAAAACGAAATAAAGAGAAGGAGAAAAAAATATAAAAAAATATTGAGGCCACTCGCCGAATCGAGGGAAACTCTACGACGCACGTTGGTCCAGTAAGATTTATCGACTGATAGTCGAAAAAAAGAGCAATCGTCAAGATCGTCGACTCATTCCGTTTCTCTCGCGTTAGCGCGTCTCGTCGTGAAACAAAATGTTACAATGTACCGAATCGTCGACTGGCCCGTTCATTATCTCTCTCTCTCTCTGTCTTTCTCTATCTCTTTTTCTTCCACAACCCGTTCGAAGAATGATTTTATACGTTATTTATCGCGATATATGTGAATCGTAAAAAATAAAAAATAAATTAAAGAAGAACAAAAAATGATCGAGAAAACATTTTTGGCGAATTTCGATGCGCCAATATGAGAACGTTTCCTCGAATCGAAATTAAAATGGGGGGGATGCCTCGTATAATTTTTTGCTTTTTTTTTTGTTTTATCGTCGAACGAAAATTCGTGCGTATAAAAATCGTGATTTTTAAATAACCATGCTCTCCCTCCCCTCTCTCGAGCAATTATTTAATATGTCGTACCTCTAACATCTCGATAATAATAACGAAATTAAAATACAATAATTAATGAATATTCGATAACAAATATTATTATTATTATCGAATATTTATTAATTATTGTCTTTTAATTTCGTTATTATATTACCACCTCGATAATACTCGTAATAACGAAATTAAAATACAATAATTAATGAACATTCGATAACAAATATTATTATTATTATCGACTATTTATTAATTATTGTCTTTTAATTTCGTTATTATTATCAAGGTGTTGCACGCTCGTACGATATAGTAATATTGTGTATAACGTCGTTTCGTACCATCGCAATACATATGTGTAGGTATATGACGAGGAACTATGGTACTACTAGTACTACTATGGTTCGTCCGATCCCCGCATCATCTGCTCCTGCTGTTGCTGCTGCTGCAGGTTCCCAGTTCCCACCCAAACAGGTTTATACGCCGGTCAAAAAGAGAAGTTGCCTATACATACATATATATATCATATAGATATATCTCGAGTCGAGAGATCTATGAATACACGTATTCTCAGGGCATGCGCACGAGCTCACGTACGTACTATGCGCTACGTTCATTATACACACACATATATATATATATATATACGAAGCAAGAGGGTTATATTACACACAAGAACGCAGAATAAGAACTAAAATCCATTCGAATTATTAGATTGCTCGCGAGGATCGCGTTTTCGTATTCTTTTCTTTCGTTTTTTTTTTCTCATGCCCGTTTATTATTTTTATCATTGCTATTATTTCTCGCATTTAATTCAGGTTCAAAGAGAGAATTCTTCGACTCGTATCAACGCATACATACATATATATATATATATATATGTATATACGCGAGAGTATTAAAAAAAGCGAGTCGTGAATTACGAAGCGATCGAAAACCCCGATTCGTTTTTCGTTTTGCTGCATAATATCGTCAGTGTTTTTAACCAATGCTCGATTTTCATCTCTCTCTCTCTCTCTCTATCTCTTATTCCGTCTTTCCCTTTCTCCCTTTGTAAGAACGAACGATTTTTCGAATCGTCGCGAAATTTGCAAGCAATTTGTCTTCGTTACACCCACGTGGTCGCCCCCCGGGGGGACACATCGCGCGCTCTCTGTACGAGCACGCCGTCTCTCTTCCTCTCTCTCTCTCTCGTCTTCGCCTGACTGACCTTTCCTTCTCGCGCACATCGCTCACGTATATACATATTTATTTATATATATGTATATATAAAATTTTTATTTATTTTTTTTTCGATTTTATTCTTTGCTTTCACGCCGTCTCTCTCACTTCTCATACTCCGTGGCTTCACTTCGAGCCAGCACGGGATCGGTATTATAGTACATACCACGTGTATTTATATACACGTATATATCGAACTATATATATATATATGTGTGTGTGTATGTGTGTGACCAATACTCTCCGTGCATTTGCTGCTCCTGCTGCCCGCGCCGCAATTGTAATTTATTCGGTCGATAAATACTCTCGGCACCATCGAGAGACTCTTCACCTCTCTCTCTCTCTCTCCCCCCCCCCCTCTCCCTGAGGTTCGCGAGCTTGATAATCTCACGAGTAAATGAGTTAGTACACGATGTGTATGAGAAAGAGAGAGAGAGAGAGAGAAAAATGGCACAGGGAAGTACAGTCCGGACGAGTAGCAGGCATATTAATACATGGGAGGAGCAAAAGCTTCGCGCCCGATCGTTCCACCTTTCGTCTTCTCGATATTATACCCGGAGCAGTAGGTTATTACATGTACGAGAAAGAGAAAGAGAGAGAGAGTCTCGCTCTCGTATGATATTTTTTCCTATCGATCTTTCGAACCGGAATGATACTCCCCTATTTATGGCAATTTATACGTGTGTAGGGTATGGACACGCTTTTATACATCTACGTATGTATATAAAACCATATACATATATATATATATATATATATATATATATATATATATATATATACATATGTGCCTTCGTCGAGTGTCCGAGATCAAGGGATAAATACATTTCGCGAGAGTGGAGGAATAATCCGAACAAGTGTGTCATGTCGTATACCGAGAGCTTGTCGAGAAGAATGCAGGTTCTTTAGATATATATATATATATATATATATATATATATATATATAAGTATAGATTAATTTTCCGCTAGTCCTGCAGGTTATACAGAACGAGACGAGAAAAATCGTTTTTATTCGATTTGCATACTATTTCGTTCCTATCAAACAACATTTATTCCGTTCAAACCGCGATACGCTTGAATTAATCAAAATTATCTTCGATACATCGACGAACTGGCCAGCGAGTAATTGCATTTCTATCGTACAGACGTGCACGTCCGATCGTGAAAAGAAAAACGACGAAGTTATTTTTTCATCGATAAATGAAATTTCGATCAATCCAAATTTCGTTGTTCCAATAAAATTTGGTCCTATTAGAACGCGAATATTATATTTCGATACAATCTTCGCTAAATCGTCGATCGTCAATTTTCATTAAAAAAAAAGCAATAACAAGAATCATAAATAAAATACAAAATATTGAACATAAAGAAAATGAATAAAACGAAAATCTGAAAAGAATGAATAAATAAATTGAATTGAAATGTTAAAAAAAAATCACAAAAATGTCGAACGATGACGAAGAATGTACGAGAGAAAGTAATGTAACATCTGGGGATGATTGCGGTGCCCGAGTGTGCGTGCAAAAATAAGCGAATGGGAGAGGTCTTGGTACGTCTGAACGCAGTCCGGCGTGACTACTGCATGGACCTAACTCTGTATATCGGTCTGTCGCTAACGTGGTACAGCCACTGACCGAGAGAGAGAGAGAGAGAGAGAGAGACGAGGACAGGAGGAAAAGAGTATATAAATAGCAGTCTATAAATTATGCCGTCCACGTACTCGACCGAGTACCATCTTTAAGGGACTGGCCGAACAGCCGATGTCACCCGATGTCAGAGAAACGACTACGACGACGATGAGGACGAGGACGAGCAGCGAGGAGATCACGTTGAGAGAGAGAGAGAGAGAGAGAGAGAGAATTTTCTCTCTCTCTTTCATCGTCCCCGATAGTAGCGTGGAAACGAGAGAAACTTTACCCCATCACCCCCTGCTGCACCGGCTCCTTCCTTCTTACCATCTTAGTTATATCTACTTCCATGTAATTTATACATACATATATGTATATATGTATGTATATGCGTCTATGTATATATATATATAAACATGCGTACGCCTACTTGAATCGCGAGCTCGTAAAACACATTTTTATCCCTTAGCCATGGCATCGTTTACGGCTGATTAACGCAAATGGCCCAGTGATTGGCCACTTGAGATGGGAGCAACAAAAAAAACCATCTCATTTTCATTCCAGAGCCCATTATTACCGGTTAAGAAAAGTCATAACTGGAAATACCGCAACCAATTCCTCGTTTCAACGTCTTTAATCACGATTTTATCATTTGTTATTTTCATTCGTTTAGTAAACTTTAACTCTTTAATTAAATGATCTTACCTTTCTCTCACTCTCTCGCCCTTTTTTTTCTTCTTCTTCTTTAGGTTTCAACGACACATGATTAACCAGCGAAACGTCTTTCTATTAATGAAAAATATTCTCAAGCGTTAAACCGTGTGACGAGCATCGACGATGAATTTTATTCTCTTCTTGTAAGACAGAACGATACGTGGCCAATGACTGTGCCGTTTATTTCAAAGTCAAGGATATACTCGTAGAATGACGTACGAACGGAGAGAGTGAGAGAGAGAGATTCGTCAAGTTTTTGTCGCCGTTGTTGCCTGCCTAGACAGACGTATAAAAAAGAGCCAAGACTCGGGTATCCTTTTGCCTCCCTCCAGGAGGAAAGAAGATACTGCCGATGGTGCGGGGCCACGTATATAACGTACGAGGGCTGGCTTTTCACGACGTTACGTACACGTTCGGAAAAAGAGCTCGTTCGCGACTCGAATCACATATAGAAAACCGCATCGACAGCATCAACGACGACAGTTGCGTCGCACTACTCTCGTAAAATATTTACACACACATACACATATTTATATATGTATATATGTCTGCATATAGAAATATATATATATATATATATATATATATATAAAATATCGTATATCGAAAGGACAAGCCTAGATTCGAATGGCAATAAGACACTGTCAATAATATTCCAACCGAGAAAATATTGAAAGATAAATAATAGCTGAATTATACCGATTGTCCTTCTGCCCCTCCTCCTCTCGCTTCTTCCACCATCACCCCTTATTCTTCGTTATTATAAAATCATACCGGCCCGTTTATATTTTATTCCATCAAGGCTTAGGTTTGGCTAGTGAAAAATTCGATGATCGATGATGTTATAGATGTGGCGCGGCGTCGATGTAACATCGACATTTCGATCAGGAATATCGATTGCCTTCCTTGACCACTCGTGAACTCGATCGATCGAGAGCGCTCGAACGCGAATATACACGAGAGAAAAAAAAACAAATAAAAAATGACGTTGAATAGAAGAAAAACAAAATGGCGTTTTCGAAATCGCCCTCGTCGTTTAATATTTATCGTCGAAATGTTGATATTGACGATTGGAATTTCAACGGTTTTTTTTTGTTTCTTTACTTTTTACAGATAAACTCCTCGGCAGATTCTATTTGACTTCGCGAATATACACGAGAAAAAAACAAATAAAAAATGACGTTGAATAGAAGAAAAACAAAATGGCGTTTTCGAAATCGCTCTCGTCGTATAATATTTATCGTCGAAACGTTGATATTGACGATTGGAATTTCAACGGTTTTTTTTTGTTTCTTTACTTTTTACAGATAAACTCCCCGGCAGATTCTATTTGACTTCGCGAATATACACGAAAAAAAAACAAATAAAAAATGACGTTGAATAGAAGAAAAACAAAATGGCGTTTTCGAGATCGCCCTCGTCGTTTAATATCTATCGTCGAAACGTTGATATTGACGATTGGAATTTCAACGGTTTTTTTTGTTTCTTTACTTTTTACAAATAAACTCCCCGGCAGATTCTATTTGACTTCGCGAATATACACGAGAAAAAAAAAACAAATAAAAAATGAAGTTGAATAGAAGAAAAACAAAATGGCGTTTTCGAAATCGCCCTCGTCGTTTAATATTTATCGTCGAAACGTTGATATTGACGATTGGAATTTCAACGGTTTTTTTTGTTTCTTTACTTTTTACAGATAAACTCCCCGGCAGATTCTATTTGACTTCGGACGTCGCCGACTTTACCATGGATCCGATTACCGGTATGCTCAGGACTCGGGTGTCCCTCGACAGAGAACTTCGTGATAGCTACATTCTGAGCGTCGCGGTGCGCAACGGAATCTCCGTTGGTTACTGTCAGGTACGTTGGCTCTTACGAAAATTCCTCCTGTCGTCTCTATCGTGTTTCTTCAGTTTTTTGTTCTTTCTTTCTTTCATTCGATTTTTTTGTTTTTCTTTTTAGCTCGATCGCGTAGCGCGTTGTAACGATAATTCTGTCTTTTCTGTTTTTTACATTCAACGACGAGTATTTACATATTAGATTTTATTTTATATTACTCCCGATTTCTTTTTCATCGAAAAGCATTATAAAAACATGGTTCATTAAACTTCCAATTATTTCATTCTATCAAATATTTGTACAATTTCATGAAAAATATATTTCATATTTTTCTACATATTTCTCTCTACAATTCAACAATTAATTTCCCGAATTTCTCGAAGTGTTATTTTTAATTGTTTTCTTTAATCTCGAGGAATTTAATTCGTCAAAAATATTAAATTGTATTTTCTAAATATATAATTTGTTTATTCGTTTATCAAGGTGGAAGTGAAGGTCGAGGACGTGAACGACAATGCACCCTCGTTTCCAAATAGCAGCGTTCGCATATCCGTCCCAGAATCGCATCCGTTGCACTCGCCGCTTTACGTAGCGCACGCTACGGATCCGGACGAGAGCGGAGCGACCCCGATACGTTACGTACTTGTACAAAATAGCGCGGATTTGTTTGGAATCGACTCGCGTCTCGGCGAGGTATATCTCGCTCGTCGATTGGATTACGAGACTCAACAGAGGCACGGACTGATGATAAGCGCGCTCGACGCCGGTGGACTCACCGCGAATCTCAGTATTCGCGTCGAGGTACAGGACGTCAATGACAACCCCCCGGTGTTCGAGAGAAACGAGTATCACGTGGATATTACCGAAGGCGCCAGGCTCGATTCACAAGTGAGGATAGAAAAATAAAAATCTTCATTACACGCCCGTCAAACGAAGGATTTGTTTATCGACCTTCTTTCTCTCTCTAACTCTATCTCCACTCTTTCGCTCCCCCCTCCTGTCTCTCTAGATATATTCCTGCGTCTATAATCTACGGCGCATGCGCGTGACTTACGCGTATATGGGGCGTTTCGTGTCAACTCTTTTTTTGTTTCTTTATGAAATTGAAATTTGGGGAAATTGTCTTGTTGGATATTTGTTAAAGTAAAATTATTAATTTTGATTAATAAAATTCATTGAAAATGGAATTTAATTCGATATTGTTACGATTAATTTGACTTAATTATTGATATTTTAATGTATATTTATGGAAACTCGAGCGTTTATTCTTGACTCGAAAAATTGTTGTCTGTCGTCTTTAAATTCATATGGAACGAGGGAGAGACAGAGAGAGAGAGAGAGAGAGAGAAAAATAAAAAATAAACAATTGGTGCCTTATGGGTGTAGAAGATATCTCGCGAGGCTGCGTAGAGTTAACAACCTCTTTCCTCTTTACCTCATTCCCCGTTCTTTCCTCGTCGTCCTTCACTCCCGATGCCTATTCCCATCTGTCTTTGTCGCGCTGATCTTCTCGGATGCGTAATTTCATCCGGGACAACCAGGAAGAGAGGAGCATCGGCTCGCTTGTGAATCCTTCCAAGTTGTGCCCCGACGCTACGAGGGATTCGCGCCCATTCCTCTCTCTCTCTCTCTCTCTCTCTCTCTCTCTCTCTCTCTCTCTCTCTCTCTCTCTCTCTCTCTCTCTCTCTCTCTCTCTCTCTCTCTCTCTCTCTCTCTCTCTCTCTCTCTCTCTCTCTCTCTCTCTCTCTCTTTCTCTCTCTCTCTCTTTCCCTCTCGTTCTCCCTTGCTCGTAAACGTGCGTGTATAGCTATATAAATAACCCTCCGTATTGCATTCGCGCGTTCGTTCTTCTCTGGAGGCCGGTTGAGTAAAGAAAGAATACAAAAAAAATTGCGGCGAAGAAAAAAACGAAAAGAAAAGTAAAGAAAAAAAAATGAAAAGAAAAAAAAGAAGGAGAGTCGAGGAAAAGACGACGAATGTATACGCGTACGAGATCCGATCGCGCACCTTACTTCGATTCCGTTACCCATGCACCACCGGAGGCCTCTCTCGCCACTCGCAATAATACCGTTCATTCGTATCGTGTATGTTCAACGTAATATCGGTAGTTTCTTCCCGAGTTATACACCTACGGGCTTTTCTCTTATTTTGCTTTATCGATTCATAAACCACCCTGGTCATCGTTCTTTTTTTTCTACCTCTCTCTCTCTCTCTCTCTCTATCTCTATCTTTCTTTCTTTCTGTCTTTTCCGCGATTTATTAATTTATAGTCGATCTTATCGTTTCCACGAGAATATTCGCTCGATTCGAACGGATTCCCCCGATTTTTCGTTTTCTTCTCGTGAAAAAGAGAAACAAAATTCATCGCCAATTAAAATCCGCTGATTGCTTCCTCGTATCGTATTTTCTCTCTTCTCTTCTTTCAAAAACTGTTCGATCGAGAAACTAGTATGTCGAGATAAAGTGGATAATTTTGTTTTTATTTCTTTTTTTTGTTTGTAAAAACAACAAAATCTAATTAACAATTTTAATTCGTCTCTTTTGATCGAGATGCGAAAATTCACAAAAACAAATGAATTAAATAATTCAAATTTTCAAAATGAAACTAAATTAATTATTTTCCAACGCTGACTTTTGTCAAGAATTCATAATTATTTTTCAAATCTTAACGATGGTAAAATATAATTAATGTATTGCGTGAAAATCTAAAAAAAAAAAAACGTAAAAAGAATGGAAATTTCCACGAATTCTCGGAGCATTTTGAGTAATCCTCGGAGTCTTTTGGTAACACGCGTACGAGAAAGGTCGGTGGGCCGGAATGGGTTTCTGGCCCGAGATCTGTGATGCCCGGCAGTGTGTCACTCCATTAATACGGAATGACGGCCGGCCAAACGGGGCCTGTGGAGAAGTCCCGGGGCCTTTTCTCTCCATCTCTCCATCTCTCAACTCTCTTTCCCCCCCTCCTGTCTTTCTCTCCTGCGCCCTCGACGCGATTTTTTACCCGGCGTGAGCGTGGCAGATATCTCGGGACAGTGAGAATGTTTGGAATTGTTTGAAAACCTCTCGCACGCCCCAGTGGTAATGATCCTCTCTCTCTCTCTCTCTCTCTCTCTCTCTCTCTCTCTCTCTCTCTCTTTCATTTCTATCTTTCTCTCTCATCGTCTCTCTTTCACTCTCCTCCCCACCCTGCCGTCAAAAAGAGAGCGAGCATCCACGAACAGACTTACACAGAAGACACACAGACACACACGTATACGTCAGAGACACGTGAGACGCCGGGAGAACTTCTCTTTTTAATCCTCGTCACGTTATTATATTATACATAAGCATATATATATTTGTTTTCTTTTTTTTTCTTTTTCTTTTTTTTTTCTTTCTTTCTCGTGTATTATTTTTTTTCTTGCGCGAGGGAGGGGGAGGAAGGAGAGTATTGTTCGAAAAGGGACTAGACGGATTTCCAGTGCACGCGCCCTTCGACCGGTTTCGCTTACTCCCTTCTATCTTCTAGTTCAACCCCCGATAAACCTCCCTCCGAATTTTTCACCAATTCTCTTTCGTCTGAGAAAGAAAATTACTATTTTATTTAATGAAATTATACGTAAAAAGAAAATATCAAGTTTAGGGAAATTTTCATTGCGAAAATCAAAATTGAATATTCTCCATTAAAATTCGAAGGTCGATCGTATTTTCATTGAAAAAAAAGGCTCGACTCGATTCAAACGTTGTGAAACAAAAATAATTTTATAAACAAAATAAATCGTCGACTTTAATAAAAAGAAAAATCGAAATGTACTTTGTGTTTCGCAGGTTCTTCAAGTGACGGCGTTGGATCTCGACACCGGGAATAACGCCCGCCTGAGTTATCGTCTTCAAGGCTCGAAGACATTTCGCATAAGTCCGAACACAGGCTGGATCTATCTCGCTGAAACGCTCGATCGCGAGATCGTCGATCGTTACGCGCTGACTGTCCTCGCGACCGACAACGGCTCACCGGCTGCGACCGCGAGCGCCTCGGTTCTGGTTACGATATTCGACGAGAACGACAACACGCCGCGTTTCGACAAGGACTCGTACGCTTTCGAGCTCCTCGAGAATCTACCGTCTGGCACGTTGGTCGGACGCGTGAACGCGGACGATCCGGATATCGGCAAGAATTCGTTGCTTCGTTACTCGGTCGTTCAAGCAAACAGCAGTTTCGCCGTTGATCCCGACACAGGTGAGAGCGATGATGATGATGATGATGATGGAGGATTTATTATGCCTTAGCTAACTATGGGACAAATTTACAAAACAGTCCAGTGAAATAATTCAAAAAACTTATAATTCGTCGAGACAATCATTTTCGCTTGCGAAAATCGACAAGCTTCTATTTTGCCTCGGATGGAATGTGCAAGTCTAGTCATAAATAACTTCGGTTTGATTAGTGAGCGAGGGGAGAGAGAGAGTTTTTAAACCCTCGACCATTATAACAATTCCCGAAAGAGAAGGATAAATCGATCGAGAGATGATAAAAAGAAAGAAAGAAAAGGTAAAATAAAACAGAAAAATCGAAAGTTAGAGAAAAAAAAAACATTTTATTTTAGTTTCTTTCGAAGATTATTATAATGGCGAGCCTCTTAAACGTGTATATAGATTATAATGGAGGGAGGTTAAAAATGAGGGTGGGGGATCGAGGGGTAAAAAGCTCGCATGTGTTACGGGCGAGCGGTGAAGCTTCATGGGATAATCGAAGGTGGTACAAGTACGAGGAGAGCGTTTAAGATGCGAGGGAACGCGAGAGTGAAAGAGAGAGAGAGAGAAAGAGAGAGAGAGAGAACGGGTACACACCGGTGGCCGAGAGATGGCGCGCGCGGAAGTAATCTCGGAACGATTCGTCGCACGCGGATGAGCCCGGGCAATAATCCGATAGCCATTATATTCCACTGAGTGGCTCGCACTCTTATTCTTCCTCTTCTTCTTCTTCTTCTTCTCCTTCTTCTTCATCGTCTTCTTCTTCGTCTTCTTTCCTCATCTTCCACGTCTCCTTTTCGACCTCTTCGTCCTTTTCTCCTTCTTCGTACGCTATCCGCGGCACGAAGAGGAGGCGGAGTTTAACGACGCGACCGGAATTCGTTTTGAGACTTTCATACACGAATCTCCCTCGGCACGCACGCTCTACGTCTTACATACCTACATATATATGTATATACTTGCATTATGTATATATATATAGAGAGAGAGAGAGAGAAAGATAGATATATATGTAATGTACAAGATACGGGGTGTTACAAATGCGATACACGATGGCGTTTCGGGATCGATCAAAGAAACCGTCGCAAGATGGCGGCACCGAGGAGACTCGGCTCGCATAAAATAAAGTAATCGCTGTCGTCGTTCGTACGTCGGCATATGAGAATCGAGAATAATTTCCTTTCACGATTATTTCGGAACGGTATTAACGAGAGGGACGTGTAAACGTGCCGCGATAAATCGCAACGAAGGAAAGCAAATTAATTCGGTTGTTCGATATTCGAAACGTGGAAATAGCAATTTATCGAGATATATATATATATATTCCACGAGTTTATCCGAGGTGGGAGGAAAACGAGAGGGTAGGTTACGCGCGTGCGCGGTAGTAGTAGTAGTAGTACAGGACGCCACCGTGACGCGGCGTTAGTTTCGATTGGCACGCGTCAGAGATACGCTCGTTACCGCTCCCGGACGAATCGGATGGGCGAGACCTCCTACGGGCTTTTGCTTCGGTGTCGGAACGGATCAACGATCTTGACCTCGAGGATTTCGTCCGGAGACCTCCTCAACCTCATCAGAATGAAACGAACGCTCGGTAAAACGTAAATGAAAAAAACAACGAAAAAATACAGACGAGCGGGCAAAAAGAAGAAAACGGAAATAAAACAACAACAACAACAAAATTCCATATAAACGAGAACCCCATATGAAGAAGTTTCTAACGAATCCTGCGAGACAAAATGGGCGGTCGAAAGATCTTTTTTTTTCATTCGTTTTTTTTCATTTTTCATCAACCCTGTACCCGCATCCTCTCGCATCCGGCTGGTTATTGTTGTACGAGAGCTGAAAACTACAGAAGGTTGATACGATGCTTTTCTCTCTTCTATTGTGAAGAGCGAGAGAGAAAGAGAGATAGAGAGAGAGAGAGAAGAAAGAAAGAAAGAAAGAAGAGCTTGTACATTCCATGGCGTCGTTTCCGATGCTCCGTACGATTTCTACCGTGTACAATGTTATATATGTAACTATATGGACATACATTTATATATATACTCTTCATCTACCTTCTCACACATATATATATATATATATATATATATATATATATGTGAGAAGGTAGATGAAGAATCAAGAAGGCACGGCGCCTTTCCCGCAAGGCACGAGCGTGCCCGGAATCCTCTCGTTCGCCACTACCACCACAGGCTCTCTCGCCCGCTATCAGAATCAACTGTGTTGTACAGCACGCGTCTGATTATAACATACATTTCAATCGTACCGTATGAGCCAATCTCTATTCCTCGCGTGTTAACGCTATAAAGACGAGGTTTCGATATGGATTATACATTTATGATCGACCGTTTCACCTTTATTTCTACATGAAACGTAACCTCAAGGAATTTTTTTATCTTCTCCACGTTCTCGTTATCGAAACAAAAAATCAAAACAATTAAACAACAATATTATACAATTATTTTCGCAAACAAATAATTCTTTTATACGATAAATTAAACTTTGATTAGTCGATAATTAACGTACGTGGTTTTTTTTCGTGAAAAATCGTTTATTTGCTCGCTTTATTTCGTCCCGAGGAAAAAGAAGAAGGAATTGTTTTTTTTCTGTTTTTAGAGAGACGCTGGTCCTTTTTTTTTTGCTTTTTTTCGAACGATGCAGGTACCGCGATGAATGTTGTTTGTTTTTTTTCGTTTCATCCCCGAAGCCGAAAGCCGATATGCTCTTGGGTCGTGCGCGCGGGGCCTTGCCCAAATATTGGTTGAGAGAACGAAGTGAGAGAGAATGGACCGAGGGCTTGTAGAGTGTATATTATATATATATATATATATATATATATATATATAAGTATAGGAGGCGATGACTACACGAGAAATGCATTAGCACGCGCTCTACTACACTTTTTATTGTCCTTAGCGTGGTTCGTTTTGGCCAAGAACCTCACGACTGTCGATTTTCTCTCCTCTCGTTCAACCTCTGAGATTTCGTGCGACAAAACGAATTCTCTCATAGAGACTCGCTTATAAACGAAACTCTCTCTCTCTCTCTCTCTCTCTCTCGTATTCTCTTTGGTATTTTGCATATACACCGTTGCCTAATGTTTTTATACGATTTTTTTATTTTTTGTTTTGTTTTCTTTTTCTCGTTTGAAAAAAAATAAATAAAAAACAGGCGAGATCACAACTCGAGAACCGCTGGATCGTGAGACGAGGGGCTTGCACGAGTTGGTACTCGAAGCACGCGATCAGGGAACACCATCGAGGGCTGCCAGAGTTCCTCTCAAAGTCACGGTACTCGACGTCAACGACAATTCGCCGGAAATCGTCGATCCTCAGGGCGACGTTGTCAGCGTCAGGGAGGAACAACCTTCTGGCACCGAAGTCGCGAGGGTGAGAGCCCTCGACATCGATCTTGGCGATAATGCAACCATCACGTACACCATTTTGAAAGGTTCGAGAAATATTTTTTTTTAATTTCGATTATTTCACATTTCTCTCTGTTTATTTTTTTTTTTTACGTCGATTTTTATTCGTTCGTCAATTTTTCGAACGTCTTCAATTTTTTTTCTTTTTTAATCTTTTAAGGGGATGAATTTTTACCGATTTTTTATTTTATTTTATTTTATTTTATTTTATTTTATTTTAATTCGCGACTCTTGTTTTAATTTCAGATCGAGATTCTGATGGTCACAATGTATTTACGATCGATCCGGTGACCGGTATGATAAGAACGAAATCGGTACTGGACCACGAGGAGCGAAACGTCTACAGAGTTTCCGTACAGGCGAGCGACGCTGGCCGACCACCACGACACAGCGTTCGTACCCTTCGCGTCGAAGTTTTGGCCCTCGCCGATAATCGACCTACGTTTTCGAGCAGCAGTCTCACCTTCAACGTACGTTCGACGTCGATATTTCATTTCAATCAAATTTTTAAAAAATGACAAATTAATTAAAAAAAATAACTTTTCAAAAATAATTTTCTTAGTTGTAACGAAAATGAAAATATTAAGTTTTCTTTTTATCAATATTTATGTAATTTTCCATAAATATTCACTTTTATAAATATTTGTATAATTTTCAATAAATATTTTATTTACAATTTTACAAAATAACACTAAAACAAAAGTCAACCGTCAATAAATTTAATATTTCTCTTTTATTTTTCGATCTCGTAGGTTCGAGAGGACGCGAGTATCGGCGAACCGGTAGGTTCGGTTTCCGGTGCGGGACCAGCCGGTCGCGTGGCCTTCACCCTCAACTCGCTGACGCCTCTGGCACAATTCGCTGCATTCGACGTTGATCGTGGCTCGGGCCAATTGGTCGTCGCACATTCGTTGGATCGTGAAAACGTGAGCGAGTATCATCTGGACATACGAGCGTTGGACACAACCTCGATCGGTAATCCTCAGAGTATCGCGGTTTCGGTGAAAATCGTGATCGAGGACGCGAACGACAACGCGCCAAGTTGGCCACAAGATCCAATGACGATACGCGTCAGCGAGGAAGCTGTGATCGGTTCGACGATTTATAATCTGACCGCGAGCGATCGAGACAACGGACCTAACGGCGATCTTACGTACGATCTCGTCTCGGAATTTCCGGCAACCGGAAGTTTCGCCGTCGATTCACTCACCGGCGCTCTCACTCTCGCGAGATCTCTCGATCGCGAGGAACGCGGTGATTACACACTGATACTGAGAGCTTCCGATTGTGCGCCGATTTCCGAGAGACTCGACGCCACCGTCACCGCAAGAATCGTTGTTCTCGATCAAAATGACAACGATCCGGTCTTCGTTTCTCCGGAAAATACGAGAATGCCAGCAACCTCGGATCTTACACCAGGTACGACGATTTTACAAGGGTTTTTTTTAAACGACACTAAACTTTGCTCTCAAGTTTTATCTTCGTCGTCGTAACGATATTTTTTTTGGAAGAGCTACGAAGACTTTTAATAAATCGTTTAATTTTCAAATTATCAGATTTCAAATGTAGTGATTTTTATTTTTATTATTTTATTATTCAAGAAATCAGAATTTTTACATTTTTAAATTATTCAAGTCTAATTTTGATTATTTTTGTGATCGTGTAATTAGAATTTTTGTTATTTTAGTAATTTTTGAATTTCAATTGTTGCAATTTACAATTTGTAATTATTCCAATTTCCTATCGTTTAGATTCTTCCTATTTTTTTTGTCAATTTTCCAATTTTTCTAAATTTTTGCGAATTTCGTTGTTTCAGGCTCGACGATAGTGAGAGTAATAGCCGTTGACAGAGACGCGGGTGACAACGGTCGCGTCTCTTACGTGATAACGGCGGGTAACGAGGAGGGAAGATTCTCGGTCGGTTACGATTCGGGAATCGTAACGTTGATGAAGCCGATCGTAAGAGACGCTGAGATCGAGATAACAGCGAACGATCACGGAAGTCCGGCGCGTCGGGCGACGCTCAATCTCACCCTGATAATGGCGATTGGACACACGAGCGGACCTCCCCGTCTGTTGCTACCATCGCCGGTAGCCAGAGTATCCGAGAATCTCGAGGTTGGAAATACCGTTCTCGACATCGCCGGACCGGCTATCAACGGCGAGCAAGGTTTGTATTACCGAGAGACATCGAAATAATTAATCGTCGATGTATTGCAAAAATCATAAAAAAGAAAAAAGGAAAAAAAAATAATGGAAAAATTCATTCGCGGAAATTGTTGGCTCGAACACGTCGCGATAAATGTAAAGACGGTTCTCCATATTATAGTAACCGTGTATATATATATATATATATATATATACGGGAATATAGTAATATGGTGAATGGCGTCTCGAAGGACGTCTCTGCGAAAGAGCATCCGGGAGGCTACCGGGTGAAAAGCAGGTAGAGGTGTATTACTACTGATGCTATGAAAAACAAGAAGAAGAAGAAGAAGAAGAAGATGAAGAGGAGGACGAAGAAGGAGTAAGAAGAAGAAGAAGAAGAAGAAGAAGACGAGTAGAGGGATTTCGAACAATGGCCGCGTATATCATCGTGCCGGCAGCAGCGAGTCTCTCCTCTCTGCCGGTCTCCCGAGTGGACTCTACGCATAGGCAAATCACCGCTCTACCCCGAACGTCCTCGGTGTGTATGCGTGTCAAACCCAGCGAGCGGTAGCAAAATACCAGTACTGGACGCACGCACGAGACGGTAGAACGCGTTCCTCTCCTGCATTAAGCAGAACAGAAATCCTCTCCTCTTTCTCCCTGCTTTTCTTTCGAACGCTTTGTCCAAGTCCGCCTAAAAAAAGAAAATAAGAGAACCAGAGAAAAAACTACTTCAACGACAGGCTAAACGACGTTGCCTCGGAATTTGAGAATCGAATGCGTTTAATGCGACGCGCGGACGGGAGAAGGAAATATGACTCTCGAACCTTGGAGACCGGAGATGCTTCGAAAGTTGAATTTTTCCATCAATTTTTGTTTTTTTACTGAAATTTAGAATATCTCAGAATTTCATGGAATTTTTAGAAAATTATGAAATTTTTTAGAAAATTATGACCTTTTTTTAGAAAATTATGATTTTTTTTAGAAAATTATGGAATTTTTTAGAAAATTATGGAATTTTTTAGAAAATTATGAAATTTTTTAGAAAATTATGAAATTTTTTAGAAAATTATGAAAATTTATAAAATTTGCGGTAGTTTATGAAACGTTTCATGGTTTTTTTCAGCTAACGTGAGCTTTCACATCCCCGGTGGTTCGGCGGCGGATAAATTCGGCGTTTCCAACACCGGCGTTCTCTATCTCCGCGAATCCCTCGATCGTGAAAAGATGTCTCGTTTCGACGTACCGATATTGGCAAAATCGAACAAACTTCTCGACCTCACGACCGTCGAGGTGATCGTCGTCGACGAGAACGACAATACACCGGAATTCAGGCCAGGTTCTTGTTACACCCTGGCCGTTCCCGAGAACGAGGACTCCGCCGTGATTCACACGATCGCAGCTGTCGACGCCGATGAGGGAAAAAACGGAGAATTGATCTACAGTATCGTCGGTAAGTTTCCCTCAAAATTATTTCTAAAATACCGTCGTTTGAAATTATTTCGAAAAAAAATTGGAACATTTTTGAACAATTTTAATAACAAAAAAATACAAATAATAATTTTTATGATACCAATTTTCTTTTTTCTGCTTTCATCTAATTTCCTAAATTTATCGTATTTTTCCTCAGCCGGCAACGCAGGCGGAAATTTCAAGCTGGATCCAACCACCGGTGTTCTGTCAGCCTCGAGTCTCGATCGTGAAACGATTCCTAAGTACGTTCTAACGATATCGGCAAAAGACAAAGGACGTCCGAGCCTGGAAGCTCGTTGTAACATCACCGTGATCGTTCTCGACGTGAACGACAATTCGCCGTCATTCGCGATCGGTCAATACTCGAATTCTCGTCAACATCCAAACAGAGGTGTACAGTCTCAGGATTATGGAAATTTCGGTCATCAGCCAACGTTCAATCAATACGGATCGTCGATCTATCCACCGAATCATTTGCCTGGAAAATATATGGCGAGCGTGTCCGAGGATGTTCCATCGGATTCGTCGATAATGACGGTCAGAGCAACGGATCCGGATCAGGGCGCGAACGGAAAGATAACTTATTCCGTGGCCGAGGAGACAACCTGGCTGTTCAGGGTCGATAATCTAACGGGAGTCATCACGACCGCCGGGTAGGAAAATACATTCCTTTATTTTTATCGAAATTATAAAAATAAAAAATAAGGAAGAACAAAACTTTGTTTCCTCCTACATTTTTTGTCTTAATCTCTAAATTGCCTCTGGGAGCAACTCGCTAATTTTTGTGATTTAATAACGTAAGTAAGAAAAAAGAAAAGAAAATCATAAAAGTTTCGAGCTCCTGCTTCCTCTATTAGGAAGAAACGTCTTAATATATTTTTTTGTATTATTATTATTTGTTTACTAATCTCTTTATTTATTTTCACCTCTTCCTTTCCAACCTTCGTAGACGTTCCACATACAGGGTGAATATTTTCTTCGTTCGCTGCCGTCGAAAGAGTCTCTCGAGACGTCGGCTAATTTCATCCGGGCGTTAATTGCACCCGCGACTTTTATTGCTCGTACGATTAGAATCAGGGAGGAATATTATTGTGGAAAGCACGGCATGGCGGAGTGTCGGAAGGTCGGAGGGAAGGAGGGTGATACGAGGTCGTAAAATAGAAGGATGAAAGGACAGCGAGGGCGATTGAGCTCCAAGTGCAATGGGAACCAAGAGAGACAGAGAAAGAGAGAGTGAGAGTGAGCGAGAAAAAAGAGAGAGACAGTCGTAAAATTATAAAGCCTTCTCCTTCTCGCAGGCTTGCCCTCGGTCTCTATCTCGAAGAGTTTCCTGGCACGACGAGCTCCTCGCTCGATTAGACGATCTCGTATGCATTGCACATTGCTTTTGCACAAACACACACACACAAATAGACACACACAGAGACACATGCAGAAAGTCCAAGAGTGGTATTTTCATTCTCGCGATTCCGCACGCAATAAAGCCCCGATGTGTGTGCATTCGCCGTGAGAGGAAAGAAGGAAAAGAGACGAGACAGAAAACTGGCGGTGGTAGATACGTGTCTGCTGCGTTTGAGCTCGAAGAGTTGCACACGATGAAAGAGAAGCGAAATAAGAAAAAAGAAAAAGAAAGAAGATAAAAAAGGGCGAAGTGAGTCGTTGACCGAGAAAAAGAGAATCGACCTACACCGCCGAGTGGTTCTTCGGCTTCCGGCCAAGGTCGACAATGTTGCCTCGGTATCGGCGAGATCATAATTAATTAGACGAAAAATAAATTCTACCCGTCTC
Organism: Netelia virgata; assembly: GCA_951802705.1. Taxonomy (NCBI): domain Eukaryota; kingdom Metazoa; phylum Arthropoda; class Insecta; order Hymenoptera; family Ichneumonidae; genus Netelia; species Netelia virgata. Next base: position 6,312,340 of record OX637864.1, on the reverse strand, counting down.
CACCGAGTTTCCACAGATGCCGCGAATAACGATCCACGGCCAATCTCGACGAATGCCATAAGTAGGGAGATCGAGAGCGGGATAGCGAAACCTCGTCGACGAGGAATCATTCGGTAAAGACAGAATGTCCTGAGGGGAATAAGAAAAAGTAAGAAAACAAAAAAAAACAGTAAAACCGCAATTTTAATGACTCCCGGGACGAGGATTATTTTGCATCGGGGGAATTTGCGTTCACGGACGAGAACTCGAACTGATTTCTTTTATTTACAACGAAATCCGGCTTTGGTGGAAAAAAATGGGCGGATTTGCTTGAAATAATTAATTCAGGAACGACGAGACTTTGAGGATTTTGAAATTAGTCGTGTAAGAAGCTCGAACGGCTCGAGGGAACTGGTCGATAAATTTTCCAAAGTAGCCAACGAGTTTGCGAGGATTTTAAAAAGATGGATACGTTTGACAAAAGAGCAAACAAACAAACAAAAAACAAAGAATCACGTTTTATTCGCTATTTTTACATCGACGTAAATTTTTTTATAATTTTCACTATTTCTCTGAAATTCTCGAATCGTTAGGAAAACCAATAAATCTCTCTTTAAATCGAAAACAAAAATTCAAACTCGAAGCACTTTTCTTTTTCATCCATCAAACTTTTTCATCCCCCGCATCGACGCCCGGGCGTACAGAAGACAGCGCGTCCCACCACCAAGCTAAATAGAAAGAAAGCGAAATAAGGAAGAAAAAAGAACAAAAATGTTGAAGAAAAAGAAGAAAAAAACGGCTTTAGCGGTGCGTTCAGGACAGCCGTGTGTCATTTCACCGGGACAACACGTGCTGGCATTTCAATGCATTATTTCAGCCGGCAAAAAGCCTGATATGCAAAACCGTCCCTGGAACGGTTGGGGCAAGAGCGAGCCCGTTTCTCGCGAAACACGCACCGGCCTCTGTGTTCGCTGAACCGGAGGCCACCGCGAGCGCAACAAACATTTTCTCTCCTCCCTCTCATGGGCTTTCGCCTCTTTCTCATTCTTGTTTGTTCCCTCTTTACCTCCGCATACCATCTAATGCCGCCTGGTCGCAAAGTATTAACTGGATCTCCCGCGGTCCATACCACACGACAAACGCGACTATTTCACATATTATAGAGACCCGCGAAACAATCCTCGGGAGATATATACCCCTTCGAAATAAATCAAGAATCTCCTCGTTCTTCTTGACTCGAGACGCTTAAAAATAAAAGGAGATAGGAACGAACTTTGCAAATTGAAACTTACACCCTCGCTATATATTTTTCGTTTACATTCTCGCAACTTTGTTTTTTTTTTGTTTTTTTTTAAATGACTATTTTTTTAATGAAAATATTTTATTTCGCATCAGCTGGAAAACGTGGTTTCGAGACCCGCGAGATATATACCCTTTAGAAATAAATCAAGAATCTCCTTGTTCTTCTTGACTCGAGATGCTTAAAAATAAAAGGAGAGAGGAATGAACTTTGCAAATTGAAACTTGCACCCTTGGTTTTTTTTTACATTCTCGCAGCTTTGTTTTTTGTTTTAGTTTCTTTTTTAATTACTATTTCTTGAATGAAAATATTTTATTTCTCGTTAGTTCAAAAGACGTGGTTTCGAGAAAAAATTATTTTATTTTATTTTATTTTTAAATGGAAAAGGGACATTTTTCAATTTTTTTGGAAAATCAGATTATTAATTAAAACGAGTCTATTATATCAACATTATTTTATATTAATAAAAGAGACTTTATAAAATCCTACGTCAAGCTTACAAAATGTCGAAAGTGTCATTTCTTTACTCCGTGGTCAGCTGCCATTTTTATTGTAGAAAAACGTCGCTCTGCCATTTAAAACAAACGCACCTTCTTAATCTTTACGTAAATACCTTTGAAAAATGATATATATCACTTACATGTTAATATCAAACTTTAAAAAAGAATAAATTTTAATAAAGCAAAAAACTTAAAATGCATAAATTGCAAATTCCATTTTTGTTGAGTAATGTCACATTTCCATTTAATCGACGATATCTTCGATCGAGCCGAAAAAAAACCATTGAGTGAATTATAAAAATTCATAAACAGCTTATTTTTCTTAGCACACCTGCCTTAAGCGACACACAACTGTTCGAAACTAGTATAAAATTAACAAAACAAAAAAAAATATAGAAAAATTAAAAAACAATATTTTCTAACGGTACGAATTTGTTTCCTGTAAATTGTTGCAGATTGCTGGATCGCGAGCGTCGCAGCACTTACAATTTTCTTGTGCTGGCTACCGACGGTAGTAGTTACGACGCGAAGAAAACCTCGATACCGGTGGAAATAACATTGACCGACGTAAACGACAACGCTCCGATATTCGAGGAATATCCGTTCAGAGCTCGCGTACCAACGGACATACAGCCCGGTCAGAATATTCTCCAGGTGAAGGCACGAGACGCTGACGTTGGTGTAAACGGCGAGATTATTTACACGTTTCTACGCGAGGAGGAAAAACCAAAATTTCGTATTCATCCGAACACCGGAGTCGTCACGGCGACCTCGTCGGTTCGTCAGGACTATGGAAAGATTTATCATCTGGAGGTCCTCGCGAGGGACAAGGGCAATCCACCGAGAAGCTCGAAGGGATTGATCGAAGTGCGAATCGGCGAGCCGGAAAATTCAACGACCGTTCTGAGATTTCAGAACGAGACTTATCAAGTCGTCGTCCAAGAAAATTCACCTATAGGAACGGAAATCGTTCGTGTTACGGCCGTACGTTCCGACGGACGTCGAGATCACATCTCGTACACGATCGGATCAGGAAATGAATATTCGACCTTCGTCATCGACGAGGACACCGGACTCGTCAAGGTCAACGATCCTAAAAGACTCGATGCTGAATTGTGGACCGATCTTGGGATTCAGGACGAACGTAACGGTGAAATTGGGACGATCAACACGTGGGAGAGATCCATCGATGGTCAACAACCCAGGGAAGAACCGCGCGAAAGCTCGAGACACGTATTGACTCTCGTTGCGAGAACAGCAGGTCCCGAACCACTCGAAGCTTATGCCAAACTCGTCGTCAGGGTCTCCGACGTTAATGACAATCCGCCCATTTTTACCCAGGGCCAATATTCAGCCACTGTTCTCGAGGGCAATGCCAAGGGAAATTTCGTCGTCAAAGTACGTATTTCGCAGAACTCCTAGAATTTAGATGATTTTTATCTGAAATTATAGAAAAGTTTATATATTTCTTGACAACGTTTTATAATTAATTTTTGAATTGTGATATTTTTAAGTGATTTTTATTTGCTTTATTTTCATGAATCGAGAATGTTTGCACTTTGGAGGAATTTTTGGTACATGTGAAATTTGTTTCGAACAAGGATTTTAAGCATAATCGACGATCAAAACAAAAATTCAACAGAAAAAGTGATTTTTCTTTGCTTTATTTTAAAAAATCAAGATCGTTTACACTTTGAAACAATCTTTGGTACAGCGTGAAATTTGTTTCGAACAAAGATTTTAGCATAATCAACGATGAAAACAAAAATTCGTTAAACATGTAATGAATTAATTTCTCGTCTGTTATAACAGCTGTCGGCGAGCGATGCTGATCAGGGCCTGAACAGTAGAATTCTCTACCACATCGTCGATGGAAATCCGGACAACGCGTTTACCATAAGTCCACCTTACAGCGGTATAGTCAGGACCAACATAGTTCTCGATCGCGAGATACGCGAGAAATACAGACTGACGATAATCGCGACCGATCAGGGAAATCCTCAGCTGACTGGAACCGCAGCTCTTAGCGTTCGTGTCATCGACGTTAATGACAATCAGCCAACGTTCCCGGAACGTCGGACCATCTCGGTTGCTGAAGGTAAAAATACTTAAAATTCTTCCATATATATTTCTATATATAATTCGCCAGTTGCAATTTAGCATGGAATATAAAACTGGCAATTCTACGGTTTATCTCGGTCCGCGAATAATAACTTCATTAAGAACGACGCGTATAATTCAACTGATAAACTGGAGCACGTTACATAGACAGCGAGAGAGAGAGAGTCTCGCTTTTCTTCGAGGCAATGAAGATCGTCGGAAGCTGACAGAGCTCACCTCGTGTCCGCTGGTTAGAGATTCGACACGGATATCTCGGAACGGGGCGAGATTATGAGAATAAGAGGAGGTTATATGGTATACGGGTGTTTCTCTGTAGGTCAACCACTTTTTTTTCTCAAACGTCTTCTCGATATTATCGATACATTTCGCTTATTTTTTTAATATCACTTAATAATTTCGCTTTCGAATTTATCAACATTTCGTACATTCATCCGATGTTCGAGTTACAATTTTCTCATTGTATTTTATGTATAAATCTTGTTTTATTTATATTTTATTCTTCGTTGCAAATGCAATAATATCTCGCCAATGGGATGAAAATTACAATTTTTAATTAAGGAAATTGAGTTAAAAATATTAATCGAATTGGATTAAACGTTTACAAAAATAATGGAAAGAAAATTGCACGAAAATATAACTTTCGAAAATGACTAGTATAGAAAATTCTGTTTATAAAATATAAAAGAAATTCTAAGGGATTCTTCTATAAGAGTAATAGGGGGATGCTCGAGTCGCCGGGTCTTCGACGACATCGTGGTTCGTTTACGAGGACAGCACGTGCTAATCGTCGTCGTTTCTCCCTTAAAACATAAACTGAATTAATGATAATAATAATAATAATAATAAATTAAAGGGTGTCGATGAGAAGAGACAGTGGTAGCCGTGGCACAGTTCACTGTTCTAGGGCTGTCGCAGCCACGAGGATGTGAAAGAACAATAAAAAAGAAATATTAAAAAAAAAACGGAGAAATAAAATAAGGAAAAAAGGAAAAACAAATGAAGAGAGAAAGGAAAGAAGAGTCGTGTCGAGTCTCTTCGGGCCAAGTGGGAGTCGTGGCCGTGCTCTCGAAAGTATAAAGTTAAGTGGCAAAGGATTTATGCCGGCATTAAAGTCCAACTGTTCGGAACAATCTGCATAACTTAGACGAGAGAGAAAGAGAGAGAGCGAGAGAGAGAGAGAGAGAGAGAGAGAGAGAGAGAGAGAGAGAGAGAGAGAGAGACGAAGGATGCTGCCGGCATGCTTGGCTCTCTTTCTTTTCATTCTTTCCTCGTGTCTTCGTCGTATCTCGTTTTCTTTCTCGCTCTCGCAGCCTAAAGTTTGTTCTTGTTGTTGTTTTTTCTTTTTCTTTTTTTTTTCTTACCGATTCTCTCTTTCTTTTCGCACCCGCTTTTGCCACCATATTCTTCACCATTGACAGATACGATTCAATGGAGTCTCGAGACTCATTGTGAGAAGAATAGCTCGGTGGCCCATCCTTTTGACGTACTGGGAGAGAATTATGTAGACCCCCGACATAGTTTTAACGTCGGAAAATTATACACCCCGAGCTTTTTCGTCTTACCGACTTTTTGTTATTTCCTCGTCATCTTTGACGATAATTTCTGGTCTTCGTTCTTTCGCTCGTCACAAGAGTTTGAAATTTTGTTCGTGATTATTTAATAAATGTGTAATTATCGGAACAATTAAATAATTACCGAATAATAATCGAATAATTATGTTCGGTTAATTATGATAATTATTTAGCTTCTAATTAATTATTCATATTTTTCGATAATTATTCCTCATGACTTTTATGATCAACGGCTCTGTAATAATGTAGCGAGAATAATTGCCACGAAGGAAGAAAGTTTTAATTCTTCAAATGGTAACGAAACAAAACAAAAAACGTATTTCCTGGGAACATTATTTTCTATGGTCGTTCGATCGAACGCCTCGAATCGCGACTTCCTTCACCATCCTCCCGTAGAATATAGTTCTTCTTCTGCAACTTTTTCCGTTCAACGTTTCTATTTTCATTCGTTCGATATCCGGCGGTTAACGAGATTCGCAGTTATTACGGTTCTTATAATTCGTTGTTACAAAAAAATTTCCCACTTTACATTACAGGATTCTCTGGGATAAGACTCGCGGGGCTGTTTGAGATTTAACAGCTCTCCTAGATATGAGATTTCATCGTTCGATACGTAAAAGAGAGAGAGAGAGAGAGAGAGAGGGAGAGAGAGAGAGAGAGAGAGAGAAGGCTCGCCTTGGTATGTAAGGGAGTAATTAATCGCTCTCAAGGATCCGTAATACTCGAAAGCACTACTCGATCTCATTCGTGAGTGGATCAAAGATCATCTCGATGGCCGCCAGTAGATACGAGCATGAGGAGAATCATGGAGATACATCGCCGCTTTTATACGCCTTACCAATCAGCTTAATGTTCAAACGCTCGACCAATATAAAATTTATAGCTTTAACTTGTATATATATTTGTGTTTATCTCCATACAAGTATAAACGAGATGTGTACGAGAAATTTTCGCGCGATTGGTGCTACCGGCATCTCGCCCGGTTTCTCCCTTTCGGGAGACAAAACGTAAAGAAGAAATCAAGCGCAACGGATTACGCTGTAGACTTTTTCCCTCAAGATTGCTCGAATATTTCTGCTAATTTAAAAGTACATACTTTTCATGAATATTTTTCAACAATTTATATCCATTTATTACCCTAAATTTCTATTCATTTTATCGTTCGTTCTTATAACTGGAAAATCGGTTTTTCTCAAATTAAATAATTCACATAGCGTAATTTCCCTTGGTGTGAAAAAATGTGGGAGAAAAATAGAGAAAATATAGGAAGAAAGAAAAAAGTGGCTGTCTTTACGAAAAATACCAGGTATCGCGGCAAGTGTAAAGAGAACGAAGTTATCGATTCGCAGCTGCTGGTCGCGTTTGCAATTCTCGCGTCTTTACTCTCTTTCGTAACAGAGAAAGAGAGATAGAGCCCTCCCCAATAATTGATTTTAATTACCGCGAACCGGAATCGAAGATTTTAATTACCTCAGCGGGGAATGAGAGCAAAGCTCCGCCCAACGATCGCGTATTTAATAGCCATTCGGGTTAGGGCCATTTCTTTCAAACTTTTTCACGGCTCGTTTTTTCTCTCTTTTCTTTTTTTTAGTTTTTTTGTTTTTCTTTTTTCTCTCTTTTCAATTCGTTATACGAGTGGCAAATTTAATCGTGATTCGCCCTTCGCGAATCTTCTCGTACCTACCTTTCTCTCTTACTCTCACGTTTCGTACATCGCACGCGCCTCTTCGTACATCCGAGAGTGTACGAATCTCGAATCGTTCTCATTTCTCTCAGTTCGTTTTACGGTCTCACGTATTACACTCTCGGCCTTCGTCTCTTTATCGCTCTATCTCTCTCCCTCTCTCTCTCTCTCTCTCTCGTTCTCTCTTTCTTTCTTTCTCTCTCTCTCTCTCTCTCTCTTTCTTTCTCTCTCTTGGTTTCGATTCCTTACTGATATCCCCCGCGGTGAAGACACGACAAGATATACGGTTAATCGGAATTCACCCGAATTACATGTACATTTATATTCTATGATTAATCGCTCGCCGAATGAGGAATCGCCCTGGTTACTCTTCTCTCTCTTTTCTTTTCTTTTTGTCCCTTTCATTTATTTATTTTTCTTCCCGTATACAAATTCAGTCTTCGGGACAAGTTGATTTTATTCTTTTAAATATATATATATATTTCACGCGTTAGGAGCGTCGAGAAAAAGTAATTTCCAATGATTAATTCGAACTTCACACTCGTGGATCGATCGTATACGATTTTTCTTTTTTTCTTCTCGTCGTGTTAACTTGGATTTTACCAATGGTTTTTTGTTTTTTCTTTATCGTCACATCGCTCGGTATCAATTTTGGTAACGACGTGTCGCTGTGTTTCAACTTCCGTGGGGATACGATTAAGCTCTCGTCCCTCGGCTCTCGGTAAAGCACCAAGAGAGACGTGTCTATGAAAAGTGGGGTGCGAGCAAAGGCAAAGTAAAAGGAGAATGAAGAAGCTCCAGAGAGAGAGAAAGAGAGAGAGAGAGAGAGGAGAGAACACGGGTGAAAGAAGGAACACTCCTCTGTGACCGCTTTCAAAAGCGATTTACATGACTTTAACGGTTGCGACGAAATTTACGAGCGACGTAAAGCCGCGTGCCAACTAGTCGTTTGCCACGCCAAGAGGCCTCACCAGCTGTGGGAGTATCGCTGACTATAGATATAAAGAGAACTGAAATGGTACGTGTGCGGTACTCGGTGGTCGCCTTTGGGCTTTGAAAGAGAGAGAGAGAGAGAGAGAGAGAGAAAGTACCGAAGAGTCAAAAAAAAAAAGAGAGACACGTATTGAAAAAAGAATTGGAATAAAGGAGAGAGAAAAACAAAGGACGTTGCGAGAAACAAGAGAGGGAGAGAGAGAGATTCGTCGCAGCTTCCTCGCGCCGTCTTACGGCCCTTTAAATATCGTACTAACGCGCCGATCTATTTTATCGCGATAATTGCTGCTTACTCTCTCGGTATCGGAAATTAAAAATAAAACAAAATAAAAAACATAAATCTTGTTTTGATTTTTTGTTCTGAAATTTAATAGATCGGGGCAACGAACGATCCAATAAAAACTCGATCGACGAGAGGAGAATTTATCGGCGCCGACTTTGCAATAAGAAGCTTCGATAATAAATAAATAGTCTACTCTTTATAGCTATTTAAAATTTTATATCGACACGGTGAAATATTTTAATGCGCCAATTAAACCAGTCACGTTGTCCTTATTTTGTTTTGTTTTATTTCCTCGAGACGGGATAATTAAAAAATATCAAAGTAGTTTGCAATATTTAAATGCATTTTTTTTTTTATCTTTTCTTTATTTCTCGCTGAGTGGCTAAGTTCCCTTCGAACGAGACAACATTGTGGCTAAAGTTTGTGAAATTAATTCTCGTACTCTTTCTCAGTGAGAAGCGATCCGACTTTTCAGTCGGGTAATTTTACTCGACGTTTACTCCCGTCGGGTCGACGAGGCTCTCTCGAGGCCCTCCAGATGAAACGGCTCGATAGGCACGATCCAATGCATTTTAAGTACGCTATATACCCTCTCGAGTGCATCAAAACGGCAGTCTTCGTACAGTCGAGAAAGTAGGGATGTATATATATATATATATATATATGTCCTACTACTGATGTAAAGATGAGCGATTTGTATAGCAAGTTTCATTGCAAAGGTTGAACGAATAACAAAGCTCTGGTTCATCTCCTTTGAATTATACGAGTCCTTATTAAACGATAAGAAAACGTCCATTGTTGCGTTACGTGAAGCGATTCGTATCGAGATCCGTTCTTTCATTTCCATCATTGAAAAAATTCAACCAACATCAAATTTGAATTATTCAATATTATAATAAGCAAATTATCACATCGCTCGTATTTCACGTACGAGTAATAATTTTGTCTATTTATTTATTTTTTTAAATATTTAATTCTTTATATTTTTGTACGAGATTTATTGATATTTATATTTTCATTATCTTTATTTATCATTACTATTATTGTTTATATTATCTTGATATTTTTATATCTTTCTTACAAATTAATTAATTTTTGTACTTTTATTTTTATATTTATTTTTTTAGGCACCGCGGTGGGAACCGTCCTAACGACAATAACGGCCAACGACGTCGACAGTTCGCCAGCTCTGACTTATCGTTTCGACAATTTGACTCATCCTGGACCGTTCAGCATCGATCGTTACGGTGGGAAAATAATATTGCGAGAAAATCTCGACGCCGAGGAACAATACGAGTACACGTTACGTATAATTGCTAGCGACGGTATTCACGAGACGAATACGGCATTGACCGTGCGAGTCACGGATCTTAATGACAATGCACCGAGATTCCAGCAGGCTGCTTACGTCGCGACGCTAGCAGGTAAAATTAAACGAACGACTGCGAACGAAAAAGAAAAAGAAAAAAAAGAAAAAAATTAATCGACGTCGATGGCTCGATGAAATATTCTCACCCCGTATCGTGTCCTTCCGTTCCTAATATATCCTCGAGAAAGGATGTATATTTCATATATTTCCTTTTTTTTTTTTTACTATACATTTCCGCAAGAGGGTTGAATTCTCGATAGGAAGTGAGGGAAATTCTTGACCGTTTGCCAATTTGAGAAAACAAGAAGAAGAAACGGAATAATATCACAAAAATAGAAACGAGACGCGAAAAGTAAACGAGAGGGAAAATAATTCGAGGTGAAAGAGACGGAATTAAGAAGAACGTTGGAAGAAATAATCAGGGAGGAAAAGAGGGTGAATAAAATTAGACACGAAATTAGAAAAAAAAACGATGAAAATAATTCCGAGGAATTATTTTCATTGGAATTATTTTAGAAAATTATCCTGGATGAAGAGAGACAGAAAGGGATTTCTCTCGGTGCGAAATAAACGCTCGTTTAAAAACTGGTTTTTTCGTAGATAGAACGTTGTCCTCGCGGTGTGTTCCAAACTTGAATTGACACCGCGCCAAGATAAAACGAGAAAGAGCGAGAGGAGGGAGAAAGAAAGGACCGAAGGGTTGGCGAGAGAACGCGAGGTGGATAAGGATAAAGGTCCTATGCGGATAAAGCCCTGCAAAGACGAGGAACAAACGGAATTGTGAGAAAGACCGAGAGAGAAAAAGAGAGAAAGAGAGAGAGAGAGAGAGACAGGACGAAGGGAAAAAGAAACCTCCGAGAATCGAAATCGAGCACGTAGGCACAGCGAGAAAGACTGAGAGAAAGAGAGAGTTTTGCTCCCTCTCGCGAACATAAATAAACGCGAGAGACGTCGTCCTGGTGGTGAACCGGGCGAGAGGAACGAAAAGTCGGACCGAAAGTTAATTAAAATACATAGCCCGGTTCGTAATGGGTTGGGTGGGCAACCGAGATTCTCGTGGGATTCGTGAAAACATTTCACAAGATGCGGAGGGATAGTCGAAGAATCTTTCAGTTTGCAGAAATCGAAACAATTTAATAAAAACAACAATTTTACGTCGAATTAGTCAATAGTCAAATTTGTCCACCGATAACACCTTTAAATTTTATCAACGAGCCATCGAATCGATCGATTACTAATTACATTTTATTAATCACAATTTTTCTTGTATCAAGCTTGAATTAAATTATTCACGAAAATCTTGATATTTTCATTAATTTTTTTGTTTTCTTATTTCAGAAGATCGTGGCGAAGTTCGTGAATTGTTATCGGTAAATGCGACCGACGAAGATCGAACCGAGGCGAACCACGTCGTGACGTATCAACTTTTACGAGCAACGAAAGGATTCTCGGTTAATTCGATAACGGGGGCGATTACGGTAAATCGTACCGCGCTCGTGAAACCCTGGCCGAAAGAGATCGAGCTCATAGTCGTCGCCAAGGATTCCGGTGTGCCTTCACTCACAGCCACGTGTTCGGTTATCGTCCGCCTGAGCCATCTCAAGAACGCCGCGCCTGGACGCGAATTTAAGATAAACGTCGACGAAAATTCGAGGCGAGGAAGTACCTTGATGAAATTGGCCGATCTGGGATTGTTAGACGGTAGTATAATCGCCGAGGAAGAGAAAGGGGTGTTCGAAGTCTCGAGAGGACGTCTCATTCTCGCTAAGAAACTCGACCGAGAGACCAAAGACAGGTAAACATTTAAAATCCCACCAAAACGATACGATTAAATTTTTCACAAGATAAATATTACCCTTTCGTTTTAAGAAAGAGAAAAAAAAACAAACATCTATCGTTTAGAAAGACTGAATAAAATTTCATGATCAACGATAGAGGACAAACTTATCGATAACGTATTGATTTTTTAATTTCTAGATACATTTTACGATTGGGCTCGCGTGATGAAAATTCAACGTCGGAGAGTCTACTGGGCGAGGATTCGGTGACGGTGATCGTGAGCGTCGAGGATGCGAATGATAATTATCCCCGTTTCATCGAGGAGATTCATCAAGTTTCTATAAGAGAGGATGCCCCGCGTGGCACGACATTGGCGGTGATTCGAGCCACGGACGATGATCTAGCCGGAAGTCCTGCCTCGATTCTTCGTTACGACATAACGTCCGGCAACGATGCAGATCTGTTTCACGTCGATCGAGACAGTGGCACTGTAACCGTGAATAATACTCTCGACTGCGATTTAGCACCAGAAATCTACAATCTCGTCGTGATGGCTTGCGACAGCGACACGAGTCCGCTCTGTGCCCTGGCACGTCTAAGAATTCTTCTCGAGGACGTCAACGATAATTCCCCGAAATTCCCAGTCTCGGAGTATCTCGAGTTCGTTGGTGAGAACGAGGTGATCGGTACGAGCGTATTTTCAGCCCGAGCCTCGGATCTCGATCGTGGAATATTTGGCACTCTCAATTATTCCATCGTATCGGCAGCAGCGAGTGGATTTTCCGACATAGACGACAGCTGGAAGCTTTTCGCTGTCGACGCGAGAACCGGTTCGGTCACGACGCGCTCGGTATTCGATTACGAGCAGAGAAATCGTTACGCGTTTACGTTACGTGCGACGGACGCCGGTGGTAGGACAGCGGCGGTTCGCGTGCGAGTCGAGATCGACTCGAGGGACGAATTTCATCCTCAGTTTACGGAGAGAATGTACAAATTTGGACTGCGAAACGGACTACAAATTTTGCCCGGTACGGTGATCGGTCATGTGACGGCAACCGATCGTGATAAAGGACCGGATGGTAGAGTCGTTTATCAGCTGACTTCGCAGCATCCTTACTTCAAACTAAATCGAACGACCGGTGCTCTGATCGTTAAGAAGAAATTGACGCATCTGGATGTAGGATTGGAGGAATCGGCGAGATTGGTCGTTAGCGCGAGCTCCGGTCGGCAAGGATCGCTCTCGAACATGACCGTGGTCGAGATCAGTCTCGCTGACGATAATCTCAATAGTTTAGATAATTCTAACGGGGCTTTCGCGGTGCCCACTAACATCGGCTCGAACATGGCGGTCGCTGCTGCGAACGGATTGGCCGATTGGGCCGTAGGACTTCTCATAGCTCTTCTACTTCTCGTAATCGCCTTCGGTGGTATATTTCTCTTTCTACATTTGCGCACGAGAAGACACAAGAAACCTGGCGCCAAGCCAGGACTCAACGGTGAAAGCAACGCTACTTCGTCCAACAGTTACGTCGATCCTAGTGCGTTCGACACGATACCGATTAGAAACGTAGCTGGTGTCGCGACCAATGGAAACGGGCCAGGCGGGGTTTCCGGTGGTAATGGCACAACCTCGTGCCAATTCGCACCACCGAAGTACGATGAGATTCCTCCATATGGAACCAGCGGACAATCCGGACAACAAGCAACGTCCGAAATTTCGGGGAGCGATCGGTCGGGATCCTCGGGCAGAGGATCGGCCGAGGACGACGGTGACGACGAGGAGATTAGAATGATAAACGAGGGTCAACAGAACGGTGACTCGGCGAGTGATCTATCGGTTCACAACACTCAGGAGTATCTCGCGAGATTAGGAATCGTCGATCCACCAGCTGGTACACCGAGAAGACCACCAGAGGCTCTGCCTCTAGACAGTCTTCATCTCTTCGAGGACGAAGCCGTGACCGAGGCGGAGATAGCGACTCTGATTTATGGAAAGATCGGAGAAACTGGCAGGCCAACTTCCGATTTAGAAGTGCCCGGTGGACCTTCTATGAACGGATCGCTGAGCTCGATCGTACACAGCGAAGAAGAATTGACCGGTTCTTACAATTGGGACTATCTACTCGATTGGGGACCTCAGTATCAGCCTTTGGCTCATGTTTTCAGTGAAATAGCGAGATTGAAGGACGACACGGCTAGTGTCCAGAGTGGAAACTCCGGAGGTAGCCACAAAGTCAAACCTGTCCACAAAGCACCACCGCCTCCTTTGTTAACTTCCGTAGCACCGAGATCACTCGCTGCTCCAGCTCTAGCCAGAGGAATTCTACCTAGATCACCGATCAGTCATGACGCTTCGACTTTTCCCTCAGCTGCGCTGAGCCCCAGTTTCTCACCATCTCTCTCGCCTCTCGCCACGAGAAGTCCGAGCATCAGCCCTCTGGTTCCACCCTCGAATCAGAGATCTCAGTGTCCACCTAGAGGAATTCCTCTCGCGGACAACGAATTGAGAATTTAGCGCTTTTAGGACAGTGAAAATTATAACGAGTATCTAATTCAGTACAAAGACTAATGAGGAAGTGGATATAAGTGTCGGTAAAGCTAGGAACGAGGAACGAGACTCGATAACGAACGGTAAAATGAAACGAGTGATATTTCAGAAACATTGTAAAGGACATTGAAAGACTTTTGCTCGCGGTGATAATGTGACGACGAAAAATCGACGAATGTGTATGATATAGCGTTTTTAAGGATTATTCGAACGACGGCCGAAGCGTATGGCAAACAAATATGTATTAGGCGATCTTCGATCGCGAATCGGCGCGTTATTTTTTATATTTTTGTAAATATTAGTTTACCGATCACCCGCGTCGGGTGTATTCGAGGCGTTCGTAGTCGATAAGTAGCTCTGTACATAAATTATGTCGAATTGTTTTTTTTGTTTTTTTTTTTAATTAATCAAAACGTAGAATTCTGCGTGCGAAAAAACGACAGCGAGATGGTTCCACCGCAATCCTATAAGCCATCGTGAATAGATGAATCTGTGACTGCCATGTATATTAATAGTATTGTAATTTGTATGACTGTAAAGCGTCGTCGAACGGTACGAATGATAATTCGTTTTTTGTTTTGTTTTGTTTATATTCGCGGACGACGGTGAAACCATCTGTTGTTTGGGAGAAAACCCACGAGCGAACTGATCTTAAGTCGGGGTTTTACTCTTTTTTTTAATTTGCTTCATTTTCATCGATGATTGTTTCTGACTCGGGAGTGGGAAACTGAATAAATTGTCACCAATATTCTTCGATAATTATTGCGAGGTCGAAAAGAGCGTCAGTTTCGAACATTCACTCTCAGCCATCTTTATTTCCAGACTGACTAAACACGCGGGAGCGGCGCCTCGATAGTTATTTCGCAGTACTGCCAACTCTCGCCGTTATAGAAACTTACGAAAAATCAACATTGCCCCCCTTGAAAGAACTTTTTAATAAATCGATACAATCAAATGTTCTTTCAACGATAACGGGTTGCGTAAAACAATAAAGTATGAATAGTAATAAAATGCAAACAGTAAGAAACAAAATTAACTCTGCCGTACGACGAACAAGAATAATACTTTCGACTTATAATTAGATAGTCTCTTGTCTCTGTTTTTTTTTACTCGGGTTGATCTTGTGAATATTCATACATCGGGATCGGGCAGAGATTAAGAGTGGATCTCTTGAATGAGCCGTTCTGAGTTCACACATTCATGATTCGCACGGCACCGTCTTGGACAGGAAGGAGCTCGACGATTTGGCCGAGTACCTAATGCAGAAAAGTGAGACGTGGTCCTCCTTAAATAAAACGAGAGTGTTCAAGATTGATGTTCGGTGTCGCTGTTCCATTTGGTCCATTTTGGAGCTTTCCAAGGTATTCGGTCGACCATCATATTTAACAATAAGGACAGGAATATCGAAGGATAATAATGGGTAATTAGCGATCCACTCATCCGTTATTTTCTGCCCGAGTTGGGGGCCAATGTTTCTGATTTGAGGATGGGAAACTGAATAAATTGTCACCACTGTTCTTCGATAATATCGAGTGGCGCCTCGATAGTTTTTTCGCAGTACTGCCAACTCTCGCCGTTATAGAAACTTAGAAACATCAACAATGATAAACCCGCAATTTTTCTTTTTGTAATAACGGTGAGCGAATGGAGAGACTATTATACATATAGTTATAGGAAGTGAACGTATTTTGTATAAAAAAAAACATACACACACACACACACACACGCAAAGACGAAAAAGAAAAAAATTATCGCTCTCTGTACAAAGCCCCTTGAAACGGCACCATTGTCAAGGTGGGCCTTAGTAAATGAATTTTTTAGCAAAAAAACCAATGTGATTTTGTCAAATTATTTTTCCCTTCATAATTTTCCATTGTGACACGAGCGTAGTGTGCTTCGCGTACGACAAACGATTAACGCCTTACTGCTAGCTCAACCGGTGTTTCTGCTAAACCACTTTTTCTGATGGACCACTTCTTCTGTTGGATCGCCTCGTCGGTTTCATCAGCTCGATACGGTGCTGCAATCTTCGTCTTGCTCGATCACTAATACTGAAAAAATCGAGGCTCTTATTTTGTTTTTTCGAACAATTAAGTATAAAAGTTTTTAGGTTAACCGGTGAGAAGCAAATATAAGATATTTTTTATGACAATCATTATTTTATATTATTCTGCTCCCGTCTGAATTCGCGAATTTAACGGACCCTATACAGAAAAGGATAGTGAGACAGCTTGTAGAATACGATTTTTAGGACAACTTATTAGCGAGGAGAAAAATTTCATCCATCGATTCCGGAGTTCAGCGTCAACGAATGACTCACTTTCACGAGCGACGTCCATCGCGATAGCAATCGCTCATAAGCGAGTTGCAGCATGCACAACGTTCTATACGACAATTCTCAATAATAAAAAACGTACGAGGACGCTCATCTCCGAGCAACGAAATAGTAGTTGCAGTCTCTTCCGTTTTCGGTGTGGTTGGCGCAGATACGCTAGTGACGCCTTTTTGGAGTTCTGGAGCCTTCGTGAAACAATAATGGCTGAGCCCCTACTCCGCGATGCATCGGAGAGGGGATAAAGCTCAGGTTGACCTACCTTCTTTCCAATATGGCCGTATGGCTTAGTAAACAGCTGAGACTCTTCTTGTAATCAAGGTTTATGATCATTTCAAGTTTATGTAATTCGCGGGTATACGTACAAAATGATCTTCGAATCGAGCGGAATCCGGAAAGTATATTCTTATCGTAATCCGTGGCGAATTCAGTGATGATTATCAAGATAACGTTGATCGAGCGTTTCGACAATTTTTTCGACCGTCGAGATTTCTACTAGAGTGCCGGGTCTTCTGCTAACGTCTTCTGGTAGATACTGGTTGCGCGCGCATCTCAGGGTCTTCTGGCGGATATTGGTTGAGCGCGAGCCGCTGGGTCTTCTGCTAGCGTCTTCTGACAGTCGGCTCGCGCACGCGCGCTACAACATATTTTGGCAGAACTTTCTGGCACTCGTTCGTGATGTATGTAAATCGTGATTTTACTCGCTCGTGCTCCATAAGTGTGTGCATCGAAGATTTTTCCAAATTACTTTTATTCGCGACTATAATTCGATACGATAACCGAGAATATCCACCGATTGAACAAAAACTCCACGGTATGCTTTTATCGCAATCCATGATAAATTTCGATCAAAACAATCAAGGCAATGTGAAGGTCGACCGTGGCGACCGGCGAGCTACCGAACTCGCGAGTTTCGTTACAAGTATATTTTTATGTGTGAAAAATGCCAGTGTAAAGTGGAAAAGCGTGTCTTGTCCTGTCATATCAACCGAAGATCCAACTGTGAATCATCGATAGCGAGTTTTCGACGCCGTTTTGCCACACAGCTTCATAAGCAGTAGACAATTTTTTCTTCACAAAACCATACAAATTATGAAATATTATCGTAATTATCAGAAGTATACAAATTATTTAAATTATTCTGCCAGAAAGCTCCTACCTAACTTGCGTGTTACAAGGAGGACGGAATATAAGGTTTATAAATAAAAAGATCATGTACAGTTTCGTGTATAAATCTGAATATTGATATACAACTTGTTGAGTCTTAGGTACATAAACATGTAGATGTATGTTGATATAACTTTTTTTTTCTCTCTCATCATGAGGTCTATTGATACGATGCCTCTCAATCGGGGCAATCGACCTCTTGTCGTATATAGCACACACGTATAACGATTGCATTTCTGAGACAAGCCTCGACTTGTGCTCTAGCACCCGAATGGTTTATCGAACGGAAAATCAACGAACAAAGAACCGAGCCAGACGCAACACGCTCTACACACACACACACGCACACATACATACACCCTGGGTGTATGCTTCGCGCATTGTTTCCATCGCGGTTGAGTCGTTCCTTTTTCCGCACGATATTAGAGTGTACGTAAACACTAGAAGAAAAAAAAAACAAAACAAAAATACTTCAACGTAAGGTGAAACTATTTTTCGCAAATTTCGTGGTACGTTGCCACTCGTATGCCTCGTAGCGTGACAAATACACACGCACAAGTATCACGAGGTCATTGCGTACGATTTTCGATCAGCCATTCAAGATTCTACGATCTTGACGATTCCGATTTTTCTTTTTTCTTAATATACTTTCTTGGAAGCGCCAAAATATACATGGGAAGGTTTCTCACTTGGCTAAAATATCAATAAACGCTCCCTTCCAATTTACGTTTTTTTTTTTAATATTCTTATCGTCGCGAGGAGGATATGCTCGACTTTCAGGCTTTTATTGTCTGCAATTTTTTTTCAATGATGCGGCTCGTGTTACATGAGACTCGATATGATACGATCTATCGGGGTTGATACGTTTACACGCGGACTGTTGAATATTGTTCGCACCGTTAGCTCGCTTCTGTACGCAATGACCTCAGATTACGACACAAACACTTTCAGTTGTTTTTTTCTTTCTCTCGTATCCCGCGCTTCTGTTTCTCAAAACTTCGCCCTCTCTCTCTCTTTCTAACTCGTTTTTTTCTCTCTCTTCTCTCTGTTATTTATGAATCGAACAACACACTAAACGCTACACTCGTTTGTACACTCGAACAACCTAATTGTATATTGTTTACATTACGATTTACACGATTTCTCAACCCTAGCCTACAGCGTTAGTTGGTCTCTAAGCAATCGTCTCGTTTACGAGGACCTTAGAGATCGTTGAACGTCGTAAACGGTACACCCGAATTCGCAGTTTTTATTATTTTTCTTTTCACATAATCGTTATCCAGTCTCGTTGAAGCTCCCCTTCTCCCCCACCCTCCTCGCTCCCCCCGCGCGAGAGACACGAAAAATTACCCTCGCGGCGTTTTCTCACCGGTACTTTAACGTCTGCCGGTAAAACAGGCGAACGAATAAGAAAAAACAAAAAAATACTCTCTCCCCTGTCCTGGAGCTTTTCGGCCACACTTACGTTCTACCATATCGCAGCAAACGCTTTCGTTAAAAACCTCTCTCTTCACTCTTGTTCTTATTCTTTTTGTTTTTGTTCTCAAATCTATTCTCAATTCTGTTTGTCCTCGTCGTATTCCCGGAAAGTCATTCAAACAGTACGAACTCGAGATTTCGAGACAATTCACAAAATAATTTATGTATAACATTTGTGGGTATGCGATTTTACGTGTTTTCATTCTCTCGTTTGCGATCTAAACGTCGTTCGCTTCTTGCTTCATTCGTATGATAATTCTCGAATGTATATATATAACGGCGTTCGTGTATACGACTCGTAGCTCGGCATTTTTTGTGTTCAATTCCGAGATACAACGTGTTTGTTTACTTGTTGTTTCTTTTTTCTTTTTGGTGTATATCTCACAAACTCGGTATATATGTATATATACGTCTCGCTAGTTCGAAATTTTCTAAAGTAAAGCCAAATTACATTAATCGGTGTGTCTGTTGTGTTTATGGATACAGAGGGATACAACCCTCGAGGAGGAAACGTAGAATTTTCTTTTTCTCACTTCCCCTCGCTGCTTCTCGTCTCTTCACTTTGGATTATTATTATTATTGTTATTATTATTAATATTCTTATTATTATTATTTCATTCTCTCGTACACTCGACTCACATGCCCTATTAACATTCTTACACTCGCACTCGTTATACAACTGCCGAAAAAAAACAACAACAAAAAGACAAAGAAAATGAAACAAAAAAAATCATGATAATTCTATCTAAAAACGTAATATTAGTATTCTTTTTCTTTCTTTTTTCGTTTTTTGTTTCTCTTTTTACGTAAAGTGAAATTACATGAGCCACTGGGTCGTAAGAATGGAAAAGCCACATGTGCCGACAACACATTTAGAGAGCCTACACGACGGGTCCTTGGATACATTAGACCCACGAATATTGTTTTTTTTGTTTATTTTTTTTTTTGCTTTTTTTCTGTTTTCGTTACGTTTTTTCTTGTTTCTTGTTTTTTTTTGTTTTTCTTCTGTTTTTATTGAGATTCTTCACGACTCATGGTCGATATTAATATTTGGTTCTTCTTTTTCTTTTTCTCTTTTACTCGTGTTGTTCTTTTTTCTGTTTGTTTCTTTTTTCTTTCGTACCCGAAACAAAATGTCCGACGGCGGGACACGGACCTGGTACGCCGCGATCGTGTACGACCCAATGATTGGGTAGTTTCAATTTTTCTTCGTTTCGTTTGTTTCTCTGCGTATTTTTTTATATTTCTTTTCTTTTTTATATCAACATCAGGAACACCTAAACGCCTCTCGTATCTCCCTTTGGTTATTCTTTTTTCTGTTCGTTTGTTTTTATTGTTTTTTTTTCTTCTCTCGTTCTTGCCTTTGTCCCGTTTTATTTTTGTTGTTTATATCTCGTTTAACACGTTCGGATAAAAAAACACCCCCCGTTTTCTCTATCGAGGACGCACTTAACGAACAAATATTGGCACGAAAAGAGAAGAAGTAGAGAACAAGAATAAAAAATATTCACCTCGCCCTAAAGAAAAAAGTAAGGAGGGGCGTGTAAAACGAAGAAAGATGGCCGACGACTTTTTGATTTTTCTTTTCCCACTTACTTTACGGGCAAAGTCGTTCACAATTCGCGTTTGTCTCTTCACACCAACATCGAAATCGAATCGTTGCCTCGTTGTACGTCCCGATTCTTGAAAAACAAAAAACGCGACGCGACGCAACGCTTCGATTCGATCGTGTGTTTTTTTTCTCCTTTTTTTTACGGCGCGTTCGAGAACTACAAAGAAGCACACCACGATAACGAACTCAAAACTAAACGCGTACTTTCATCGCACCTGATCCGGTACATTGAAATAAGGCACCACAATATATTCGACGCTTGTATTATTTTTTTCTTCTCTTTGTTTTTCTTCTTCTTTCGAGCGCGACCTATCGCAAAAATCACTAAGACTAGTCGCGTTTTTTCTTTATTAATGCTTTATCTTTTTTTCTTCTTTTGTTTATCCAAATTCTAGTATTCCTATACGAACTCGTCTTCGAGCAATGTTTTTACGATGTTTGTTGGGCGGGAGATAGTAACGATGAAGATTTTTTTTTTGTATTATTGTTTTTCTTTTTTTCATTCTTTTCAAGGATTTGTCATTCATCCCCCTCTTACCGGACGTCGACCCATTTTCCTCGATAATTCGTCGATCGTTTGCGACTTTCAAGCGATTCTCGCGATCGAGCCGCGAGTAATTAATTATTTTTTTTACCTCCATTCGAACATTTTCCGGCAATTTTTCAATTTGTCTTTTTTTTTCCACCGAATTTGTTTAACCCTCCGACTCGACAAATCGACGTTCCTCGATCCAACGCTGAGATCGATCAAAAGTCCAATCCGCAGTTGTGTGGCTTTGATACAGTAATTTCTTTTTTTTTTCTTTTTTTTCTTTTTTGAGATAATCTCAAAAAAAATTATGACTTTCATGTAAAACATCATATAGAAACAGCGTGTGGTATTGGAATTCCCCTCAGGGTCGTGAAAAAACCGGAGGTTGAATTGATTGACCCTGATTATTAATTATTGTTACATGTCGACGATTTTGGTGGCAAAGAAGAAACGCGAACAGGTTTGTGTTTTTGGTATTTTTTTTTGTTGTTTTTTGTTTTGTTTTTTTTTTCTTTGAGAGGACACCTGTTCCCCGATACCCTTATGCTCCGTGAATAATACGCGATATTTTTGTTTTTGTTTTTTTCTTTTTCTTCCTTCTCCTTTTCCTTTTCCATTGGATTTTCGTTCGAGCTCGCTCGAATCCCCCCCAAAAGCTTTGCCTCTTCTCGATCGGCTCGTCGTATAGTTTTTCTTATTTTTTTCGTTTGGTATCTCGTTTGGTTTTTTTCCCTCATTTCTTTACACGTCGTTCTCGAAAGTTTTTCAAAATTCATTTTTTTCTTTGTTTTTTTTTTTTTTTCATTTTACCAAGTTTAATTCGATCGCGCGCTATATTATCGCAATAATAGGCGTGTTGGCCACTAGTCAAACGGTATCCTCCGTCACGGGGACCGGAACGTCGACCGACGTGACGCTGGGACTGCAATAGAAACGAGGTCTCCCATAAGACCCGAAAAAAGTGAACGACGTTCGTGTCGTTTCCGAGCTATTCAACGACGACGTACGATACGGTTTTCACAAATGATAATTCGCGACGATGCGATAAATAAAGTAAAACAAAAAACGCAAGGGAAAAAAAACGAAATTTTACGATGAGATACAAGTGTGAGCGATGAGGGAGGGGCAACGGTGTCGAGGGTGCCATTTTCCATTATTTTTTTTAGTTTTTTTTTATGTTTGTGAATCGACAAAGCGCGATTCGTGATGAGAGATGTATAATGAAGGTGCGCGATCCAAAAATGGGTGACCGAATAAAGTGAGCCTAGCCCTACCAACAAGCTTGTTTACTTGGCGATCCCGGCTATCCTCGTGTCGTCCTGCATCTCCACGACGACCGTATCGGGATCGGGAACACGATTCGCCGATATGCAACCGTTTGCGATTGTAGTTGGCAGTACCGTTTCCGACTGGAAAAAAGAAAGACAAAAAATCGACTTAAGTTGAGGGGTTGGAGTCACTCGGCATTTTAAAAATATAGATTTTTTGCTTTTTCTAAAAGTACAACATTTCAAAAGTATACCCTGAAAATTTTAGACAAATCGGGGCATTATTTATGAAGACATGGAATTTTGAGCGCAGCCGCGTCGAGTGGGTACAAATAGGTAGGTAGTGGTAGCTGCACGTTCGACGCAAACTTTAACCGCGTTTTTCTCGACAGCACGTTTTCAAAGATGCTGATCACTGTAATTCCCAAACGGCTTGACGGATCGCTTTGAAATTGTTATCACTTATTCATATCACGGAAAATTTTGGCCCGGACACGAATGACTACCCGTTGTTAGCGTTTGAGGGTCAAAGGTTAAGCTACAAAAATTGTAACGCTGAAAATTAGCCAAAAAATCTGAAATATCTTGATAATATTTCAATAAAAAGATGTGTTTGATGGATTTGTATTCGAATAAATTTCAATTTTTGCTTACTTGATAAGCCGCGGCGTCCAGAGCCATTAGTTCCTTTTTCGACAAATGTTCGACGACCGCCGCGGCGTAACAATCGCCCAACATGTTGTTGGTGGTCCTCACACGGTCTCTAAAATACAGAAATACAGAAATAACAAACGTTGTTGAAATCATCGCAAAAAAAAAGAAAACAGTTTAAAAAAATCGAAGATTTCTTATAAATTATTTTTTTTTTAAACTATTAAAAACGATCGAATATCGTCACTTACACAAACCAGTCAATGGCAAACAGTAGCGAAACGTCCTGAACCGGAGCGTCGATGGCACTGAGAACGACGAGTAGTAGAACGAGGGCAGCACTGGGCACCGAAGCTGACGAGACGCTGGCAGCGGTCGAAGTCAAACTTTTGAAGATTGCAAAAAACAAAAAAAATTAGAAAAAAGAAAAAGCACTCGACAACGAACTAATCGTCGTTGAACGAGACAAATCGGCAACCGGATCAAAACAATGGATCGACTCACATGACAGTGACGATCTCGCCGAAGCCCAGAAATATTCCGTTCATTTGAGCGATGAATATGCTCGCGGTCGCTACGAACAACGCCGTCCCGTCCATGTTGATGTTGCAACCGATCGGCAGGACAAACCTCGTAACCCTCGGATCGACCCTTAGCTTATCCGTCATCAGTCGAAACGTCACAGGAAGTGCGGCGGCCCTGCGCAAAGCTCAGTTAGAAAACATCGTGAAGAGCCCTTCCAGAATAAATTTTTTTTTTTTTTTAGTCGCCGTTCGTTTTCGCTCTTTTTTCGGAAGTCGATTTTTCTCACTTCCCGGTCGATCTGCCGGTTGCGCTACTCGGGATTTTCCGGGTCATTCTGGCCCGTATTTACATTTTTCAATGTTTTTGTTTTGTTTTTTATTTTTTTTTTTCGTCAGAAATTGACTCTAGAACACAATTTCAAATTTTGTGTACAACAATTTCACGATTCGTCGAGAATTTGACTCGAAGTATGTTTTTTACTTTCTTTTTTCTAATTTTTTTATTTATTTATTTTGCTCTCATCGTGTATTTAGAAATTTGGCCCGTTCGTTTTTCGAGAAACAGCAGATTTTGAGTGATCGCAAATAAAATTTTGAGCGTCCAACCAGAATGACCGTTCGTTGTTAACTGAAATGTAATTTGAACGAATTTGTGTCGATTAATTTTTGGCCGCGATCCGTCCTTTTCCCTGGGAGGGTGTCTCACTTGAAATTCGGCTGTGAGAAAATAAAATCTATATTTGCCACCTGTAACAAAGAATTAATAGTACCTTATCTGCGGCCGTCTTACTTACCAAGACCACATATTTGACTTTTACTGTCACGGCCGTCAACGTTTTGATTTTTGTTTTGCTATTTATTTATCGATCGCAGGACCTGCAAAAGCCTCGTCTCGCGTGTTCTAATACATCATCATTGATAATTTGTGATTTTCTGTTTTCGGTTTTGTTTTTGTTTGCTTTTTTTTCGATTTTTTTTCTATGCAGTCTGTTCACGTGTACGCTTTCGTCTCGTGACTCTCTCGTTATGTCACGAGTCTCACACAACACACATTGACGATTTTCTGGAAAAAGTTAATCCACACACAAGGCATATTGAGTTAATGCGACAAACGGGTTTTTTCGGTCATTTTCCTATCGTCTTATGACATTCTTTTTTTTTCTTTTTTTTTTATCTAGAGACGATTTAGTAACGTGTGTACCGATCGACCGGGTTGAAAATAAAACGAAAGCAGTGCTAGGACGATGAGAGGAGGCTTCGGTGTGCTTAAGTGGAGAAAAAAAAAAGAAAATCGTTCGAGGGTTCGAGTGACCTCGAGGAAAATCGTGGGGTGAGAAAGAAAACACAAATACGGTGGGGAAGCCACAATGTCAATAATCGCTCACTGGTCCATCGGGTGAACTGATACTGTCGCGTAAATGGACAGCGGGCGACCCTTGAGAGGGTAGAACAATTTTGTTTACATAAAAGGGGATGAACAAAAGAAAAGATAGAAAAATAATATATTATCGGTATATCGGTTTATCGTGGTCGGGTTAAACTGGGAAAATGATCGTCGTCCTGCGCCATCCCCCGTAATTCTTGAAAGAAACATGATTAAGAGAAGAGGGTAATGAGAAGAAAAAAAGAATCGATAGAAACGTTGTTATAAATCGTGAGATCGTTACGATCGCTCTCTCTATCTCTCTCTCTCTCTCTCGTGGTTCTCAGCTCTGCTCGCCCAAGTCATCGACAGTAACGTCCAGCATTCATTGTAACGTCATCACACCGTCAACCCTGGAATACAACCGGATCGGCGCGAACAACAGATATTTTCCCAATTTATTTCGGACGATTAGTAAAAACAAAAGAAAAAAAAATATGTATACATAAATTTCGAGCAAAAATAACAAGAATCAAAAAAACAAAAAGTAGGCATAAAAATCGTCCGATATGATCGTCTTGTGTTTTTTTATGTTTTTTGGTAATCCTTAAGTAACGGCATTTTTGGCGTGGAAGCCTCGACCCTTTTCGTTCTCATCGAACATCGTGATTTTCCTCGTCGCTTCTCGCTTCGTTTCCTTTTCTCTCGTTCGTAATTTTGAATACGAAAATTTGCATCGTCGTACCGTCTTTGGACTGTATTGGTTTTTGGGCCAAATTTTGTCGCGAGCTTGAACGGAGAAAGGTACGGAAGTGTACGAAGGGAAACGAATTTCTTTGTTTTTTTTTCTTTTTGTTTCTTCTTTTCTCTTTTTTGTCGGCTTCCACGCTCGAATCAGTCCAGGTGACACGGAGTCAACTGACCTCCGGTTCACGTTACGTTCGAGGACTCTTTTTGTTTTCGTAAAAATTAGCCGCGATTAATTTATTTATTAATTACGTTTTTTTTTTAATTCGTCCAACACGTTTTTTTTTCTTCAAAAATATTTGTCAGGGAAAATTTTAAATCAAAATTTAGTCCTGCAAACGGCGTGTCCTCGATTCTCCCATCGTCTCGAGAATTGTTATATATATATATATATATGGATATATCGTTAAGAAAATAATTTCAAGAAACGATCGGACGATCGAGTTGAAAAAGAACCGGAAGTATCGGTATCCTAAGTGCCATCCGGAGCTGCATACCTCTATCTTTCTCTCTCTCTCTCTCTCTCTCTCTTTCTCTCTTTCTCTTTATCTCGTTTTTCTTTTTTTTTTGCTTAGTTTTTGCTCTTTTCTCGCTCTCTCTCTTTTCTTTTGAGGAAAACTGCAAAAAGCTCCCTCTCGTGAGCAACTCGCGAGTATCTTGGGAGGATCGGGGGGTGGGGGACTGGTTGTGATTAATACGGAAATTTTAACGGGACTGGCGGCTCAGCATTTCGCAACGTTTCGTTTTTATAATTTTTCTTTTGATTCAAAAAATTGTTTTTTTTTTTGTGAAAATATATAATATTTATTTTTCTTGCACGATCGAATCTAAGAATAAAAATCGATAGAAATGAATACAAGTCCCGTAACGAAAACGCTGCGAAAGACGATGACCGTGAATTTTTGTTTTTCTTTTTTTGTTTTCTTTCAAGATGGAAAAATTGGAACAGGGAACCGCCACGGCCTCGCAAAGCCTCCTTCTTGGCTGGCTGAAACACATATTCTATCATCAATGGGTCCGACCAATAAATTCCCGAAATTTGTTTCATATTCTCCGCGTGCGTGATTTTTTCTCCAAAATTTAGGGTTTTTTTTTAAAATTATTTGTTTGGTTATTTTGTTTTTGTATATATATATTTTTTTTTTCGTAACTTCGTGTCAACAACGTGATTCGCGAGGCTTCGCTCGTCTAAAGCCTCGATAAATATCGCGAAATCGTTAATTTTTCATACGTTAAATAATTTCGTTCCCCATCGTAGTAAAAAAAAAATGGACAGTCCACTTTGGCACGTCTCGAGAGACGAGAAACTCGTTACAAACCCCCGATGAGCTCGACGAAACGTCTCGAGGGACTAACTAAGCACGTATAATTGGATGAGAAGTTGGCAGAAAAAGAAAGAAAAAAAAAACAACGAGGGAAAAAAAAACAATCAAGATTCCGAGAGCACAACATGGATCGTGTATAATCGACGTTTGCAGTGAGAGGGAGAGGTGAAAGACGAGGGAAGGAGCTCTCTCGAGATGAGTCTCGACGTAGTTACGAAACTGTTTTCTGTTGTTGTTTTTTTTTTTTTGGATTTGTAGTTTTCATTTTTTTCTCATTTTTTTTCGTCACACCCGGAGAAAACTGAAAGAACGAAGAGCAAGAGGTGAAAGAGAAGAAATGAAAAACCGTTCGATATCAACGAGCGATCACGAAGACACAGGAAACACGATATAACAAATGCTGTAAAAACGTTAAAGTTGAAAAATTTGACAAATTGAAGAAAAAACAAATGGATAGATGAACGAAAGCGTGTAAAACGGTAGAAATAGATAGACCGAGGCCCTGTGAGGCAGGCGAGAGGGTTGTTAGTATTTTTTTCTTTTTTTTTTTGTGCTTTTTTCCTTTTTTTTCAACGAGGTTGGGTGGGAACGGGATCGAAGCTCGACGACTCACGTTGATGCCATGGCGAATGCGGTGAGCGTTCCCTGGGCGAGGCCAGCGTAGAACTTAAACGGATTCTTTCTCACGACGGCCAGGTATATTAGCTGCATTATCACCAGCTGATAAAAGAATACACCGATCACGACTGTTACGATGAACCACGCGAGCTGCGCCATCACCAGACCCAGATCGTCCACACCGAGTATCTTTCCCGCGATAACCGAAGTTATGCCGACAGGCGTCATCCTTGAATTCAGAGAAAAAAAGATTTTATCGTATCGACGGGTCGTAAGGAAATTGAATTGTATTATCAAGAGTGTTTTATCTATTTGAAAAAATAGGGGAGGAGAA
The DNA here is from genome assembly GCA_951802705.1 of Netelia virgata. Lineage (NCBI taxonomy): Eukaryota > Metazoa > Arthropoda > Insecta > Hymenoptera > Ichneumonidae > Netelia > Netelia virgata. Next base: position 6,284,261 of record OX637864.1, on the reverse strand, counting down.
ATTGAGGATTCCTCTTCATTTTTCGTTTATTTTTTATTCAAATTCGTAAATTGATGTAAATAAATATTTGCGCTTGTTTCTTGAAAAATGCAAATTTTCGTTAAATTATTTTTTTTTTTTATGATTTATCAGAAATTGATTGAAAAATGATAGAATATTGTATCGTAATTGATAAATATTGTTGTTATATCGTCATCTTTTATCAAAAAATCGATTCGAAAGTATAGTAAAGCTTTTTTTTATCATTTATTGAAAATTCGAATTTTGCTTTGTTTTAATTTTCTTTTATTTCATTAATAATTAGATTGAAAGAAAAGCGTCTAAAAAAAACTCACCACATCACCATCGACACCATGCGCATGATGACCTCGAATACGGCCTTGAAAAAGTCAATGACGACTTGGCCCTTCTTCTCGCCGAGGGTGCCCAAAAAAGTCCCGAAAACGAGACAGAAGAAAACGATACCGAGGGTGTTGGTACCGCTTCTGTACTGTATTACCCTGATGAGTTCCTCATCACCACCGAGGCTCTCGGTGCTCGATAATTTCTCGCTGTCGTTCTGAAACGGATGTTTCTTCGGCACGTAAACCGTATGAGCCTGTTGAAAGGCAGCCTGGAAGAGATTGTCCGGGAACATGTTCCTGCGAAAGCGCATAAAATATCAAACTGTCGGTATATATATCGATTATTAGAGACTAAAGGAAGAAACAAAAGAAGAACAAAAAAAGAGAGAAAAAAAGAGAAAAAAGCCTCGAACGCGAAGAGAGTCGACCCATTTTCCAGGAAAATCGAGGTCGCGGATACGGTTCGCGAGCAAAGTTTGTCCCCTCACCGAGAATCTCTGGTTACTCTCGCGACCAACATTTTTCGTGTTCGATTAGAAAAAAATAAAATAAACAATTTTTACAATAAAAAAATCTCTTCATTATTTCACAAACTCGCGACCGTGATTTTATGTATTTCCGGTGCAAGGTAAAGAAGCGCACGAAGAAAATATATTCCCGGAATAATCACGAGCTTCGAAGACTATAAAAAGAAGAAGAAGAAGAAAAAGAAGTAAGAAAGCAAAAATAAAAATAATCAAAGCTCGAACACGCGACCCTGTTTTACAATCTCCGTCGAATACCGCCGTGCCCTTCGAACGATCAAACTTCTATAACTCATCCACCGACCGCATTTTTATTTTCCGCACGAAATTACGAAACTTCCTTAATTAATACGACTTTGGTTTAATTGGAATCGGTTGAAAACGCGAATCCTGGCTTTCGCCTCTCTCATTTTCAGCAATATCGCCATTCTGGACGGTTTGCCCTTTCTATTTTTCTCGTTCTAAAGAGTCGTTTATATTTGCCATAACGGTTTCGCATTCGCGTTCAATCAGTGTCAGCTGAGTTTGCATGACCGACCAATCCAACGCATACACACACACACACACACATATACAATCTTTATGTCCACGTGGGCGCGTACTTAGAGCTCGTACGGTTAATATATACACATAAATATAGCTTAAGCCTCGTCCATGTCGGTGTGTAAGTATATAAGTATGTGTGTTTGTGTGTGTCTGCAAGCGTAGATCGACTGAAGCTCCGTTTTCTGGTTCACCACGTGAATAAAACACACTCGCTCGGCTAACACCGAACGATCGATGCCTCTGGTCTATTTTTGCCGGAGGAAAAGGGAGGAGAAGGAGGGAGGATTCCAGAGGGTACCATCCCCTCGACAAAATTATATATATAAATTATATATATATATATGCTTAAAAATAATAAAGCTCTCGCGACGTAATCGTCGAACGAATTTTTCCCATGCAAAGACACAGCACTTTGATCTTCATTTCTCACGAAGGCCCGATTTTAAGGGACGTGATCGGTTGCCACTAGTAAAAACGAGACGGCTGGAATCGTTTGAAATATTAGCCGAATGTCGAAAACGATTTTCGTTCTTTCTTACGTTCTCGAGGTTGGTTATGAAATCATCGGGACTCGAGGAGGAGGAGGATAAGGCGAGTTTGTTATTGGCTTATCACGTAACGGAGACACTACGTGTATCGTGTATATTCCCGGAGGTTTCTACTATGTGTTGTTTTTTTTTCTTGTTGGTTTTTTTTATTCGAGGTCCTCTTCCATTGTTTCTCATTCGTACCTTCCGAGATCCAATAAACTGTCGAGTATATTGACCGCTCTTGCGTGCGTCAACGTCGCCATTCCTTCTCTCAGGCCTGAATTACCCGGATGTATCAGCAGTGCCAGACTCACACCGAGTATCGCGTTCAGCAACGAAGTCAGGATGAAGTAGACCAGCGTACGTACCGCGATTTTACCGTTCATACGAGCGTTCAGACTCGCCGAGCCTGGAAAATAATGAAATTTATAATTTCGCAAAATAAAGAAAAAACAAAAATTGTTTCAAGATAATTATCGTGGCTAGAATCGAGATGGAGAAATTCAGCTAAATAACTATTAGCTCGATCATTGATTCGAGAAAGAACAATTTCGAGAGTCGCTCGATGTTTTGAAAAATAAACAAAGCAAAATTCCAATGCTTATAAAATTTCTTAAAAATCTTCAGAAAAAACAAAAACTGTTTCAAGATAATTATCGTGGCTAGAATCGAGATGGAGAAATTCAGCTAAATAACTATTAGCTCGAGCATTGATTCGAGAAAGAACAATTTCGAGAGTCGCTCGATGTTTTGAAAAATAAACAAAGCAAAATTCCAATGCTTATAAAATTTCTTAAAAATCTTCAGAAAAAACAAAAATTGTTTCAAGATAATTATCGTGGCTAGAATCGAGATGGAGAAATTCAGCTAAATAACTATTAGCTCGATCATTGATTCGAGAAAGAACAATTTCGAGAGTCGCTCGATATTTTGAAAAATAAACAAAGCAAAATTCCAATGCTTATAAAATTTCTTAAAAATCTTCATAAGATTATTTAAAAATAAGTAATCGACAAGTCGTCAATTTTAGGCAAATTATTTTATCAGTGATCATGCGGAAAAGTTAATAAAATTTCAAATTTTGAAGAATTCGGGGTTTACCCAAATTGTTGAAAAAAAATATTTTTTGAATGATCAAAATTACGATAAATGTAAAAAATGTCTTGCCTGATATGAGACTGGCGATGACCAACGGCAGAATCATCAGCTTGAGCAGCCTCATGAAAAGTTCTCCGGGATAACTGATGAGCATAACCGCATCGTCGCCAAGTGCCAAGGGACGCAGGCCAAATCCTGATGAAAAAAAACCCACAAAGTCACAAGAAATAAACGCACCCAATAAAAATAAAAATCACAAAAAATGAATTAAACGTTTCAAGGACGAATCGACGTCGATCGATTTACCATCGAAACGATTTTTAGGTCAGGGTGTAAAAAGAGAAAAAAAACATAATAATAAAAACGTCGAAGAACAATATACACGATGTAAACAAAACAAAAAGCGTGTAACTAGATTTCGCATAAATCTTCTTCGTTTCGCGGGTTCTGGCACAGATCCGTTGGATAGTTGGGATTTTATGCGATCCGCTGGCTTTGCCCTTGGGAGATGAATCTCTCTCTCTCTCTCTCTCTCCTCCCTCTCTTCCTTCTGCGCCCTTGGGTATTCATCCATCCGCTTATCGCTATCTATATACCATCTTTACACCGAGTATCCACATAACGTGTACTTAGATCCATCAAAATAAAAATAAAATTGAAAAATGAAAAACTAAAAATAAAATTGATAATCGTTTGTTTTTCCCATATTTGCATTTATTTCCCAATATCGAAACGCACGACTCGAAGAAAAATCGGATGACGAGAAAAAGCACATCACGAGGTGAAACCCCTCGCTGGGGATTGACACCCTTGGTCGTTCGTGCGAGGAACGTATATTTATTTATTTGTTTACTTTCTTCATTTTTCTCATTTTTCTTTTTTTTTTTACTTGTACCGGACAGCCCGCAGCTTTTACATAACGGACTCTAAAGCCCGAAGTGGGTCACAGTCCTGCATGAATGGGTGGAAAATACATTTCTTCATTCCCTCGGCCCCGTTCTCGGCTCTCTCGATGGCCTGGCCTTTGACGCTCTTCCCAGGGACACATCGTGAATCTTGGAAATAGAACGGTTTCATCCCCGCGTAAAAAACGAAAAGCTTTCGACCTTAGAGCCAATTTGTTACAAGGAAACAAAAAATTGCCTTGCTTTGTCTCGTTCTCTCTTTCTTTTTTTTCTTTTTCTTTTTTTTTCGTTTCACGTCAAAGGTCGAAAAGAAGAATTCACCCCGCGATTCTCTCGGAATTCCGTCAAGACGCGAGAACGACGATTACGAAGCCCCGCGCGTTGTCTCTCGAACCGTTCTTATCGTTTTCACGCACCGTCACACGAGGGTGAAAATCGTTATGATCTTCGCTTTTTATTTTTATTCTCAGGCCTTTCATTTTGTTTTTGCTTCGTTCTTTCTTCCATTTCTAGTGTTTAATTCTAATATTTTTTTGTTGGACACGTGTCGATGTTTTAAATTGTCGAGGGTCGTTATCGACCTTGGCTTATTTTGTCGTTTTTTTATCGCTCTTGGCTCTGGAAAGATCGTCGGTTCGCCGATTTTCTACGAGACGAAAAAAAACATTTTCAATCGGTCGGGTTAAAACGGGTCAATTCGACTCCGGTGGCATAGTTGCTCTATATCATTAATGCAAGAGCCACTAAATTTAACGAGGCTAAATTCGCGTCTCGCTTGAAGAACGACGAAGTCGCGTCCGCGAATAAATTTCGTCTATCGAACCGCGTTATACAATTACGGAAATATCCTTCTCACCGAATTAAGAGCTGAAGTATTAACGCGTTGCCCGGGGGGAGAAGGGGTTAATATTTTAACAAGCTCGAATGAATCGTAACACGACGTGGCCATTAATTATCAATTAAGACCAGGCTTCGTGTGAAAAGAAAAAAGAAAATGAAACGTTAGATATTATTTGGTCATAATATATTCGAGAATTACATTGAAATAGTAAAGAAATTTGTTACAATTATTTTTCGCCATAATTGAAATAATTAATTGTTCGATCAATGTTTAATTATTTGATTTTATTCTCGATAAATCACGACGATGTGAAGATGAATTATAATTTTTTATTTTTATAATTATATTTCAAACGTTGATTAAAACTATCGGCAACAAATAAAAATCAATGCTAAAAAAAGGAAGTCGGATTTTTCTTTTTGGATCGGAATTTAAATAATTTGAAACATATCGATCGGTAATTGTGGAAGAAAGGCGAAGGCTTTTATGTTTGTCATTGGTCTTTTCTATTGTAGAACGTCATCCGCGATCGTTCAAACGATTTAATTGTACGGCGAGACAATGGCAATATGGACAGGTGGGCTTGGTCAACTTTGTCGTGTGTTACAATAATCAATTATTGTTCCATTGTAATATCGCTTCTCTCTTGCTCTCTTTCCCCTTGGTCATTGTCAAGGTCGAGACAAGTGTCAACATCGTCGATATATATAACGATGGTGGTAAATTTCCAGCTGGCTGACCACTCTCTTTCTCTCTCTAATATCGCTTCTCTCTTGCTCTTCACCGCTCCTTCTCATTCTCCGTGTGGCTATTTTCTTCCTCTTCCATACAGTTTTATTCAAACAATCGTACACGATCGATCGGAATAGTCGGAATAAAGTCCACAAAGTATTGATTTCACGTCGTGGCCCTGTGTGTCTCGTAAATGGCCGAGAGTGAACGAGGTAAATATATATATTAAAAAGAAAGAAAAAAAACCCAAGAAAAAAAGAAGTCTTTATGATGAGTTACAGCGTGTGTCAATATCGTCGATAATGGCCGATAGTGGCGATAATGGCGCTGCGTACGTCGCGCTCGAGCATCGAACATATGCATCGACGGATGAAAGTAAATAGAGCCGCTAATGAGTCAGCTCAAGTTTATTTTGAAAAGTGAACTTATCGCAGTAAAATTCTCGATCGTCGAATCGAATCAACGAAATGAATTTATTTTTTCTTGAATATTAGAAATAATAATAAAAAATATCATTAATAAACTAGCTTCGAGGTAATCGAGATCGACTAGACGATATTCGAGAGAATCGAGATCGAGTTCGAACAACCATCGAACCAATTCTAATATCCCTGAAACAATACTGAATAAAAACATAATAAAAAATAACTGAAAAACAAAAATATAAAAAATAAACGGATTTAAGAAAATCGACGCTGGACACGATATTGACAAAATAATTATCGATATTATTGTCTAGAATTTTGTATTTCAAAATACTTTTAATGCCATGAAAAAGTAATTTTTTGAAGAAAAAAAATCGGTATAAATAACGTGAAATATAAATCTTACCGAGTATTACTCCGAGAAGTACGCCGGAGAGTGTGACCATTAGTAACAAATTGTCGCGCATCCACTTGGTTGTGTCAGCCGTCACCTTGCGGGGACCCTGCGATGCCGAGACGTCCTGCCCGCCCATCTTCGCGAAGAGATACTCGGAGAAGCGCGCCGAGGACTTCTCCTCCATTTCACTGGCGCGACCGGATGAGGATCGTGAGATCTCTCGCGATCTCTCGCGGCGTACGGCGGGGCCCCGGCAGCACCACGACGACGACGGGTTGCCGTTTTGGGGATGTTTCGGTAAATTCGTCCGAACCGACCAATCACCGCCTCTCGCCTCTAACCACCTACGTATTAGCCTCACGGTCTTCGAAGACCCTATTGACTCGATCGTGATATCGATTTTATATGATTCTTTTATTATTCGCGATTTTCGATATTTTTCTTTAACTATCGAACCTCTTCGTTCACTCTCCTTTTTCGAAACGCTGTTGCTCTCTCTCTCTCACTTTCTCACGCCCCTCGAGTTTCTCCTGTCTCCTCTCTCTCTCTCTCTCTCACACAACACACACACGTTCTTCCAACGAATGAAATAATTTTTTCAATTATCACGAAACTTTTCTCTTTCGTTTTTGACAATAAATCTTATCGACGCTCGACTCGTCGAGATATCGATATGTGCTGAATTCTTTTTCACGCGTGATTCAACGCGATGCAATTGGATGCCAGCGAGCGAAGCTCGAAACGTCCACAGAGGTGCTCTTGGCACGTTCACAGCCTATCGCAACGCTCGTTTCACGAGCGACGGAACGAAAACACGCGAGGGACAACACCAAGGGTCGCGAGGTCGTCGTTTATTTCACCCAAGATTCGGTCGCTTGGGGACTTTCTCGTTGAACGGGATTAAAAAAAATATGTTATTTTATTATATTTAACGGGATGGATAGAGAGAGAGAGAGTGAGCGCGACACCTTGTGGTGTATAGGGTTACTCCGCCGCCACTGAGGTGCACCAGCACGGCTCCGTTGCGCAGGGTCAGTTACCTTGATGGACCCGCTCGGCTCGTATCTTTATTTTTAGCAATTTTTTTCTTCACCACTATGTCCAATCTCGAATAATCCAAATTTACGAATTTTGACGCTCGTATTTAGGCGTCAGGGTCTCGCGTATGACACACCGGGCATCACTAGGAAATAACCGCGAGTACGTGCAAGATTTATATATATATATGTATATATATATATATATATATTATAGTTCACTCTCGCCGTCTCGCGGGATAAATAAATGGGGGATGTTTTATTTCTCGACACCGTTTCGCTGAACTCGTCGAACAATATTTCCTTTTTCCAACACAATTAACGATCCTTCGCTCTTTGTTAGTTCGATAGTTTCGACTCTTGTTTTACTTTTCTTTTTTTTTATTTGTTATGCGTTTGGGTTCGCTCAGATATCGAACTTGGCTTGTGCGTCGAGCGCGATGCGAACCTCCCGATGGATGAGCCCTGACTGGCTCGGTACCGTAGCGGCCATTGCCGTATTGATTTTGCGGGTGCCTCGGAAGAGTTTGCTTCTCTGTCTCTCCGCTATCTTTCGAGGGTTGAGGCGGTCCCTTGCACGCTTGCGCGGAGCAGACGAGTACGAGAGCCCCTGACTCGCTGCTTGCGATTCTCCAGGCTTCTCTCTCTCTCTCTCTCTCTCTCTCTCTCTCTCTTTGCGTTTCTCTCTGTCGGCCCTTCTCTTCGTCCTCACCGGTTTTGCGTCCACGCGCGCAGACTTTCGACGCGATGCTCTCTGGGACTTTTGTCTATTCGACCTCGACGAAACGATGGACATTTTTTTTTTCGGTCAATCGACTTAACTGCTCAATGAAAACGCATGCGAGAAGCCATGTGAGGGAGATTTGACGAGCGTCAAAAAGCGATCGTCATTCAACCCCTCGGCGACCTCTCAATTGATCGTGTTAGACACGTACGGTAGCGTCGAAGGAAAATCCTTCATGGACCTTTCCGACGCACACGTAGAGTTACCAAATCTTCAATTTAGCTTCGAGTTATTGGAATTCATGTTTTTTTTTTAATATAGGGATAGAATGGATTTTCATATATTTTATAAGCAATTGTTATCCAACTAGGGTGAACAAAATTCACGTGGACGAAACAAAATTGGGCAATGTGGCTCATTGTCATTAGACGACTTGCTACATTATTCACATATATACCAGTATTCGTATTTTTTGTTATCAAGCGCTTCGTTCCAATTTTGCGTGCACTTAATATACATAATTTATATTTATAAATTTAAGCATTGATTGTTTATTTGTATTTAGCCGATATTAACAATTGTTTATGTGTATTAACTATTTTATGTTCTACTCAAGGAAACGTGACATTTGTGAAAATAATATGTTCCCCAGTCGCCACCATTTTGAAAGTCCTTTCACAGCGGCCATTTTGCTATCTGGAATGAGTTTTCCGTTTCCGGCAGTAAATACCCGCAGGCTGTGTTACCTGGAAAAATGCTGTGTAGGCTTTTCCCTCAATGTTATTTTTAGAGCTGAAAATGTAGAACAGAAACGTGATATTTATTTGACGAAAACAGCTGCTTACATCGACGTTTTTTCGGACGTTTATTTATTTTCTCATAGTTTACAAAAATTAAACCCAAGTGATTCTTCAATACCCCTTATTTGTCGTTAAAATTCTCTTAGCGCTTTTTCAACGTATATCTAAATAATAAATACTATTTTATTTCAAATCCCTTTCGATTATGCAACATTTTATTTCCGAAATTTATTCTAATTTGCGAATGATTCTAAATGTGTTTCATAACGAGAACACGGGTAAGGCTAAAATCAGCCCAGTACGTAGCGCGCTCTACCGCCGGTTTCTCGAAGCTGAAGCTACTGGCTCCGTGAACAAGCATTGAGTTCATTTCACACTTCGCACACGCAACGCTCGAGAGGGAAGCCACACGCTAGGCACCCTAGGCCCCCAAGCAGTGTAACCAGTGTAACCATCAACAATTCCCAACGACATTGTACATAAATCTTTCACGCTATTTCGCTTATCACCGTCGCAACGTTTTTCACCGAGGAATATCGAGCTCATCACTACTTGGCTGTGAATGTACAAAATAGATTTAAAAACAAAGACTAACCAACTTGTCCACCGAACAAAATTTGGTCAGTCACATTTTGATGTGGAAAAGTGACGTTTTAAGAATGAAGCATTTTCTTCATCGGATTGACGTTTGCAAGTAAGCCTGTAATATTTAATCTCTTATAATCCCATGCAAATAAACTATAACCGCATGGAAAACGTTCTGAAATTTCTTTGAAACCTAAACAAGTATACTTACACGAAATTGTTTTTTCACAGCTTTGGAATGAACATAAAAGGCTAACAATCGACGATATTTCAGTCAAAATAATGGTACGTACTTATGAATAATTTATTGAAATAATATCGAAGCGTTAGCTACGTTTTTAGCATTGCAATGTACAGCGGTACTTCAAGATCATTCTCAACATTTTCCAGGCTTCTCGTCGACCTCGAGTCTACGAGGCTCGAACGTATTTTTAAGACAATCAAGCTCATTACGAAAGATGATACGTCGTAATATTTGTCGAAGAAAGACAAAAACTTTAAAAAGCTGGAGAGCATACAAACATTCTTTCTCGTCTCCCGTTCGTCGCCGAAACACGAGAGAGCAGGTAGCAATTGAGTTGGTGGCGCCACCATCGCGTTCTGCGATATCGACTGCTAAAACGCTAAACAGCTGAAAATCTGTCATGGCTGAAAGTCATTCACTTAGTGTTTTGCTTGTTGAAAATTGATGTATTTTCGTTTCCTCAACGCTCACGGATGATACGAATAAAAGTCGGATCACGGTAAGAAATTATTTACGATAATTGATCTCATGACACGGGCGAAATTGGTGTTTGGTGCGAAAAAGAGAGAGATGTGTATTTTTGTGCTCAGGTATGAATTGATAATCGAGGTTGTTCTGAAGTAAATTATTGTTAATCCAACAGTGTTAGCAGCGACCTCGGTGAGATCGTGAAAATTATTTCATCTCCGTCATGGCACTGCTGAATCCTCAAGGGAATCGAATACGACTAAAAGATGATCAGTTCCCACCAAAATTACGAAAGAATCGAAAGCTCGAACACAAGTGGGGTAACGATTACTACAAGGCTGTTAACAAAGCTGTATTTAGTCACGACTACTCACCTTACATGCCGTCCGAGCCCCCAGCTTCTATCAAGGAAGAGATCGATAAAACCGGATACGTTTGTAAACAATGTAGAGACTGGTAAGATATATTATGAATTTCTTAAAAAATTCTATCACTTCCTATTTTCACTATTCTTAAACATCGCTTAACTTTGTACATAGAGACACACTTGATCTAATATTATGCAATGCGCTATTTAATATTGTAAGCGGTGTTCGAGATAGCAGTTGAAACTTGCACGCAGTCCCCTTCACGATTTTATGGAGAAGCATTAAAAAAATGAATACAAAAAGTTAGATGTCTGTTCAAATTTTTGGCATGTTTTCGATAACTCAAAATTCATTTACACGATGAATAAATAATAAAAGTCCATTTCACAATAACGAAACATGATAATTTCTTACTTTCATCTTTTTAACTTTGCGCCACTCTGCGCATTGAGATGCCGAAGCTTGCGTTGAATTGAAAATTGATCGTTCCAGCTTTCGATTCCTGAGCAGTATCGAAGAGCATACATCCCGGCGCAGTTGGATTCTTGGTTACTGGTGCCAGGAATGTTTCACGACAAAATGTACTCACGTACCAAAAGACGAGCCTATGTGTCGAAAGTGTACGAACGTAGAAGCATCGAAGCACGCTTACCTGGCTGAAAAGGGAATTCAAAGAAATTTGAAAAAAGCGGTTACCCGAGTATTTTACAATCAGTGTCAATTTTTCGCTCATCTAAGAATGCACGGGACATCGGTGGTAGATCTGAGCGAGGTGATGTTGATGCCATTGCCGAGTGGAGTTAAAGACGAGGATTACGCAACTCTGGACAGAGTGTTCAAAGCGCTGATGGAGTCGATGTTCATAAGACGACTTCACATAATGGACTGGCTGACAAAAATAAAAATGCCTCCAAATCGTTGGAAGTCTCCCCTCGAATGGCTGGGCTCAAATGAGAAATCACCGATCACGTACATACTCTGTCGATATTTCGAGGATTGTCTAAACCCCAAGGACTTGGAAATAAGATCTCGACGAGACAAGCCAATTCAGCGAGTCAATCGACGGAAAGTCTCGAGTAACAACGTAAGTCAGACTTGCGACGAGGAGAAAGATCCTCTCGGTGACGAATTGCCAAACGACATTGCTTTTGTCGATTGCGGACCTACTCCTAGTCACGTTATGCTCTCGGAATTTCCATCGGTACTCGCCGCTAAAGATTCTTCGAAACACCAGCCGATCGATCGTGCGAACTCTCTGTGGCGTTCGTTCTCCCAGCAGTACGACAAAATCAAAAGCAAACAAACGGAGTTAAAGCCAGTAGCGAGCGAGGAAAGCAAGGAGACACCGCCACCGCTACCGCTTAAACTTCAGCTTCAAAGTCCTCGAGTGATGACGATTCGAAGCCCGCAAAGCCTCAATCTCTCGACGATCATGAGACACCTGCCGATCCAGGGTGTAGTAACGACGAAAAAAGTCGTCGTTGTCTCGGATCGAGGAAACGAAGGAGAGATTAGTCACTCACCGATCATCGAAAAGAAAGAAGCGTTGCAATTAAAACCCAAGGAGAAAAAACCCTCCGAAATTTCGATAAACGACAAACACAAAACGTCTGCCAAGATAACAACTTCGACCTCCAATTCTACGCATCAAGTTGGCAAGCCGCTTCTGACCAAATCGCAAAGCTTCTCCGAGCAAATGTCTCTTCATGGTCGCGTTGTCTTTCAGAACGGACGAAAGTACATAATCAAGCACGTGGCGAAGAAAAAATCACAATCGTTGCTTCCCGACTCGGTGCTAGTGAAGAAAGTACGCAAGAATATTCCGCTCTTTCCTACTACCGCCAAAAATCCTATTTTGTTAAAACCCGTCCAAGGAATTCCTGGCGCTAGAAAAACGTCGATTTTGCCAAAATCAGCTGCGCAAGAAACAGCGAAAATTCCTATCACCGGAAAACCCTCCATCTTGGCACAAAGTCCGTTGCAACGAACGTCGAGAATTGCTTCCGTTCCTTCGCTCAATGCCCAAAGACACGTGCAATTGGGTCGACCACCGAGACGAATGAAAGGACCCGTGTTACCTTCCGAAGTTTCCCTCACTACCATGAAAGCAAACATGGCAGCGCAGAACAGTAAAGGAAGAGTGACGAAGATCCAGAAGAGTCTGATGACCAAGTGTCGAGAGACGATGATGGGCGATTTGCATCGAGCCACGAAAACTGAGCTCGATTCTTACATCAAACATCTCAAAGAAATTAACGACGTATATGTAAAAACAGTCAGCAGCGAGACCGATTGCGTCGTAACGAACAATCTCAAGACCATCGAGTGTTTCGAGAACATCGAGTCTTCCGGAATGATCAAAGAATCGGTGAACGAGGAGTCGAACGTTCAGGACGCTTTGGACATTACCACGAGCGAGTGGGAAAAACGAATAAAGCCAACGGACAAACTGAGAACGTGCGATACTTGCGGCAAGGTGGTTAAACCACCGACCTACGTTATCGGAATGTCCGGACCAGCGGTCGACGAGACAGCGTTTTGTCAATGTTACAACAACGTTTGCTACGTGTGCAACGCGAATCAAGGCAGTCTCATACAACTCAAGGCACACATTAAATGGCACAAGGGTGAAACACCGTACATGTGTCCTAGCTGCTCGATCATATTTCCATCAGCCGTTGATTTAGAAATTCACGTCTGGACGACGTGTTTTCATCCGATGGCGAGATACGTTTACGGCTGTGGAGTATGCGAGATGGAGGGAATCGTCGATATGGAGTCGATCGCGAAACACTTTTTGATTCTTCACACGAGAAGAAAAGTCATCTGCGCCGAGTGCAAAATGGAATACACGGAAAATGCTCCTACGTACTCGGATTACGCGGAACACTTTGCTCAGCATCATCCGGACGTCGAGAATATATCCGAGCCTAAGAGATTGTTCGTTTGTAACTTGAAGCAATGTATCATACGCCCTGAACTCTTCAGAGCTCATCTCTCGGATCACCTCGGGGTTCTCAAGTGGATTTATTACAAATGTCCTTTTTGCCCGACGATAACTCAAGGCTCGGGACGCAATAAGTCTCTAATGCGCGAGCATCTCATCAGGAATCATCTAGATCGTATGCACGAGATCGTGAGTCCCGAGAGTCTCTCGAGGGTCGTGGATGGAATAAAATTGATTCGGACGAACGTCGCACCTGTAAAACTTGGCGAGATTACCAATGCGACGAACACCGGACCGATGATTCTGAGCGCTCGAACAATCACACCGGCGACCTTCGAGCAAACATCGGAGAGCTTCGACGATCGGTTCGATGAGACGCCGGAAATACTCGAAGTGAAATCCAAAGCTTCGCAGGACATCGAGGATGGGAAGTTCGACGATTTGGACTTGGAAATTTTGACGATTAAATCGGCGAGCGATAGAACGTTGGATTCACCAGCGATGGGAAGCGAAGATTCGAACACGATGCAGCTAGATCCGAGCGAAGATTTCGCGACGCTCAACGACACGTCAGAGGTGCTTAGAAAATCTTCGAATTCACACGAAGAAGTTTCCCTCGTTTCAATATATTCAGACTCGAAATTCTTGTCCGAGCTCGAGAAAGAATATTCGTACGAGAATCAAGAATTTAATAAGGAATATTCAACGCCTCATCTAAAAGCTCTCTTGTTGCAGGACATGTCGCAGCAAAGACCCTGGAGAATCGCTCTGAACAGTCCGACCAACGTGGAAGTCGAGCCCGTTGCTTACAATTGTCATCTCTGCGGAGAGCTCATCAACACATCATGGCCAGTAATCAAGAACCACTTCGACTCTTGTCACTCGAACGATTACGAAATTTTTCAAGTATCGCCGAAAATTCCACGTATATCGATGGATTTTATCGAAGGTGGTTACAGGAACGATTCGGACGGTAAAAAACGGAAACCGGAAGCGACGATTTCGTCCGCAGTGCCGAAGAGACGTAAACGCTGGGGACCGAAGAAACATTTCGAGAGATCGACTTCACCTAGTCACGGTATTTGCGTCAAACCCCAGCCCGTGGAGGAAGTCGAGGGTAATTTTCGTTGCAAGAAATGCGACGAGTTGTTCGAGGATATTTCGATGATGCGCGAGCATATCGCGATGAAGCATCGGATCAAAGGACAATATCTTATTTGTCTCGAGTGCGGTGAAAATTTCGTCGTCTCGCCGAGTCTCCAGATGCATCTCAAGGCGCTTCACGGCATACAAGATCCGATAACTTATCTCTCGAAAAATACCGCTTACGCTCCGGAAACCCTCGACGATATGGAAGAGGAGGAAAAAGCTACGGAATCGAATCAATGCTACGTTTGCATGGCGGTTTTCGAGAACAAACCCTCGTTGGACAAACACATGAGGGTTCACGGCATGGCTTTTTTAAAACGAAAGAGATTCGAGGCACAAAAAGCGCTGAAAAGTTCGGTGAAAAATAATGCTAATTCCGCCGACGGTCAACCGGAAATCGAAAATGTCGATGGAAAATCAAGCAACGCTCGAAAAGGATCGAAGGACGAGAGTCCCGACAGTAGTAACAATGCAGGAAGCGCGAATCAGTCCTCGAGCGATCGAATCGAGGACGAAAAATCGATCGAGGAAATCAAGAAGACATTGTCGACGAGTTTGTAGATGCAATCGACGTTCCGACGTTTTCGATCGAAATATTGTACAGTAGTAATGAGAATGATGTCACTAGGAAAGAAATTCGAGCTGGAAAAACGCTGTGAAATTTCGAATAAAAAAATATACGAGCATGAGAACATTTCTCAGGACTGGAAGTCCCGAGAAAAACGACGAATTCGATTCGATTCGTATCGAGGATTAGCAATCGATAAAACTTCCTACAACGTTCTCGTAAGTTTGATCGACTCGACTATTCGAATCTAAATAATGTATAATAATGAGGAAGCATTCCCGTTACGAATGACTTTCGTATCGTCGGCACGTTTCTTCGATAATTAGTCGCGTTACGTTTTTTTTTATACATCATGATAAAGAATCAGAAAGAGGAGAGAAAAGGGTGAGAAAATATCGCCTTGTGTATCGAAATTGTATAAATAATTCTACCAACTTGCAACGTTTTCTGTATGACGCTGGTTTCATTGTAAAAACAAATAAATGGAAAGGGCTTGAAGTCGGTATGAGAGCAAGAACATATATACGTTTAATAAAATTCGAACGTCGTTCAACTTTCATCGGTGCGTTTCTTTTCATTCCCATTTGGAGACGAACACTGTTTTTTTCTTCTTCTTTTCTTCTTTTTTTTCTTCGATCGTTCAACGAACTCATTTTTGGGGTTTTATATATATTTAACCACGTACGAACTCTGTTCTTATTCGCGTTATCTTATAAAGGATTATTGCACAGATTTGTTTCGTTATTGCTGATGGATAGTTAGAGGGTATTTTTCTTCTTTGTTTTTTTTTCATTGACATACATATTGAGGACACGTAGACACATTATGGACCCGATAGCTAGTCCGTGATATCTCTTTCTTAACGAAGGGGAACCACAGAGATAGGCACGTGATTGAGAAACCATTTGAAAATTTTGTTTGCACGATATTTCAATAAAACGAAAAAAAAAACACAAAAAAAATACGTAAAACACGTCTCGAAAGAACAATCCCTCGAAGTTTTTCGAGAAACGTGATTTCACCTGTTTCTTTTTTTCAATATTTCACTCATTATCTTGTGATAAAATAATTTTCAATGGTTTTTTTGTTACTGTTTCTTTTCTTGACCCATCCCTGAAACAGGAAAGCATTTGGTATTTTTTGTTTTTTTTTTTGTTCACGTTATCGTTTACGATTCTCCCATTGGTCCCATTTAAATCTTTCTCTCACATGGAAATAAAGTATTTTCTGAAATATATATTTTATAGTGAAAATATATCGTCGGTCGGTGCGAGACCTTTCTTCGACTCGACCACTCTTCGCCCCGACCTTGGGTAATTTTTTTAAACTTTGACAATTAACAAGACAAAAATTGAAACTAAATTCACTCGTTATTTTTTCAGGCTGGCAAGAATTTTTTTAAATATCCACGAGATCGTTGAAGAAAAATTGCTGAAACTCGTCGGAACGTCCGGTGTGTAAGACAAATATATAATTTTTATTTCAAACGAAAAAACAAAAAACAAAAAACAATGCCCGATATATTTTCGGACCTCACTTTATTTCCAACGTGATTCATTCTCTCGTCGAATTAATTTTCCAGGCTAATCGTCGCAAGAGCCACTAGATACACGATCGTACGTCTCGTCCTTTGTCGCAGGATCCAGGATCGAGACAAAATCTTCGCCACCGTCGTCGCAAATTACCACGACGCTAGAAATACTCGAAGACGATTCAGTATTTTTCATTTCATCGCCGATGACTCGTGCGGAAGAAGTTCGAATTTCACGATCGGATTCGATTGGATTAGTTCGCACGAAACTCGTCTCCGTCTGGGAAATCGTCGACGTATCTAATCTCGTAGGTGAGTTCGAGGAAATTAATTTACATTTTATCGTATCGTTTTCGCTCGTATTGTCCTCGAAAGCACAGCTTATAATACTGTTTTCTCGAAAAAGTTTACGCAGGTCACTGCCCAAGAGAGCGTCGTCCGGGCTCGCGTTCGAATTCGCCGGAATCGTCAGAGCGAGAGTTTCCGGCAATCTACGACCCCGTGACGAATTAGCCAATTCGCTAAGTGGAATTCCAGTCTCGTGAGTCGCCCACACGTCGTCGTTAGGACTGTAGGAAAACCCACGATGGCTGCTCGGAACGATTTTTCGCTTCGAGGCGTCCTCCATCGAGTGCCAACGTTGCGGGGCAGTTCTTAACGATCCTGAAACGATCGCGCTCAAACTGTTCGCTGGTACGATGCGATGAGGAAATCGTGGCGAGCCGCGAATTTTTTCTCTGGACGAATTCTGACTCACGTTCGCTTCTGTAAGCATAATGTATATTTTCTGTCAACTCACTATTGAAATTGTTGGATTTTTGCATTTGACACCGACTCCGGGTCAAAATCGTGAAAATTTGTGTATAAGAACAAATTCATCTTAGTCAGAGTGCCAGAATTAATTTTCGATACGCACGATCCTTACTTGTAATTATTTTCTCAAAAAAATATTAAAATTAATCTGAAAAAATAATTATTTATCGAATAAAAACGAAAGGAATCTCAAGTCTATGAAAGAAGAATTTCCTTATTTAGATTTCTGACCCGTGATTTTTTTTCAGATCTGTACGTACTCGAAGGCAAGCTAAAATTGACCCTCGGTTCGCTGCTCTCCTTGCGTCTAAGTCCCAGACTCAGTCGTCGATCCTCTTCGCTGGTGATACTGATAATTGGTCCTGAACCACAACGGGGATGCGGTTGTCGAATACCTTGAACGTTAACGTGACTGCTGGAAGAGGCCTTGGTCCCTGGCACGAGGCCAGCGATGTATCCCATGTGTACTCTCAAGGCTGAAGCGACGCCTGAAATAACGAATACAGAACGAAATTAAAACTCCAAAGGATGAAGGAATTAATTAATTGAACCTCGTGCGTTCTATATCTTGGAAAACAAAGAAAAGAAACAACTTCTTACCGGTAAAGGATGCTGTCGATGTCTTTCTGCTGCTCGGTCGACTACCAAAGAGGCTAAACAGACGTTGAAACACACCCAATCGATTCGGTCCCTCGGTATCTCTTCGCCACTGTAGCTTATAGATATCGGCGAGACTTCTTCTAGCTCCTTCGGGTTCCAGATCTGGCTGACTGCTAAACGCTACGGTTCCGCGACGCATGCCTGGTTTTATCGTTGGGAAAGGGCAGATAGTAATGGTGTTCTGGATTCTTTTTTTCTCTTTTTCTCTCTTTCTCTCTCTCTCTCGTCATGTCACATAATAACGATATTGGAAGAGAAAGAAGATTAAACTGCATAGTCGCGTTTTACAGCGTATGAGCAAAAAATAAAAAGGAACGAAGCAAAGGAAGAAAAAGGCACAAAATTGTAGAGTCTCGTGTGCATCGCACTCTCGTGAATATAAATCTATGTCGCAATACCTAGGGACTACTTAAACGTATGCAATATATACAGATTGAATTTTTCGAGGGCATGGGGATGGAAAGGAGAACGAGGGTTTGCCTCGAGCTTAATCGCTCGTGGTTCAACGTACCACGGTTTCCTCCAACCTGTGCAACTGGAGATCGCCCTCGTGTACGAATTTCGCTTCGAGCTACACTCTGGATTAATTTCCGCTATAAATTTTTCATGCCCTCTATATGCGCATTTATACGATACTCGTAATATAATCCACGTTGTTTTGTCCGGTTACCCTACTATCTCGATTATACGAAATCGTTTTCATATTCTGTTTTCTAAAATTGTATTAAAATTTCTTGCTGTTCAAAAAAATCAATTTTATCGTCGAGCGGATTGTCGTTAACGATTTTGAATTTGTACTTCGTACTTAGCCATATTTTGTACTTGATGAACTTTTTTTTCGTACTTGATATTTTATATTTTAATTAGATTCCTTAATTTCACCGAACTCTGATATCGAATAATTAAAACAAACATTCCTCTGCATGAAATATCGGTCGAAATTGAAAGAGAGAATGAATAACGTCTCGCACTGAACTTTCAAAGTCCCGAATTGCAATCTCGCACAGGTTTGCGATACTCATATGCGTTCGTACTCATTTTCGATGGGCAAGGCGAAATTTCACTGGTCGAAATCGCGGCACCTATACTTTATGGATATTACATTGGTGAATTGTACTTATAGCGGGCCAGATTCTATAGCGAGATCGATATCAATCTACAGGCAGTAGTATGAAAATTCGTGTCAGTGAAAACGTATGGCAAGCAAATGCGTGCAATAAACGGATTTTCTGTGTCACCTTTCTGTGATCTGACCTGAATGAGGGGAGAATGGGCGAAGCGATAATAGCGTATTAATAGATTTTTCATTTCTCTTTTTCTTATCTATTTAAATTGTTCTTTTTCAAACATGCTCAAAAGATTCCAGAATGCAAGATTATAATTTTTCTGCTCGTTTCTTGTTAGAAAAAAAAATGAACAAATTGTATCTCGCACGATGGATTCTCTTGTTTTTTTTGTTTTTTTTTTTTTTTATAAAACTGAGGAAAAGTAGATTTATGATTTTCTTCGTTGGAAAAAGAAACGACGAGATTCGAGGTAAAATTTAATTTGCAAAATGGATTTTGAAGTCCCACGCGATTTTTTTCAAATTTAATTACATTATCTTTACTTCTATCAGGATTATTCTAATGTAATTAAATTCAGCATTGCGAAACTTGTGTACGTTTTTAAATATGTTTGCTTTACGAAATTGTGTTGAAATCTATTTTTCCCTGGTTTCAGGAAAGTCGAGGTACTATTTCTCACCGGAGGGATCCGCCGATGGCCAACTTGCGCGGGGAATTACCGGCGGCAATACACTCAGCAGTAGTAGAGGCAAACCACCGCTTATGCTCGAATTTCTCGGTGGTATGGAACCACTAGACGAATCGTGCGAGGCTTCGACCGGCTCTTGGCCTAATTGTTTCTCCAATCTCGCAAGCTCCAGTTCCAGCTGGGCCATCTCACGTCGATAAACCCTGTTTTGCACCTCGACCCTATACTGCAATTCCCTGTTGGAATTAATCACACGATGTTCGAATTCCGTTCGTACATTGATACAGATTCTCCCAACGGGATGGAATTTTGCAACATAAACACTCCAGAAATTGTTACATCGGAGACAATCGACGAAGATTTCTCTCTTTATCGAATCAATTAATCGAAATCATCGTTTAGAAACAAAAACCATGGTACGTAATTTCGTCTTTTAAATTAATCGCACGAATCTTAATTCATTATTTGCTAGTTAAAAATAAAATCAAGAAGAAATTGTAATTCTTTTTTCTATCAACGTGTTGTTTGTTTCAGGTCGAAAATATTGGACTTCCCGAGATAATGTTACCTTCTGTCATCGGTGACGAATCTTCTCGTATTGCACTCGATCGTCAGCCCCAGACTCTGTACAACAGGATCGAGTTTCTCGCCAGCGAGGATATTAGCTAATTGGGGTAGGAACAGTAGGGCGAGAGTCGAGGTCGTCGAAGCCAGAATCAGCGTCGTTATCGTAACGAAAGCCAGAGTCGCGCGATCGGACATGAGATTAGCCAGAACTACGACGATTCCCGATGTTATCACGACAGAGTAAACACTCATTCCTATGTATTGCGAGTCGTTCAACGCTGGAATTTTCACGTGACTGAAAACAAAATTCGAGGATCCAGGGATAAAACCGAGATTCGTATCGTGAATCTTTTTTTTTATGGAGGTCGAATAGAAACAAGGATTATAATAATTGGATGGAAAAGAAAGAAATTCGAGCAATACCGAGTTTCCCAGGCCATGTAGACACCGACGATCAAGAGTAATCCCTTGTAAGCGTAGAGAGCCGCGAGCCAGCCGTTCGTATGTTGAGATCTGCAAACCTCGACCTGTTTGAAAGAAAAAAAAACAGAAACCGTAATCGATTAAAAATCATTCGATCGAACGATAATAAATCGTCCCGGTGTATTCGTTTTCTCGCACCTGTGGCTGATAAATTACCCCGCGATCTTGAGGGCTTATTTCCAACGTGAGATTGCGAAGATCTCGTTGCATGGGATCGAGGGTAACCCATAATGTGACGACGAGGCAGTCGATCAGTAAAAGTCCACAAATCAGGCTTATTAATTGAGTATCTTGAAGCAACTGGGCAAAATTAAATTAAAGATTTTAATTTAGCTTCGATTTCATTTGAACTCGACGATAATTACTTTTTGAGATATTATAAATGTACCGTTTCATTCAATTTGTCGGAGTGAAAAATATCCCTCACCTTATTTTTCACAACGCCGCTTCTGCTTCTCGTGAAAATTCTGTGAACTCTGTATGTTTTTGTGAACATCGATCCGAATGCCAAAGAGAATCCCGCCGAGAGCAAATAAGCTCGTGCCTGGAATTGTAACGGGAAGAAGAACGCGCGCGGTAAACTTTTGATTATCGTGCGAACGAGAAATGGATTTTCTATTTTTACTTTGTTTTCTATTTCTTTATATTTCATTCGGGGATATTCTCACTGTGCATATTGTCGGAAAATATCCGTCGCTGTCCGAGAGAGTGGCGTGATCGAGGCCGAGAAGAATTACGGCACCGTAAACTAAAGCGCAACCGACGGCTGCCATATTGTTGAGTCTCGGACTCGACAGTTTGATACTTCTGTAAAAATTGAGAAATAAGAAATTTCGAAAAATTCACGAATCTACGATTCGTCCCAGTGAGCATTTTTTCAATAAATTACTCTGTCTTATTCAACAAAAATATAAACATTGATTCGTCCGAAAAGGCAGTTCGGTAAAAATACAAATTATAAAACGAATACTTTCT
Organism: Netelia virgata; assembly: GCA_951802705.1. Classification (NCBI taxonomy): domain Eukaryota; kingdom Metazoa; phylum Arthropoda; class Insecta; order Hymenoptera; family Ichneumonidae; genus Netelia; species Netelia virgata. Next base: position 6,262,245 of record OX637864.1, on the reverse strand, counting down.
TTTTTCTTTTCTTTATGGAAGTTAGATGCAAAAAAATGCTTCGACATTAAATATATATTTCTAGAATTGCATCGAAACTGTGTAAAAAGCTCTTACTTGTGCTTACGAAAGTGCAAGTTGAAGGCGAGAAATGACAAAGCTAGCGTAACGCCGATACTAGCCAAGCAGGTCACCGCCAAGAAGGCAGCGTAATCTATGGTGACCATTCGAAACCTGAAAAATAATTCTCGTGATCTAAAGGTTCGAGCGAAGCGAAATCGATGATATTCACTGTATTATCCGACTGGTAAGATTAGCGAGCGAGCCAACGGTCAATCCGAGCCGTAGGAAAATTAATTCCTGATACGTGTAATTAATTCTCTTATTTGTTCGCAGATAGAAAAACTGAATCTTCCCGTTTTTTCATCATCCGACCAGAAACTTGTCCGAAACAGCTTTAAGTCGTTATCGACGAAAATAAATGGACAGCGATAAGGTACGATCCACGACTAATTATTAATAAAACGTTAAAGTATCGAAGAGAATATATAATTAACGCTGAAGACGTAATTATTCGTTCTATGATTGAAGATTAATTCCACTCTGCTGCCTCTGATTACGGGCCTAGGACAAGGGAGAGAAAGAGTAGGGAAACGGAGGAAGGACAATGGGCCCTGGACTTAAATGTACAAGCAGGAATGCCTTCTTGGAATAATAATAAACTGCATATCGTTACAAGGTATTATGGATATTCAGACCTCAGGATTGATGGGAAATTTTATCAGCGAATCGACTAGGTAATTATTGGATCCAGAAATTTTCCTTATCCTAGGAAAAGTAAGGGAAAGAGTAGGGAAACTAAGGAAGGACAATGGGCCCTGGACTGAAATGTACAAGCAGGAATGCCTTCTTGGAATAATAATAAACTGCAGATCTTTACAAGGTATTATGGATATTCAGACCTCAGGATTGATGGGAAATTTTATCAGCGAATCGACTAGGTAATTATTTGATCCAGAAATTTGTTATGAAGCTTGATTTTATAACACACATGGCTCATTCCCTGTTCCATCGTTTGAGCCACGCAGCAAAACAGTAGTCGACCAGAATTTATAATAATCGACAATAATTGTCTCGATCGATAAAACGAATAAAATTTCTATTTTGTTTTTCTTCAACATACCGAAAGACTCTTTTTGCAACCGGAGGCTGTTCACCAGGCCACCGAATTCTCGCGCATCCTGGACAATTCATGGACAATTGTCCATTCTCCGGTGTATAAAGGGCTATTCTTCGAACGGCGTGTCCTGAATAAAAATAAATGAAAATATGAGTTTCGCGTCAATCACGAAGCTTCGAGTCTCATCTCGATGAAAACGTTCGACGGATTGGACTCGAAATCGAATCATTCGCTAGACGCGACTTCTTTCATCGACGCTTATACATATTCTCAGTAGTTTCGGGTGAAAAAACAATTCTATGTGGTCAATTTTCACTATTCGAGGTGAATTCACACGTTGCAACAGGAAAGATAGAATTGATCGTGTCGTATACGAGGTAGAAGTAGACGTTTTTATCCGATTTTTATTCCCTGAGAAATTCACGAAGGGAGAGAACATGCGAGTTTGACTGATTGCGTCTATAAAAAAACGGACGTTCGCGTCCGTCCAGAATATCGGAAAAAATATGGGCAAAAGGGGTAAAGGCCGAGGCGGATGCCAGAGATACATCGGGGGGGGAAGAAAAAAAGAAACGCGCGGAGAAAACCGCCGGTTGTCTGATAAACTCTTCGGTTTGGTATCTGAAATCGATATCGCTTAAACGACTACGTCCTATATGCTCGCTATATATATAAAGTGTACAATGAAATATCAAACGTACACTCGAACGCCTTGTAATTTTTCAAGTGATCCTTCGTTGATTCGAACAATTTGTCGAATGAAAAAAAATCTAATAAAAACAAAAATTAAACGATGAAACTCGACGAATGAATTTGGTAAATTGAAATCTTTCAAATGTCTAATAACGTACAATTTTTATTAATTATTTAACGAAATTTATCTCTCGATTCGAAATTTGTCAATGAGAAAATATTTTCGAATGGAACTTTTCAAAAGATGATATCGTTATATCTCATTTTTTTATTTTTAGCTTCGAGAGTGAAAGAAAAAATGGAAGAAACGAATAGAGAGTGAATCGAACTATGACGTTATATAAATATACAAAGTGTACAATCAAATATCAAACGTACACTCGAACGCCTAGTAATTTTTCAAGTGATCCTTCGTCGATTCGAACAATTTGTCGAATGAAAAAAAATCTAAGTAAAAAAAATTAAACGATGAAACTCGACGAATGAATTTGGTAAATTGAAATCTTTCAAATTTCTAATAACGTACAATTTTTATTAATTATTTAACGAAATTTATCTCTCGATTCGAAATTCGTCAATGAGAAAATATTTTCGAATGGAACTTTTTAAAAGATGATATCGTTATATCTCATTTTTTTATTTTTAGCTACGAGAGTGAAAGAAAAAATGGAAAAGAACGAAATAGAGAGTGAATCGAACTACAACGTTATTCAGGCTGACGTTGGTGGAGCCTTAAATCTTGTCCTTCGAGAAGAGAGAGAGTAGCCCTTTTGTTCACACGGGTTCACGAATACCAAGCATGAATACCATTGGAAATCGTTCCTCGTCCTCTCGACATTGCGATACGACATATGGCAATAACTTTGGACGAACAAAGGGCTTCAAATCGAATAACGTTGAGTTCTGCGACGTACACAAGATTGATTCACTTTAGTTTCCAGGCTTGGTCCTTTGATCGCGTTATACGCGGGCTTCTTGTCGTACGGGAACGAGCTTCGCGTGTGTTATCACGAGACAATATATTTCATACCCGGGTAAGAAAGTTATACGCCGATTTATAGATTGTTTCTCTCAAAGGCTTAACTTTCGCTTACATCGGTTCTCGAATTTTACAATTCGCTTCGCATGGGCCAATTTAATAATATTAATTGGAAATTTAATATTGTTGTGTCTTGAATCTAATCATCAATCATCGTTCAACTGTAACGCCTGACAACAGATAGGAAAGCTTTTCAAAATTATACGACAGAAGTAATCATCATTTTGTTGTCGAGCTCAGAATTTTGGGGGTGACTGGCCAGCACGTGCTGCTGACGAGGTAATGCCCAAAGCTGGTGGGTGGGAGAAAATATGGCGAAATGTCGGAGCTTCGACTAACAAGTCGATACTCCAATTAATAAGTCTCTTAGCAACATCGAGAGTAATAAGTCGTCGGTCTAGAACCAAAGAGGGGAGGTCTCAAGGCATTAACTTTCATTAACTGTAACTGTAATATTTGCCCTTATTTTAATAAACCTATCAGTATAGTATTATTATTTGGAATTGGAGCTTTCCTAATTCTTGGCAATTCCACAAAATCCGTCCTCGAAACTCTCGTTTCCACCTAACGAAAGTTTAGGGCACGACAATATTTATAAATATTGAATATAAAATTTATAATATTTGTTAATAATTATATATTTTATATTATAAATTTTATATTCAATATTTATCAATATTAAATTTCCAATTAATAATGATAATGATAATAATAACAATTATTATTATTATTATTTCATTATTATTGTTATTCATAAATATTCTAAATGTTATATTTAATATTACAAATATTAAATAATTATTATTATTATGATTGGTTCATATTTATTATTCTTATCACAAAATAACGTTTATCAATCAAAATTGATGAAATTTATCAAGAGTACTTTGCGAAAATATTTCAGTTCGTCGGTTTCCCAACGGTATCCATACTTGGCACGGACTCGAATTACATAGCGGCATTGTTGCAGGAGGTACCTCACGAGCGAGAATACTTGATTCGTTGTTCGGTGTAGCGATTGCAATGTAAATTCGAGAAACTCCGTATTACAATATTTACGTATACGTGCACACGCGTGTAAATATCATTAAACATAGAACTTCTCAAATTATTGTATTATTATTAAAACCATTTGGGTATTATTATAATTATTTTGTTTACGAAGTTACGTCGAAACTTTGATACGAAAACGATAGCTCCCAGTCAATCTCGTTTCTGACGAGAAACTTTTCAAAGTCTCAAAGGGATATAGATTTGTTGACAAACGTCTGACTCTGTCAGTCAGCGTTGGTTAGTCGATAACGGATTCTCAAACAATTTCGAGGACTAAGCCAAATCGGGGAGAGGATTGAGTCGAGTGATCGATTTAAATACGATTCGAAGTAGAAAGGCAAGAGTGAGAGAGAGAGAGAGAGAGAGAGAGAGAGAGAGAGAGAAACGAAAGCTCTCAGACGTCGTGTGATCGTCGAACGGGGAATACGAATGTACTCTTCCCATCGAATTAAAGATAAATATAGAGTCGAAGATAAGACGAGAAAGAGGAAAAGATAAGAAAGAAAAAAATTCGCAGTCGACGTGTCTGACTTCGGAGAACGACCCTCTCGTTGAGCGTACGATTAAACGGAGAGATGAGACATAATGAAGCTTCTCGAGAGCTTGCGAAAACATATTAATTCCTTCCCAAGAGAACTCGGCGATCGTTTGACATTTGTTTTTTTCTGTCAGTGCAAACAGTCGCTCAAATAAATTTCTGTCTGTTCAATTTTTTGTTTACGTATCAGACTTATTGATTTAATCAATAACAATTAAATAAACATTTTCGTATCTTCTATCGATAATGTATAATTATGGTTAATTTTTATTCGTTTATTATTTTTAAATTTTATTTTTATTAATGAACTCGAATTGTTTTTTGTTTGTTTTTGTTTCTCGTTAATTATATACGAGTAATCAACGTTAATACGAAGTTTCGTACGTGACATAGGTAAAAGCGTCGTAAAGCTCGCGTTTGTAAGCTGCGACGACGCTAGAGCCTTCAAAGGGTTAATTAAATGCTTCCGGTAGTAGAGAAACGAACATAATGTTTTCAGGAAAAACGAGAATAGTGCGTCGCGAATGAAGGAATCGTGTACCAGAAGCGAGTACGTTCGACCACGGTCTGTTGATTATAACGCCTCGAGGATCCTTTCGACGCGATAAATTAATTGTACACCGTAGTTTTATGAAATATAAATACAATGTCACCAGAGTTTCGTGTAATAATTAATGGTCGCGAGGACGATTTCGTGCTACGCGTCGTTAAGGCAGGAGCCTCGTGCAGACGCGTGAATTTCAGTCGATTTTCATGAATATTTGTTCTAACGAATAACTTTTTCGATGTTTTTGAAATTTAGCATATTGTTTATTTATATTTTGAAGTGGTACGAGAATTTTTTTTTATGAAAAATGGCCGATTTATTGCGCAGTCTTCGGGGAAGAATGCAGCGCGAGGGGTTTATCGGTGGGGCTTCTAGTTCTTGTTGTATTCATTCGATAAAATTTAAAAAAATTTGTTTGATTATTAATGGTATAATTAGTCGGTGAATCTACAGAGAATAAAAAAAAAGCAAAATTCGCGGATTGACCTACTTTATAAAAAAAATCTTGCAATTTTTACTACATTTTCCAATGGTTTTCGTCTCGAAAAAATTATTCTTTTTTAAAAATTTTCAAAACAAGGAGGTTCACATAGAAAGTCATGGTATAGAAAAAATGCGTGCTAAATTTCAGCGTGATTGATGAACGACTTTTTGAGCTATCTGCCCCACCGTTTTGAAAAACATAGTTTTGAGAAAACGCGTTTAAAGTTCTGACGGCGCGCGAAAGTTCGGTTTAAGAGGGTCACGTTTACAGGTTGTAACATGAGAAATATTTTGAATTAAGTTTGATAATTTTGCTGACGTATTCTTAAGATGTAATGATTTTTTGAAAACTCTATACGAGTCTCCTGCCTTAAATTATGCAAAAAATGCAAAATTACGTTTCTGTTTGCGTCGCGACGATGTAAAATCAATTATTTGAATCGAATTTGACGTTATCAACGAGGGGGAAAAAATAATTAACGAGCGACGAGACTTACCGTGCATCTGATAGAAAGCCGTTATACCGACGCGATCCGCTCCGTCAAAGGACACCGGACCCTGCAATTCATTCAAAGCCTCCCTATTTTTCACGTATTTTCGACGATGAAAAAGAAATTAATCATTTACGAATTATCGAACCAAAAAATTCACGTCGAATTCGTCGACCTTAATCGACCTCGAATATACGTTAAATCGAAATTTTTATATTTGTCGCAATGAAATTTGAAAAAATTTGAAAAAAAATTCTTAAAAAAAAATGGAAAAATAATTAATAAATGAAAATAAAAATATTTCGCGGGACTCACCGAAACCCCGAGAAAATTGAGGGCCTTCAGTTGTTCCAGGAGCTGATAGGCGATGTCCTTTCGCGAATGGCTGTACTGAGCGATGCTCGAATTTTTTTTATTCAAAATTTCCTCGAGTTTTCCAAGCGCGAGTGCCGATGCCCAAACCGCATCGTACGTTTGTCCCGCGTATCTCGAAAGTGTAACGCCTCTCTTCGCTAGCTCGGACGTAAATTCTCCGGTGGTCTGTGAAAAATTAATTAACGATTATAAAAAATCGAGAATAAAAATTCCAAGCGTCGCGTTCAAAATAAAAAAATCACAATTTTCGTTTAAAATAATAATCGTGAGAAAAATATCACTATCAAAAAATAAAAATTTCGTTGTAAAAAAAACTCGCCGATATTATTTATCGTTCGAAGAGGAAACCAAAAAAACAAAAAACAAATAACAAATATTCAATCCCAACAATCGTTCCCAATCTACGCGGTCGTCGAAATTTTTATTTAAAAGGGCTTGGAATTCAAATATGGGCCATCCGCGATGACGGGCCGAATCGTTTGCCCGGTTCAAACGGAACGAGTTCGATAAATTAAAGTCGACAAATCGATAAGCAACAGGTCACCGTCGACATTCCCCGAAAATCCTGGGAGAACGAAAAGAAGAATAAAAAAGCAAAAAAAAAAAAACAGTAGAAAAAAAGCAAAATCGTTCACGGTGAATTATCGATTTCACGATTCATTCGTCTAGACCGAGTGGCAGGATGGAATTACGATCGAAAGAGTCGTGAGCTCGACGAGAGAACGAAAAGTCATATTTTTGTTTCTCTCGTTAACTATACAATTTTTATAGGATTTTTATGGCGAGTTTTTTCGAAAATAAAAAAAAATTACAAATATGTCGTTAAAAAATTTGTAAACGCGGCTACAACGTGTCAGCCGAACTTGTTGAAATTTTACGACGCGCTGGCTTTTAGTTTGATGTACGAGAGACGCCCGTATCATTCGCATGAGCGATCAGCGGAATTTGCAGCATCGTAAAACAATCGCTGAGGTTATCCATTCGGCATAGTTTTGGGCGGAATTCGCGGTGAGAACGAGTAGAAACCGCCGACGTGCCACGACGTATCCCGCGACGATACGAACATACGTGCTCGGTCTGCGTTTTTCTCGCATGATTGCCTCGAAAAACATTAAAAACAACACCAACTACAAAGAAAATCCTCGTCGAAACTTGGAAATAGATCAAATTGGCTTCGTTTTCGATAAATTTGTGCATTCGCACGAATGAACATTTTAACGAAACTAAATTGATTGATACGACGCGATCGATCTTCGTACGTTGTAAAATAAACAAAATGTATTTCGACGTGGTAGAACAAATTGTAATCGATGAATAATTCGCTTTTAAATTGAATAATATCGATGAATGACGTATCAAATTTGAAAACAAAAATTTGTTTTCAAATTGGTTTTTGTTTTCAAATCTGTCATGAAAAAGAATGAAATTCGTCGAAAAAAAACGAGTTGCTTCAAATTTTCCACAAAAAAGAATGAAACTCGTAAACAAAATCGAATGAAGTCGAAGAAATTTTTTAAACAAAATTTTCTTTTCGTTTTTTAAATCATTTTTTTGTACGATGAAACGACGAAATTTAGCGAAATGTTACAAAGGGGTCCTAAAATTTAAGAGTTACGTTAAAAAGCAATAAAAAAAAAAACTAAAACCGTGTCGAACAAAATCCGCAGTCAAATAATTAAAGAGCGACCGTCGCTCTTTTGACGTTGACGCGGGCGCGAAATTTCGCTACAACGTTACGTACGAGTGCGCCTACGTTCGCGAGGTTTTCCGAAATAAAAGAAAAGGCCCGCGCGCAAACGTTTAACGAGTGTCTAATTAAAGCGGCGTTCGCCGTTAAAAGTAAAATTCAAAAGAAAGAGTCTCGTCGTTGCGGATGAGCTGAATTTATAGTCGGGCGAGAACAAAAAGAGAAGAGAAACGAACGAACGAAAAAAAAAAAAAAAAAAAAAAAAAACAATGACAAAACGCCAAGAGCAAAAATATCGCGCGATATCCAAATCTCCGAATTTTCGTCCATACTCCGATTATTTTCCTTCCACTTTTATTTTTAATGCAAACGAGAGTAAAAGAGAGTCGTGCCATATTGTCATCGCGCTGGATTTCGACGAACGATACTTTATTCCGGCTTTTTTAATCGGGACAAAACGCTGACACATTTCTTTTATTTCTATCTCTTTTGTTTGTTTCAGCTTTTCTTTTTATTATCGTTTATATCTCCGAGGTCTTTCGGTCACAATGAACGAGAACCCAGCGTTCATCGTTTTTCCGTCGTTCGTTCGATTTCCCGGTTCGAAAGGAAGAGGAAAATAACGAAAAAAAAAGATGAGAATAAAAAAAGAAATCGTCGAGAGCCAGAAGAACGGTAAAGAAAGGGAGCAGCAGGTGTTCTGGACAGAAATAGCGACCGAGAGAAAGAGAGAGAGAAAGAGAGAGAGACAGAGAGAAGTGCCCAATATTATCCAAGCATTATTGCACCAAGGAAAAGCCCTCTTCCATTCTCTTCCATTCTCCTCGAAGAAGGCTTTGCTTTCCCGTCTATATAACATCAACGACTCGACCTCGGTGTCGTGTCTCCTTATTGCATTTTGGCGTTAAAGTACCAAAAGGAGAGAGAGACACATGTCATAAAAACCAATGCAACGACGAGATAAAAGTTTCAAGGAAATTTGTATTCTTCATGAAAATCGCTCGTTCGATTAGAAATTTTATAAACGATAATCTTCACCCTTCAATTATTCTCGAATAGAGAGAGAGAGAGAGAGAGAGAGCGGAAGGAACGAGCGTTTGGCGTTAAAGTACCAAAAGGAGAGAGAGACACGTGTCATAAAAATCAATGCAACGACGAGATAAAAGTTTCGACGAAATTTGTATTTTTCATGAAAATCGCTCTTTCGATTAGAAATTTTATAAACGATAATCTTCACCCTTCAATTATTCTCGAATAGAGAGAGAGAGAGATAGAGCGGAAGGAACGAGCGTTTGGCGTTAAAGTACCAAAAGGAGAGAGAGACACGTGTCATAAAAATCAATGCAACGACGAGATAAAAGTTTCGACGAAATTTGTATTTTTCATGAAAATCGCTCGTTCGATTAGAAATTTTATAAACGATAATCTTCACCCTTCGATTGTTCTCGAATAGAGAGAGAGATATATAGAGCGTAAGGAACGAGGGACAAAGACTGACCAGACCGGAGTGGCTGGCCTCGTCGCTGAAACCCGTGCCGTAACTCTTGACTGTGATCAGACCGTCGACGGTCTGGGACAGCTGCGAGGGTGAGCAATCGTCCGGACCGTTGTGCCACCAATCGCCGGTCATCCCCGAAAGATCGATCGTCTCGTCCGGCAAGATCCAGGCATAATCTCCCCCGTGCATCCCGAGTTTCCATGCCTTTGAAGAGAAAAAAGTAAAGATGAAAAAAAAAACAAAAAACGAGAAAAAGAAAAAAAGAAAAGACAACAAAGTTTACGAAGCTTCTTTGCGGACGATCGTTGTAGGATGAAAATTGATGAGCCAGTCTGCGAACTCTCGCCGATTAAAGTTCGATGAAAATAAAACAAAATTAAAAAGGAAATACGATAAGCTCGAGGTATCGTAAAGTTGTCCAAAGATGTTTTTATCCGACTAATTTTTCTTGTACAGAGATCGTTAGCGTTGGGATTTAATAAATCGTTCGACGTCTCGATGGAAACAGATTTTTTAATCAGGCTCGATAATAATTGAATTCTGATATCTACGAATTATCGACATTATTATTTGCGAACAACGTCTTAACGATTCTTAATTAATATCGGATTGTTCACAACGATCGGTTATATTTCGATCCAACTCGATTTAATTAAAGCCCGATCAATTTTTCATTTCTTTCGAACGAATATTCTTCTACCGGTAAAAATTATTTTTGTGCAGAAACGATAAAGAAATGTTATTTTCGGTTTCTTCGTTAACCACACGTCGATTCTCGAACAATCGATAACTTCTAGATCGTAATCGATTTAATTAAGCTCGATCAATTTTTCGTTTCCTTCGAAAGAATATTCTTCGTTTTTTTCTTTTATCAAAACGAAAAATAACAAATACTATTTCCCTCCTGTATAATGAGAACGTGTATTCGCGGTTAATCGTAAATCAATGGTCAATGATATCTCACCTCGCAAAACAATTGCGGCGCGAGTCCAGGTGAAAAGCTGCCGATAATTATTCTCGTATCTAGGTCCTGAAACCGAGCGGTTTGTACACGTTATAGATATAGATTCGATTATGTATTTCCGAACACATGATAATTATCTACCTCGTCTATATAGAGAGGAGGGATCAATTTGGTGAATGCAATTGATTAGATAACTAGGGAACGTGACGTGATCGATGGCTGTCGGTGCGTTAACTAAATGATTACGAAATGCGCGTACAGGCTGAAGGTAATAGAGAGAGAGAGAGAGAGAGAGAGAGAGAGGGAGAGAGAGAGAGAGAGAGAGAGAGAGAGAGAGAGAGAGGACTCAAAGAGGTCAGAAGGTCGTTGAGGGTCAGCTACGTGACAACTGTCTGGCCTCTGTTGGCCTCTCTCTCTCTCTCTCTCTCTCTCTCACTCACTCACTCACTCACTCTCACTCTCTCTCTCTCTTTCCATCCCTCTCTTTTCAACCCCCTCCTTCTATATGCAACGTTCTGGTGACTTTGTTACAAAACGCTGTATACATATATATGTATATATGTACGTGCATACATTTTACTCCCTTCGCGAATTCTCGATTTCAGGAGGGAACCGCGTCCACACGCTCGACGAATTTACGATGACTCGAACCCCCGCTGGGGCAAATCGATATAGCACCAACCATCGACGAACGTTCCACTCACGGATTACAGACAGATTGATCCTCGTCTTTTGAATACAAAGTCGAGACGATTGATCTCCTTAACATTCTTCTGTATCCAGCGAGCATCGTTTTCGTTCTTTCGAGAACGTTTATTTAACATAACGCAACGTCTGGAACCGCTTTTACGTTCTGTAAATAGCTCGAGGGTGGCATATATCGTACTTCTCGTATCGGAACGAGTCAAAGATTTATTTTCGAAGAGATCGGTTAAGGATTTTTTGTTTTCGTTTTCTTTTTGTTATCGCGATTTGGAAAAATGTACAATTTGTATTTTGTCTCACGTATGGAAGAAAAGACGCGAAGTTTTCAATCACTTTTATTATAACTTTATCAAATTAATTCGTGAATTATCAACAATTTTTTATTTCTCCGATTTTTAATTTTTCAACAAATGAATTGTTATTTTGCGACCCGAGCAATATTAATAGCTTTCTGAATATAATTAAATATATTCCTATGCATCGTAATCGAATAATCAATCCCGATTACTTTGATAATCTCTCGATTACAAAATAAAGCAACGTGCGTGAAGAACTGGAGCGAGGACCGAGTTGAAGTTTCGATCGATTTTAATTCAATCCTATTACAAGCGAGTCCGAGAGTTAGTAGAACAGACTACGATAGAAAATTAGTAACTCGCCTTCAACGTGCGTAGTTGTTCCTTGTAGTCGTTTTCGCCGAACGTTATGGTCGCGGCACACGTGATGTTCGCCTGTTCCAATTCCGTCACGAGATCGTTTACCGCCTGGGAAACAGATTGAACAAAGCAAAACGGTTGTCGATGAGACGTGTGATTCGTTATAATGAAATATCGCGTATGCGAAAAGACGAATCGAAGGCCGTTAGTTCCGGGCTTGCGAGAGAAGCACAGGTGGCTTTGCTTTACGAACCGTCGAGCTTTCGAGTCCATTGGGAAACGAGAAACACCATGAAATTTCGGAACTTTGACTAACCCTCGACCTCTCGTCGTTGTCGTCATCGTCGTCCCTCCCTCACCCTCTCTCGCTCATAACGACTCGACACAATTCGCACGGAGACCGGATTTCGCTCTCGGCCAGTTTATTAAGGCTTAAACGTTTCGTGATTGCCAACTGTACTTTTCCCTTCTTTGTTTTTTTTTTTGGTTCGTTGTTTTCTTCGCTTTACCAGAACTCGATCGTATTACCACGGTGTTTAATGAGAAACACTCGACATCGTTCTTTTTCCGAGGTGCCAGAGGGAACAGTTTATTTTATTTTTTTTTGTTTTTTGCATCGTGAAATTCAGGATCGAATCATGAATTCGTACGGAAAATATAATTTTCTATTCAATGATATTAAATTGCGGAACACGCTCTGAATTTATTCTTGTTTTGTGTGCAAATTTCAGGTACGATTAATTTACGGAGGGTTTTATCTGTGAAAGACGCGATGATGTAATTTAATTCTTGTTTTTTTTAATAATTCGTTCGTGTCGAAATAAAAATATGATTATGCATTTTTCTGGGGAAAAATAATTCGAATTATATGAATTACGAACGATCTTATATTCGAATGAATATAATTCGAATTATTTATAGAATGAATGCTTGTCATGAGAATATTTATAATTTTGTTATTTTGCAAATAATTCGAGCGCGTTTGGATTATTTTTAGAAATAATGAATTATAGGGCAATTATTCGTCTAAAATGATTTAATGTGAAATTGAATAAAAAAATTCAAGCTCGTTGATAATCGCAAAATAGACGTTGTGCAAGATTTACCAGAGAATACATGTCGCCGTTTTGCGAGAGGGCGGTGACGGTGTCCCAGCCAAAATACTTGATGAGGGATATTCTCGCGGGATTGTGACTCGAGTCAGGTGCCACGGTTCTTACGAATAGGGGAAATTCTTTGGAATCCGAGAGCGCAGGCGCCGTAGATCCGTACGAGAGCTGTACGATGTTCCAGTAAGGAACTATTTTCGCGAGCGTCTCCGTCACCTCGGAACACGCGGTGCCGAGCAAAAGTGGCATTATCGACGTGTTCTTCGACGTGTAGAGGGCGTGAAAAAATCGATCCACCGCAACCCCAGGATCGCACTACAAAATGAGAAAAAAAAAACAATTAAAATCGATCGCATCGTAATTGTAATTAATTAAAAATAAATTTTTCAATAACAAAAAAACATTTATTCAAAATTGACAATTAACAAGAAAAAAATGAATTTATAATAATAAAATAAAATTGATTAAAAATTGTCGATTAAAATAATCAATGAATTAATTTTTCAATAATAAAAAAAAAACATTTTCCCAGAATTAATGACAATTAAATGAAATACATCGGACAGTGACAAGAATTTGCACTAGAACGCTAAGACATCAATTCAAATCGAATAAATTTACTTTTAATCCTACAAATTTTATTGCCTTCGAGCATTTTAATGAACTCGATTATATTTCGCTAAATCGATCGAAACGTTATCTTTTTTCGCTTCGATAACGTTTTCCGAAATAAAACTTCTACGAACGAAGATATTTTCTGAAATAGCACAAACGAAATGATACGTAAAACGTATAGATATCAGTTAAATTTCAATGGCTGCGATGGTAACAGGTGCATCGCTCGAGAAATGTGAACGTGTTGATCCAATTCCTGCACACAGTGTTCATACACGTATACTTCCATATATATGTGTGTGTGTTTGTGTGCGAAACGGGAAAGCCTAGTTCCCTCGCCGAACCTGCACGTGGCTGTGACACCGCTTAATTGCTTGTGGACAGAATTAAGCAAATTGACAGTCTCGGTCGTTGGAGGAAGAGGAGAGAGAGAGAGAGAGAGAGAGTGAACTCCCGATGGGAACAGGTGCATTGCGCATAAATGCCTTCTAGCTATTTGTCAATCAAAGCATTATTTATAGATAAACAAATATTTATACAGCATCGTTTGTTGCCAATGAATTCTCCAGATTCGATCAAAGATCTTTATCCTCGCGTCAACGATTCGTCATCCTTATTTTCTTCTTCTTCTTCTTCTTCTTCGTCCCTTTTTTTCTTTATCGTTGCTTTTTTCTTCTCCGCCGTGATAACAAAAAAAAAAGCAACGATAAGATTTCATCCTGAAGTTGATGAGATTTACGAAAGATTGAAAAATGAGGATGATGGGACATTCGAGAGAAAAGAAAAACGAGAGTGAGGGAGAGAGAGAGACTTTCTCATCTACTTGAAAGTTTCGCCACATTTGGAGGCTTCGTTTCGCATTTGCCGGGTAGATACATTTAAGCCGAAAGTACTTAGACACTGCCGTTATTGCGAAAGCTATTTTCTCTCTCTCTCTCTCTCTCTCTCTCTCTCTCTCTCTCTCTCTCTCTCTCTCTCTCTCTCTCTCTCTCTCTCTCTCCATTTCTCCCTCGTTTTCTCTTCTCGCAAGCATACGAGAAAACGTCTTTGGTATCGTTTGTTGAGTTGCGAGCCTCGAGCACTTTGCCAGGCGCTTCGGTTTCCTTCTTCGACTTGCGCTTTTATGAATTTTCACTCGGTCGAATACTTGAGAGAAAAGTCATGGACAAATATTGAAATAGCCAATCGAGCAAATCTCCCAAGTACATTTTAATTCCGGGGTTCTCTCTCTGTTTTGTGAGAACCTTTGAACAAACCCCTTTCCGACGTACTGGTACGAACTCTTCCGCGTTTGAACGTATTTGCGTTGGCTCGCTCGATCGTTTTCTCCAAGAAACACCCGGCGCAATCTTCGTCCTTGCAGCTTTGTTTTATCATTAATTACTCCCGCGTTCTCTGGTAATAAAGGGCCTGGGGGGCAACCACCGGTAAACAAAACGAAACGGCCAGGTCGGCAAATTCAGCAAAACTTTCGATGTAAGATTCGCCGATTCCCGGTACAAACATTATTTTAACTTTGATTCGACGAAATCGCCCTCTGGGCGAAATTTACGTTTTACAAATTTCCACATTACGAAACGTTCGCGGTGAAGAAAAATTTTTCCAACAAAAAAAAAAACATATTTTTCGAAAACATTAAATTTATTTATTCGATGAAATTTTTGCCACGAAAGAAAATTTATTTAACAAATAGTGAACATTTCTCAATGTTGTTACGAGAATATTGTAATTTATAAAAAAAAGTCTGATATTTGACATTGGGAGAGAATTTTTGAAAAATTTGTTGAATTATCGTACGATTTTCGTTAATTTTGAAAGAAAATAATCTTGAATGCGAGATAAGCGACGAAACAATTCGAGGAAATCGATGTGCTTAAAAACGGAGGTTTGTATTATTAGGAGAAATTCGCGGTCTCGAAACTGAGATTCAGGGGGCTTAAAGTGGATGTGGAAGGGGTTGGCTCGCGCTATCTTAACGTTACCAGCCAACGGCGTTGCTTTCACGAATATAAAAGGTTTCGAGAGACAATGGGTAATGACCAGCCTCCTTCCTCCCACGTTAGACCGGAAAATCTTTTATATCCCTTGTATACCCGCAGCTCTTATAGTTCTATTCTCGCCATTAAAACGTGGAATTACTATTTAATACAGGAAAAAAAATTAAAAATAAATCCAGTCTTCCACGTCGCGCCTCGGTTTTCACAAAACTCCTCCCATTTTCGCACGACTGAAACGACTCGTGGAAAAAAACACCGCTGTACAATTTATCAAATCGATTAAAAAAATTAAACAAATAAAATCCATTCGAAAAGAAAATTTTACCAAAATATTTCTCAATAAAAATCTTTATATTTCGTGGATGAAAATAAAAGTAGGTCATAAAAACCCTACGATATAACAATCAAACCTAAAGAATAATCCTGCGAAATATTATTCGATCGACTTATTCGTTAGTCTCTGAAAAAATCTTCTGTCGCCGATAGGAAAAAATTACAAGGAAACAAAAAAACGCAGAGATAAAATTTTATCAGCCGAAGCAGCTTTCTGGGCAAAATTGATCGATTATTCATAATTGCGTCGTTATCAAAAGTATTCACATGAAAATCATCTATCCGCGCGATTCAAAGATAATTCCATCGTATGAAAATATTTGTCAAAAAAATTTTAATTTCTCTTTGTTCGTGGCTGACCGAGCGTTATTCTCGTTCTCTGGATGAAATGAAAACACGATTAAATAACGTATCTAACGAATCGAGACACGTATTCAGCGAGTAAGAAGCGCAAAGATTCCTCGTACACGATCTACATAATGATATATTCGTCGTGCGAAACGGCGAACCCCGTGCTCGATATCGAGTTTGCCAAGATTAAATACAGGTGTGCTCGAATGAATACGGCCTCTTCGTCTCTTGACACATAGAACCCCAGTCCTAACATTCGCTATGAGCCATTCAACCTCGGATTCTGCACATACACACACAGACCGTGATCCACTTAGCATTGACTCGCATCCATGGTCCTCGTCATGAATCCAATCTGTGTGAATGGACTGCAATTGACACGACGATTCGGGAGATGAGAGAGAGAGAGAGAGAGGGGGGAGAAAAAAAGCTGCGAACGACGTTCGCGCTTCATCGAAAACGATGAAGCTTCGTAGCTTTTTTTCGACTCTCTCTCTCTCTCTCTCTCTCTCTCGAGTAAATAAAAAAACTCACCTCTCGGAGGAAGGGAAAAAAAGAGAAAAAAAATATGAAAAATGTATCTAAAAAGAGTAGATATGTACGAAGTGAGCGAATGAATGTGAGGAGGAATTGTATAGAGATCGATGTTGGTCGAAAAGCGAGAAAACAGGTTGGGGAGGGTGAAAGTGTTCCTCCGGTACTTTTATGTCCTGCACACTGTCCTGTTCTACGGCTCGTAAAATGCCCGATACCGTTAACGTACGAGCGTTCCGGCACTTTATTCTCGCTCTTTCGCGCTCTCTCCCACCCTCCTTTTTTTCCGTGACGTATCTCAACCCCCACCCCCCCTCGGCGGTTCTACCATCACCTCAACGCTGATACTCGAAATGCTTCGTGGTCGCGACTGAGGATGATCGAGTGGACGAATGGATGAGGGTTTTTTTTTTTTTTTTTCGTTTTTTACGGTTTCTGCCTTTTTCCCACCGGCGTGAGAAAATTTTCGCTCTCGACTACATGTTTCATAATCTCGATGGTTTTTTGCCCCGCCGTGGCAAAAGCCGAAAATATTTAACGTACGAATTTTCCGTCGTTTATTCTTTTCGCCCTGTCGCAAACAACGCTGATTCGAATCCCATCGGCGACAAATTCTGTTGCTTGGAATAAATTCGGTAAAATAATCATTTTGTTTTTTTTGGAGGGGGAAAATTGGATCAACGCGTTTAAAAAATTGTTAGAAAATTTTCTTCGATCGTTGTTCGTATCGATCGATTTTATGGAATTTAATCGGTTAAATTAATTAATGAATTTTGTTATAATCGAACTAAATTTATTCGAATATCTTCTTTTTGTTTTGTTTATTTATTAGAAACGATATTAAAATTTGTTTTTCAATATTTCGTAGGTAGATAAATATCCAATGTGATAGAAGGAAATTAGAAAGACATTAAAGTTGCAAAAATTATTGATAACACGCGCCTCGAGTACGCATTAAGCGAACCATTTGCTTTTTTTTTATCTCTTCGTGTTATCTATACGAGATAACATCGAGTCCTCGGCTCGAGGTCTAAAACCGAATGTGTTTCACCTTCAGAAGGGTAAGAGGCGAGGGGAGAAAGAAAGATAGATAGATAGATAGATAGAGAGAGAGAGAGGTGAATTTTGCTCTTAAGCCACCCCCAAATGAGATCCCAAATCCCCTCAAACGTGACTTTATTACAAATCGTTTTCGCGATGAAAACACTTTCTCTCAATAATGAGTTTGTGATATATTCAGGAAGAAAAATGATTCGTCGAGAGAACTCGAGGATAAAACAAACAAAAAAACGAAAAAAAGAAAACTAAAACACCAGAAAAAAAATACATTTTTAGTCGAATGATTGGAGAAAATCTTTCGATATAAAAGAAAAAAAAAAAACAAAAAAAAAACGAGAAAAATTCTCGTCTTTGTTCGACCGGATGGAATTTTTTTTTCTCGCCCTCCAGGGCTCTCGATTGTTGCAAACTCTCGACACAACTGGAGCACGGTTTCGAGCGTTATGGCGCACGCTTACCCGCGAATACACGTACACCGTACGTACGAAACGATTTTTATATTCGAGAACCCGAGAATGATTTCGCGATCGAGTTTTTCGTTCACGAGTGTAGAAAGGAGGAAAACGTTTTACCAGCGCGAAAGATATATTTACGTACGTAATACAGCGACCGAGTTGTTCGATAGCCTCAAAGGCAAATCGAGCCCTTTTCATTTTTTTTAATGTTCGCATTTTGTTTTGTTTTTTTTTAATTCTTTTTCTTCGCTCTCTCTCTCTTTGTTTTTTAGTCCTTTTTTTTCTTTCAACGTACACGTGCGAACGACATTGCTTCGAGGCATTACTACTCGGGTTACAGAAAATTGTCAAACCCAACCGGGGTTAACCGAGGCAAAAGAAGAGAAAATTTGTCCTGAGGACTCGACAGAGAGGGAGTATGTAGGTACGTGTGTATCGTGCCCAGAGAGCGTGCGAGCTTGATAAAAAGGCTTTTCGTGCCTCGACGAATTCAACGTCGAGCGTATAGATCCATTGACGGGGATATACTCGACAGTGTAAAAAGGGCTGTAGAAAAAAATGGATATGTGTGTGAGTGTGTGTGAGAAAGAGAGAAAGAGCGAGAGAGAAAGAACGAGAGAGAGAAAGAACGAGAGAGAGAGAGAGAGAGAGAGAGAGAGAGGAGGGATAAGGGTTGAAGAGAGAAAGAGGGCTTATCCCGAAACCGCATTAACTGGGGTTTCAGATTGAAAACGAGACGACATCCTGTTAGCTTCGCCAAAAAGCGAGATGGTTTTTTTTTCAACCTTGTTTTTTTGGTTCTTGCAAATTCTCGACTTTCCTTTGTTTCTCTCGACTCGGGAGCTTGTCGAAATGCCCCGAGTACTATTAAAAAATTCGTCGGTTTTTACGAAAAACCTATTCACGTTCCAAAATACGAGTTGGAAAAAAAAACGTATAGGAACGAATTTCCACGAGTCGGTCTTACGATGAGGTCGAGAAAAAAGAACGAGAGAGAGAGAGAGAGGTCGAAAGAGGTAGAAATAACTTCGTCAACGAATTCACGCACTGGCTAACCGATATAACGAGGAAATTACTTTTTTGTCTTTTCGTTCGTTTTTTTATTGTTATTTGTTTTTACGAGCGTTTCTCGAAAAAGCGATCTCACCTGGCGCGGCATTTGGGACGAATCGCGTGATTGGAATTTTGTCTAAACCAAGGAACCGAAGAAGGGAATACAAAAAGAGAAACGAATGAAAAACGGTAGCGAGAAAAAATTTAACGAAAAAAAGACGAGTCTTCGTCGATGTCGCGCTGATTGAATTTCATTTGAAAAAAATTGATCGAGATACTCGGTCGATAAATAAACAAAAAGAAATCCGCGACATTCAGTTTATACATATATTTCGTTATCGTTGAAACGTGTCGTTCGTATCAACGAACAAATTATAGGAATTCGTTGAAATAAATTTAAAAAAAAAAGAAGAAAAAACGAATCGCGAAATAACGAAAATCGCACGCGAACAAATTTATTTCGAGACTCGACTTTATACGCCAAAAAAATACGATATCTCTCTCTCTCTCTCTCTCTCCAATCAAAATCCGATGAAAAAGAAAAGAGAAAACTATGTCGCGAGAATCGTTAAAATTTGAGACTCGACGATTCGCTAATTGGATATGCGCTAGGTTTTTTATTTCCTGTGTATAAAAAATCGAAGAAAAAATGAAAAAAACGAAAGAATCGAATGGAGAAGCGCAGGTACATCGAGACGTTTTAGCGTCTATATGCGCGAGTACTCTCGGTTACACGAGGGAGATTGGCTAAATTACGGGCACCCTCGAGTCACTCGAGGCTTGGTCCACGGGCTACGAAGGAGAGAAGAATCTCCCTCTCTCTCTCCCTCTGTCTTCCTCTCTCTCCCTTGTTGCCCATGGACCAACCTCGAGAGCGATACCAAAGCCTACTAACCCCCTCTCTCTCGCTCTCTCTCCCTCTTTCTTCTTCTTGGTTTCTCTCCCTCTCTCGGACCTTCGTCGCTTACAGCCCTTCGCACACACGTCCGGCTGAGAATTTTCTCATGCGTGCGCACGAGAAGCGAGAGTCGACGGAGCGAGAGACTCACCTAGCCCATATATATATGGGCAAGGTATATATATGTATATATATACTCCTCTTATATATATATATATACGCGGACACGCGAGAAACTTCATCCGGGCAAACACAGATAAAAACCGTGTGGCGCCCGAGGCTTGCATTTAATGAGGCCTCTATGCCGATCCCCGAGAATGTAGACGAGCGAGAAAGGGAGGAGAAGGAGAGACGCGGGGGAGGGTACGACGATGAGGAGCGACGAAATAGAACGGGGGTACGGTCGAGTTGGGCTTCGCACCCCACCCGCGATGTCTATAAAAGACCGTCGTGTACGAGGTGGAGAAAAAGAGGACGAAAAAAAAAGAAAAGAAAAAAACGAAAAACGTGTCGAAAATCACTTCTACTTGTTGCTCCGAGTGCCTTTCGTTTTCCGCCTCGAAACGAACTTTTCTCGTTGTTTTGCTCTCCCTTCTCGTCATAATTATGGGCAATTTTAAAGTCAGGCTCGCGATTCGATGAACGTGTTTAAAAAACGAAAAAAATATTCTTGAAAATTACGAATAAATTAGAATATCGCGAGCCAGCGGTGGGCTGATATTTTTCTGACGTGAAACGGGGGGAAATGCCCCTTGGGGTCGTATCGCTCCAGTGGTCGAGGGTCGAACTCGCTCTAGCGAACGCATTTAGCCTATTTACTCCTTTTTCAGTGCGTTCTACTTATTTTTTTTTACAATTAAAGTTAACCCCTTATTGCATGAATTATGAATTCCTTTTTTTTTTTACTCAGAACCTCTTTTATTTATCTCCCTTACCGCGCACAAACTTTTTCAACCGTATATGGCTTCGTATGCGACAGGGGGTTAAAAGAAATTGTTATTTTTTAGCTCGAAAAAGAAACCAAAAGACAATTTTAGACCATGATAAAAAAATCGTTAACCCTCAAATGCCCGATTTTTTGTTTACAGTTTATATTTATCAAACGTTACTAAAAAAAACACTGTATATTAAGGGAAAAATAAGGAAACGAATCAAATCTTTGTGAAACTATTTTTCATTACAAAATTATTTATTCGATCATTATTTGCGGTTAAAAAATCTACGACCCATGAATGGCGTGCACCCTATAAAAATATACGTGAGTGGTTTATTGCCTTTTGGCTACAATGGGTAAAAAGCATCCAAACGTTCCTGCAGTTAATGTAAAGCCAGAAAATTCTTGTATTGCCAAACAGCAACACGATGCATTTAAGGGTTAATACAGCACCCGTTCCCCACTCTCCCTAATGCCTGATTTTACGTTCTTCGAACATTGGAACAATATCGTAAGAAAGAAAAAAGAAATCGCATCCACGCACGGAAAATTACAGTTTAATCAAAAATTGTCGTGTATCATTATTTGTCGAAGATCGTTACCGAAGTACACGCGGGCGATTCTCACGGGAAATAACGCCTGCGAGGCAATAGCGCGCACGGCAATTGCTCGATATGAGAATGAACTTCGCTCGTTGACTCGATGAAAATTTATCACGCCTTGTGTAGAAATGTTTCGTGGCAAACGGGGAGAGAGAGGAAAACAGAGAGAGAGAGAAAATGTAGTCGGCTTACAGCGTGGAAAATGTTTCGAGGTAAACCGCGCATCGATTCGCACGAAAGCGCGAACAAAAAAGTTCACGAACGATACACACACACACACATATATATATACACGTGTTTGAATGCATTAAAGCGATAAACGAGTTCACGATGAATTCGAGGGTTCAAAAGGTCTTTGATAAACATTCCGATTATTTCCAATTCGAGAGCCACGACAATCAACGATACCGACGAAAACCATAGAATTGATATCCGGGCAAACACGATAAATGATTTGTCCGTGATTGATATCGCGACATAAATCCAGCCGTAGAAACGTGAAATACAGGCCGATATTGCCCGTTACACGTTTACGCGAAAACTAATAATAATCAATATTGTTAGAATAGGTTTATTAATCGAATCTGCTTAATCGTATTTTCTCTAGGTTGAAACAAAAGGAGAGTTTTCGGTCGAGGAGAGAGAGAGAGAGAGAGAGACTGTCACGAGTCGAGTACAGAAAAAAAAACAACGAGCGTGGATATTTACACGAAAGGGGAAAATTCACCGCGTCGAATAATTCGATGAATAAAAGAACGAAAAGTTTCGACGCGCGCATCCATTTTCATCGATGTAATATTCGTCGAACCGCGATCCCCTCTTCTCGCCTCGACGCAATGCCACATCGAGAAAAAAGAAAGAAAAAAAAAAAACAAAATCAACAACAACTTTATCGTTCGCAGCGCTATACGCGGTCAACCAACGTGAGCGAAATAGGAAACTCGAAAATCCCTGTTGAATACTACATACATATGTATGGGGCGTTTTGTGTCATATTCGATTGAATCGATTTTTTTTTTGCTGTTTTTTTCTCCCCTGTTTACTTCTGCAACGGATAAAAACGAGTTTTTGTTTTGTTTTATGCTTCTTTTGTCAACGCGGCCATTATTATTCATAGGTTTTCGTTACGAAACTTATGAATAGTGAACAAAAAAAACAACAACAACAAGCGTTGCGACGTGCTCGTTATTTTTTTGTTTTTTGTTTTGGTTTTGTAATGCGACGGAAAAGCTTTCAGGTTTTTCCGAGGGATTTGTTTGTTTGTTTTTTCTTTTGTCAGCTATCGCGACACAAATTTTCACGAGAACGTGTCAAAGTTTTATTTTACGACGAGAAATCGTCGAGCGAGTATTTTTTATTTCGCTGGGATTGATTTTGTTTTAATGTGTTTTTTTTACACGGAACGCTCCATACGTAAGCAGAAAGCACGCGATATTGGAACTCGGATATGAATGGACACGAGATTCCCGCCAAATCCCAGATAAATCCGTGTATACTTGCGCGTTTCGTGAACAGGGATGGGATCTGCATAAATGAACCATCGAGAGGAGAATCATCCCTGCCAATCTTTTTTTCAGGCTTCGACCAATATTTAACCCTCGAGATTGCCATTTTTTTTTTTTTTTTACAAAATATGTTTTTTGGGACGTGACAAGAATGTCAACTGCGCGTGATGATAACACCGAGAACAACAAAAGAGCAGTCCTTTCGGTTCGAGTAAACATAAACTCCCTAAATGTGATAAAATTGATCTTAAGGGAGTCCTATCGCTATAGCGTTTCCGTTAGATTTCACTGAAAATTTGCAGAAACATTCTTTGATATCATATGTATATATGTGTAAAATTTCAGGGGCCTTTATCGACTCAAAAATCAAAATATTTATTCTTGAAAATCGTAATTTTTCGTAAACTCCCATAAGAGCTCGTGTTAAATATCGCAATATTATACAATGAGTATCTCGATTTTTTCGTCGATGAAGGGTGTTGAAATTTTGCACATATTTTTATATGACATCAAAGAAGCTTCGATTAGTTTTTTATAACAATCATATGGAAACAAATTTCATGATTTTGTTTATTATATAACAAATAAACTTTACGTAGGATCAATTTGAATTTTTAGTATGTTGTTCTTTAGTCGATTTGCAACAACTTTTCTTAATGGACTTAAACGCTCGGTCCACTTGGAATGTGAGAAAAAAAACGGGAATAAAATTTTAATTTGACCAAGAAACGGATAAACAACGTTATTAAGACGCGTTCGTTCCGCCTCGACGATAAAGTTCTCCAATCAAACAACCCCCGAGTGGTCCAATCATGAACATATCTTTTTATTTTGTTCACAAATACTCATCATCTCGCCGACATCGGGAAAATAATCGATTTCGCATTTTAAACACAAGATTCAAATCTTCGTTACTAATCGATATTCTCCCTTTTACGAAATCGATCGAAATCGAAAAAAAAACATCGATATTCGATCGACTCGCGTACGAGCCGAAATTTTTTTCATAAAAATCATTTAAAACTACGTATCGTCCATTCGAATTTATTTCTCCTCGCCAAATAAATTCGAATCCTGAATAAATGAAAATTGAAGAAAAAAAAAAACATGCTCATTCCTCTCCTCGACAAATAAATTCGAATCGTGAATAAATGAAAATTGAAGAAAAAAAGAAAACCGAACGGAATAACGATTGGAAAAATAATAAAAAATGTATTCGAGCTGCTCGAACGAGTCTCTCCTTACCCTCGTGTCGTTGTGTACGAGTCGCAATCGAATATTCGGCAGGACACCCATCTCGTTGATCCTGTCGACCGCGAGACGAGCGGCTTGTAGCTCGCTCGGTCCTTCGGGACGAGGCTCGGTGCCTCGAGTGAGCTCGAACAGCCCGAGTATGGTTAGTTCGAACTTGTCAACGAGGTCCCGGTCGCCCGGGGCTATCGTGCCAATAACGTCGACAGTTTCGAGCGTTCGCGACGGTGTCCTAGAATTGGCCGGGTTTACGGGACGTCGATTGTTGGACGCTTTGGATAACGCGGTGGATAATTGTGCGAGGTCGTAACTGACGCGTGCGATCGTCGACGGTACGAAAATCGTTCTGGCATCGATCGAGTCTCGTTCCTTATCGTTTTTTCCGTCAAGACGATCGATCGTCCTCGTCCTCGTCGTCGTCGTCCGCGTCTCATTACCGCGAGTTTCGTTATCGCGATAGAAATTCGGCTCGTTATCGTTCGCTCTCGTCTCGTTTCGCTCGTCGACAACGACGTCGACTAATTCACGATTGCGATTAAACCTTTGAGGATCATCGACGACGAAGTAGCCGGGGGATGAAGCGTCGTAGGTGTTCGTGTCGGTCGTCGATGACGACGAGGTCGTTGATGACAGGGCGGAAATTGAAGAAGCCCTCGAGTATAAGAGTTCGAAGTTGGTTACCAAACTCGATGACGACGACCTCGAGGAGAGTCCGGTCGTCAAGGACTCCTCGACATTCTCCACCCTCGGCGGACCAAAATGTCGCCTGTCGTACTTCTCGTACGCTTGAGTAGCTGCTTTCTGGGTCGACCTCGTCGTCAATTTTTCCATTCCCCAAGATTCTTCCCCCGTGTCCTTCTTCTCGTCCTTAGGGTCTTCCTCCATTTCTTCATTTTTCCTTATATTCGTCGTATTCGTCGACGTCGCGTCGATCGACGTTGCCGAGCTAGCGAATGATTTGTTGGAAATTATTCTCTTCTCGCGACGCCTATACCTCGACGATACTTTCACGGGTTTGGAAATATGGTTTTTGTTCGAGGGGCTCGTTTCGCGACCGAGTGTAACACGCCTCGGACGATATTGGCTCGGATATTCGTATACGTTTCGGTCTTTGCCTATTGGGAAAATAGCCCGAGGTCTCTCGACGTGAATTATCGTCTCGTGGGTGAGAATATTTATATCTTGACCCGCGTTCTCGCCTCCCGCTGTCTCCTGCGCGATATCCTTCGTTTCTTCGTCCGGGAGGCGATCGTTCGGTAAAGTCGCGAATTTAACGTCCTTTTGGACGTTGACTTTTTCGACGTCACGATCGACGTTGAACCTCGCGATGTTCGAGCTCGCGTTCTTAATGTCGTGACCTTCACGTGTCCTTGCCGTGTCAAGGTCATCGCTGAAGGTCGATGAACCCGTGCGAAAGATCACGAGGACGAGAACGACGAGAAAGAGGACGACGTTTCGTCCCGCGGCGAGGCGGTACGCGGAGAGAGAACGTGACGGGATTTTTGTTTCTCGGCCGAACGAGGAGGGTCTCGAGGACGAGACGACGGTGCTGATGGGGAAACTAGCGAGAATACGTGACTCGATGTAAATCGACGACGACATAATCGGCCGTCCCGTGTTATCGACGACTCCGTGACACTACTAGATGCTTCTCTCATCTGTAACAGAAGAAAATCGAAAGTAGAACGTGATCTTCGAATTAAATCGACCTCATTAACGACACATAAATTACAAAATAGCGGCTAAAACTTCATTTAATTCCTCGAAAGGTAAACATGAAAATTCGATCGAATCGACAATTTAATCGTTGGAATTAAATTTCGTAATTTCGTGCCGAATTTGGAAATTCGTTTCGACTCGAGGCTTTCGCTCGATAGATAAATTTGAGAGAAGGATATACTATACGTATATTATATAAACCGCAACGAGTATTCCATTATAGTTTCCGTCGTTGCAAAATTTCGAAGCTAAATACGTAATTTGGGGTAAGTCGCGTATGTCACTGTTAGGGTAGGTTGGTGTTACGGAACAGTAACGGCGATGGCGAACTCGAGCCGTTAACATCGTTACCTACTTAATTTCCGGGGATTGCGAAGACGGATCTCTAGCCATGAGATGTACAGGAATTACCTATACGCGCGTGGGACTCGTACGTGAGTCAACGCTGTCGCGACCTCCACAAGATTCACCCTCCCTACGACCTACTCGCTCTACTCTATACACGTAGGAAGTCACTCGCGTCGTACAACGTCGACTGGATGCCACGGTATTACCGGGAGAGGCGTATCTGTCACAAATATCTGCATCTCGCTAACTTTACCTACCGACCGGATGAATTTATATATCAGGATTATAAGTAGAACTGGTGTACGTGTAGTCGGACACGAATGTAAATTTAATTTTCGATTTAACTTTCGAGGCAACTACGAGATCGAACTTTTTCACTAACGAATTAACGACTCGAATTTCAGGGCGTAAGATTCCTTTTTTTCGATCCAAGTACAAAAACATTGGTCCATTTTAGAAAATTATTGAAAATCGAGAATTAATTTTCGTAGATTATAAAAATATGAAAAGAAAAAATAGCGATAATAATTGTAAATCGTTTATTGTTATTATTATTAATATTCGATAATTCAAATTCGACGATTTTGTAAACATTGGATTGTGAATAGCGAGATCGCGAGATTTCGATGATAAACACGGAATATCTTCGAATTCGTAACGAACGCGGGATAACCTGCGATAAAAATCGTTGGACATGAAAAACGATCGATTTTCGATTTTTTTATTATTATTCCTATATCACCCGCGCGACGTTGTCCCAATTTTGCGTGCGAGAAAATCGTTATACCGAGAAAAACGAAGGGGTGGTGTACTCGTCTCGGCGCGATAGCGTTTACCGTTGCGATACGAAAAATATTCAATTTCGTCCTCGTTCCCTACGTACGAAACGAGAGAACGTTATGGCAAGAGCCATAAATTAAAAAAAAAAAAGAAAAATAAAAAGAAAAAAGAAACTACGAAAATCATCTCTCGCACGGTACCGAGAAAATAGCCGTAATCAAAACAAAAACCCCCCATATTCCCTCCGACCCCCCGCGTATTTTGACTTTATTGTCGGAAAAATGTGTGTTCGGGGTGGGGTTTACCATTAGAGGGCTGATATAGATGTTATCAGGGCCTATTGTTTTACGAGAGAGAAGAATAAATGGCGCGCGTTCTCGACTTTCTTATGGTTCATCTCGTAACTTATAACTTTACGAGAAGACACAGAAGAAGAAGAAATAAAATGTTCCAGCTCGTTTTCCACACACAATATATATATATATCTATGTATATGTATATATGTATGTATGTATGAACGATATATAATACGTGTAGTATGACGAAAACGACCAACAGCAGGCATCGACTGTTGGTAGGTAACGATCAATCGGTTCGATAGACCTTCGATAGAAAAATAGATTTGCCTCGCGAAAAGTGTGCGGACCTCTCGACCCCGTGACCTACCTCATAACAGAACGATACATATACTAGCTCCCCCTCTCCTCCCTGCCTCCTGACTCTCGTGGCTATATAAGCGACACGTAAAATAAAGCGGGTGAATATGGACCAGTTCGCTAAGATGGACGCAAAAGGTTTTCGTACGAATGGAAAAAATTTCAAGCGTTCCACCTTTATTTATTTTCATAACGACAAAGGAAGACGGGAATCGAAGATTATTTTCTTTTTCACGATGGCAAAACAAAGTTTACGCTTTTCGAGGGTTCGGTAACAGACGCGAGTTCTCGATATTTTTACAACCAAGTTTTACGGAAATTATAATAAAATAATAAAAGTCGTATTTGATATTTATAGTTTGTATGTAAACGTTGGCTTTTCTTTTCATAGCAGGTCGAAACTTCTCGAAAGGAATACTTTCCAGCGATTGAAATATGGTTTATCTTATTTGATTTTTCGGTCGTCTTTTTTGTTTTTCACTCGGTGGTTAGGGAGTTACACGCGAAAGAAAATTGTTCCGGTTCATATTTCCCAACTTTGTTCATGAGATATTCGAGTGGCGGATACGACGAGACGGAAGGAGGGGGGAACGAGGTAGCTCGACGTTTACGTGAGCGCCCCGTACGTGCTTCGTATATTCTTCTCGAGTGGGAAGATAAAAGCGTTTCGAGTCCACGTGAGAAGAGAGAGAGAGAGAGATGTACACGTGTTCCACCCTATAATATAACACTCGGTGCGAGGCAAACAACGCACGATGAACCGAATATAAAAGTATTATGTAAAAAAATCGGACGGCTGCATCTTTTAGCCGCGCGGTATGCGTATGTTGACTCAACTGAAAACCACCCGGCAAGTTCGTCGTACATATTTCGAAGCCGAGTTCAACATTCCGATAAAAAAATCATTCGTCCCGGATTAAAAAGTCTTTCGATATTTCACATGTTTTTTGGGAACACTTCTTTCTTACTGTTAATAAAACACTCGTTATTGATAATTAATTATTCGACGATTCGAGCTAATTGTAAAAATAATTTAAAAAATCGTCGATGAATTATCGGAGATTATTGCCTCGTGATTAAAGCAAAAAAAATTCATTTATTTAACGATTTTATTCACAAATTTCATAATTAAATGTAAATTATTAATTATCATCGATAATTAAATATCTCGCGATGAATTAAAGTATTAAAATATAATCGCCTCGCAATTTTAAATTAAATTTGCTGTCGACTCATCGACTTCGAAATCAAGTTTTTCGAAACAAAACAAAATCGGCTATATTTTCTCGCCAGAAGTTTCAAATAATCAATCTTTCGTAATAATTCCTTTCGCAAATATTTCATTCTCTCACAAATTTCACGATCTAACCAACAAACAAAAAATTCTTCTACAATAAATCCAATTGAAAACGTAAAACATTATAGCCTCGTAATTGTTAAACGATTTTTTTTTTTTTTATAACGACTCAACTCACCTCACTCGAAATCAAGATTTTTGAGAAAATTTGCTTCTTGCGATAAACTTCGATATATACATATATACACGATAATCAAGTAATTAACACGGTTAGTTTCGTCCAATTAAGGAGGCCGCTGTATAACGACCTCGGCGTAACCTACCGATATTATAGATCCATCGATACGGCGAACATCGTATATTCGTACATATATATATATATATATATATAATTTTACTATATCTCGATGGTACCTACGTCGTCCCAGGACATTACTCCTTGGGTAAGACGCTCGTTGAATCGGCGGTTCTCCCTATCCGTTCGCTACTCTATATATCCCGATTGCGATATCACGCTTCCTATTCTACGAACTTTCTTATGATTCGCTTTCTCGCTGGAACATTTACGCGGCACGAGAACGATGAAGCCTCGAGGGAGAAAAGCCTCTCGTAGATAGACTCCTCTATTCGATGACTTGTTCTACAGGCCTCTCTCTGCCTCTGTCTCTCTCTCTCTCTCTGTACTTCTATTTGTCAAGTATTCTCTCCATTCACTCCGATAACCACGAACTTTCAATCTCTTGTCCAAGCGCCAACTCGTCCTTTTTCCTTCTATTATAACACGCACGCATTCATTGCACTTATGCTCATCATTTTCATTGAATAGCCAGGCGACTCTTCCTCGTAATAACTTTCTGCGCGAGGCTTCGCCACCGCCGAGGTCTTATCCTCATCCCCGGGTATATAAGGAGTATCACGGTCTCAGCTATTCACCAATTCTCTATCATCTTGAATTGAGCAAGGAGCTTTGGGATTATACGAAGGACTCTCTCTCCCTTCTTCTCTCTCCCTCCTTCTCTCTCTGTCTCTGTCTCTCCCTCTCTTTGTCTCTCCCTCACTCTCTCTCTCTCTCTCTCTATCTACTTTAAAGAAGGTCGCGTAATCGCGTAGAACGATGAGGAAGGTAAATGAAAAATTTGCAAGATCTTAGCTCCGATACGAGAGAGCGACACTAATAAGACCGTGAAGCGAGCCGAAAAACTCACTCGCTCCGGATTTACGAATAAATTGAAGGAAAGATTTATTAATGATCCATTGCCTTGGAAATTCAATGTACGAATTAATTATTTTCGCGAAAATGTCGTTGTATCGTTCATTTTTTTTATTTTATATTCAACGAATTTTTATCATTAGCGAATCGATTTGTTTTGGAAAAAAATGAATTTGCAGATTTTTCCTAACGATTTCAACGACACGTGGCACTCGACTCCGCAACCTTTCGCGTTTGATGTTTTTATTCTTATTCGCGTTTTTCATAAAACTAATAAAAGCTTTGGCTTGTACATTCACGAAGTACACAAAACTCGTGCACGGACGGTTAATTCCTTTCGCAGATAGATCTATATATATATACATATATATATCGTTATAGCCAGAGGAGGAAGGGGGATGAACGCGATATAAAGCTCGCCATTCTTCCTATCTCTATCTCGTTGTAATATGTAACTCGGGTATTCATTGCATCGTTGCAGTTTTCTGAATCTCGAGTAACGTTGAAACGAGAAAAGTTTACGGAAAATATCGTCTTACGAACTCCCTTGCTACCTTTGAACCAATTAGCGATCGTAACGCACGGTGAAACTGCCCCGGGGTGGTAAAACGGGGCGTATGGACCACCCTGAATTTTTGTCGAACTAATTAATTACCTAATTAAAAGTATGCTTCGATATTTTACGATAAAATTACACAAAAATTATGAACAATATTTTTTTAAACGTCCTAAAGTTTGATTATTTTAATCGACAAAATTGACGTGTCTTGTGTATTTTTTAAAATAAATTCCTAAATGGCGAACGAGTCGAAATTCGATACTTTCGTAATCTCGATATTGTAAAAATTAAATAATTTGTCCACGTTGCAATTTTTCTACCGTCGAATATTTAATAAAAAAAAACATTCTTTGCTGCCGTTTGCATCAAGTGGGCCATATTTCCCGGCTTTTCCCTACATACGTATCTATATACACGTAAATAAATACTATACTGGGGCATTGTAGTTTTATATCGCGAGAATCCGATATGGCTAAAACTTTGATCGCGGCTTTCTCGTAAAGATGTTATTCTTCGTTTGCATAAAACTATGCAAAATTAAACGTCGGAAGTTGCGTTAGCGATGCGGATGTAATTAGTGAGAAGATCGAATTCGAGGGAAAATATCATCTAACGTATATCGTAACCCAATTTTAACCCGATTTTAACCAAAAATTTTTATCAAAAAAAATAATTTTTCTCATTCGATAATAAAACTGTCGTAAAACATCAAAATACAGAATTTCAAAAAATCATACATCGCGATAAAATTTTACGTTTCCAGGGGTACGAGTAAAATCGCGATGTACGTCGAGCTCGTTACTTTTCACTTTTTTTTCTTTTTTTTTTCTTTCTTTAATGATCGTACGAAAATGTTCATACCTCCACGAGCAGCGATTGCCGAAATGTTCCTCCATCGTTGAAACATCACAAACATACGGATACGCATAATTTAGCATAAATTTTCAACAAACAGTTGGTCCAGCTTGACACTCGAATATATTATTCATCGCGCGTTCGTCGACGCGTTATTAACGCGCAAACGTGACATTGTGACTATCGCGAATATCAAATAAAAGATATATATAGATATATATATATATGTACGTTATCATCCGATGTACAGCTCAATTTTGCGTGCGTTTTTTGTCCGGGCAGTTTTTTTGCGATATCCTTAATTTTTTTTTGCAAATTACTCAAAAATTGTTTTTTTTTTCATCGTTCGTTTTTCATTCGATTTATGGTCGACCGTTTCGCGTTATCGCGATCAGCTGATGACTCATCGTATCCATGATGAGCTTTTCCTCGTTTACTTCGCGCGAAACGAGCCAAAAACTTCGCCACGACAAAACTTTGGCCAACTAACTCGCGTCGATTCGCGTATTATTTTTGTTTTTTTAGGTTTTTTCCGGTTTTTTATATATTTCTTCGAAAGAGTCTCTCGAAGTTGAAGCGTTAATCACACGGAGAAAGTGCTGTTGCACATCATTCTCGATGGCCGGCGGGGTGAAAGAGGGAGCGGGTGAGCGCGTGTCGTGTACGAGAATGCGAAAACGCGATCGTCCACGAAACGAGAGATTTTCTACCGAATGATGAGACGAGCGACGGGTGAGGGATGAAAGGGGACGGATGTGTGCGAATTGGATTTCAAGGGTGTCGGCATATAGAGACTCTCTCGCTCTCTTCCTCTCTTCCTCTCTCTCGCTCTCTCTCTCTCTCTCTCTGTATATATATATATATATATATATATATATATAGATAGATAAATCCGCGTGTAACGTAAAAGGTTTTCGAGCAAATTTATCACCGGGGCCTTTGACAATTAATTTTCCATTATCTCCCGACCCACTTCGTCAAACTTTGACAATTCTTTTCTCCTTTATGGCATCGCACATCGGCAGTCATAATTTTTATGAACATCGTTTCGATCATTCGCTTCGCGTTACTTCGATTTTATTCGATTTCGTTTTTTTGTTTGTTTTTTAATATGTTTGTATTTTTATTTTAAATTAATTTTAGGAGAAATTATTAGACTCTCTATTCTTGTTTTTGATTTATCGACGCGGCGATTAATCGAGAAAGAACATTGGAAGTATTTTGACTAGTTTTCTTTTTTGTTGTGTTTCTCTTCGTGTTTCGACAGACGGGGATACCGAATGGAATGTGTGTGAACCGTGTCGCGTGGTGGCGGTTCGCGCACTATCGTCCCGTGTAGAGAACGAACCAGCGCCAGCATCCCTCATCCGCCAACGGAACAGTCAGATCGTGGACCGGACGTTCCCCGAGAGAGCGTGCTTGCTTACCCCGTGCGCAGACGCTTTCTCCTCCCTCCTCGTCCCTCGCTCTCTCTCTCTCTCTCTCTCTC